>CM026285.1:7852015-8214794 GCA_014851415.1 Cnaphalocrocis medinalis | reverse complement strand
AAACTGCCCTCGTACACTGATTGCCTCTCTAACCAAATGTTTAGTTTAAAAGATAGACGCCAAACGCTAGATCTTCTCTCCTTTCAGAGGTTGGTTAATGGTGACCTGTATTTCTCGGGCCTTCCTGCACAATTACGTAGCGCTAACTTGATTTCTATAAAAATCAAGTGGGACAAAAGGTATCCCATTAAAGTGTAACAATTCTAAAAATTACACCTTATATCTAAGAAAAGCTTAAAAAAACTAAAAATAAGAAAATAAAAGAAAGTAAAATAATAACAAAATATAATACAAAATTATCCTAAAACATTAACTTAAATACTAAATAATAACATTAAAATAACAACTACATACTATTTACACTAAACACAATAAAAATAAATCATCAAGCAAAACCCCGGTGACGCGATATGTTCGCAATTCTTTTGTTGGGAAGGCTAACCCGTTCGTCGGGTGCACATCGACACAGCAGTGATTTTATTCCCACGAAACTAGCCTAGAGGTCGGACGCTTGACCGCCGCACGCGCAGAACGATAAACTACCTACCTATCAATCGTATCTCGCGAGTGATTTATATGATTACTTAATACTTACTTAATTAATAAGAAATACTAAACTCAAAAGTAAATTGTAAGTGAGTGTTTCCCCGAAATTGGGTAAGTGTTGCATAGTATATTTTTACCTAATAAGCTTTTAGACGTAGTGTATACTTGTGTAATTAAGTTATAGGATCAGCACATGAATACCTAGCCGTTGTCGTTTCTATTGAGCATAAATTAAAATAACCTAAGTAAATCAATTTTGTACACAATGTCTACTGATTGTTACGACAGCGCGCGGTCTTCATCGGCTTATAGTTTAGTGTGTACTTAAGGTATTTAGGTAATTATTCCTACTTAGAATTTACACCAAATTGGAATAGTAAATCAATTTGGGTACTTAACATATTTAGTGATAGTAAATAATAGTGTTAAATGTAATAATAGATAATTACCTAGTCACACCTATTTTGGCTGACGTAATTAGGTACCTACCCCCATGTACATAAATCATTATCGCCTTATAACTACATAGTTTATTAAATTATTGCACGCCTCATCATTGATCACTATTTTACGCTAAAATCTCACAACCATCATCTGCCCCACTATCACCAATTGTTCCGCTTCGCTTTTGGGCCGCTTATCAACCGCGGAATGTCGCAGTAAAACCATGGAATCTGGACATATGTAAAATGTCAGATGTTATGAATTCCAGGGTTCACCACTCCGGTACCGGACAACTTCCGCCATCTTTTCGTCACCGCCGAGGCTGCAGCCGAGGACCCGAACCAAGACCACAACCGCCCTGCTACCTATCTACCTACACGACAGGGCAGTGATAGTTACGATTATATGTATGGGATTTGATTGTGCAATCGGTTGCGAAGCTCTTAGGACCCCTCCCGTTGCTCTCCTGTATTCTTTTACTTTTTCTTTTACTTTAAATTATATACCTACATTCCATAATTGTCTTTTCTTACCTCACCCCTCTAGAACTAACTAGAAGTGTGACAATGGCGCCCAACGTGGGGCCTTTTTGCCTTGTGAGGTTAGTTTATTTAGTGGGGAGGCCAAGTTACTAAAATTTGGAATAAACCTGCGGTACCAAGAAGCAGTACCTAGGAAACGCCTGACCTCCTTCCGGTTAGCAGGGGTAGGGTAGTTAGTAATAGAAGCTACTTTATCATCATCGGCGTGAAGTCCGTTAACGTCAATTACATATCCTAAATATTTTAACTGAGTTCTAAAGAATTGACTTTTTTTCAAGTTAATGGTCAGGTTAGCCATTTTTAGTTTATTTAATACACGCTTTAAGAGGGAAATATGCTGTTCGAAGGATTCTGAAACTATGATGACGTCATCAACAAATACAAACACTTTATGTTCAAATTCAGGCCCATAAAACAAAAAATCGACTAATCTTTGCTGTGTGGCAGGAGCATTGGTTAGTCCAAAGGGCATAGATTTAAATTGAAACGTGCCCCGAGATGGAATATAAAAGGCGGTCTTACATCTATCTTCTTCCTGTATATTAATTTGCCAAAAACTTTTAGAAAGATCAATACTACTTAGATATTTAGCGTCGCGTAGATTGTCTAATATTTCCGAAACATAAGGTAAGCTATAAGCGTCTTTTTTAGTTACAGAATTTAATTTTCTGCTATCAAGACAAAACCTTAGTTCACCGGACTTTTTAGGTGTCAGTAAAACAGGAGAAGACCAGGGGCTCTCGCATGGTTCAACAACGTCATCCTTGAGCATTTCGTCGAGTTGCTCGACTAAAACTCTCTGCTTCTCAGGAGACATGCGGTAGTATCGTTGACGTATGGGGGCAGCATCCCCAGTGTCAATCTTATGCGTAATCAAGGATGTACGACCTAGTCCACGCTCCTCGTAGGAAATGTCGCGAAATTGCGAAATTAATTGATCAGCTGTAGCTCGTTGATCATCCGGTAGATGTTCGTAGGAACACAGAGAAGATTCAGAAATAGCTTCTGCTTTTAGTGTACTGTTAGTATCCTTGCAAAAAGAGATTGCATCTAGATGTTTAGGGAACAAATCAAACAGTTTCCAAAAATCTATACCTAGTATAAGTGGATGTTTAATACCAGGAACTACGTACGCCTGCATAATGTGTTTTTTATGTAGAAAGTCTATAGGGAGAGATATAGTTCCCAGTGAGTTAAACTCTTCACCACCAGCAGTACTAAATTGGACGTGATTAGTAGTATTTAGTTGCAATCCCATGCTAAGTATTTTTTTGTGAGAATCGTTACCTAGTATTGTAACTGATGAGCCGGTATCTAATAATCCTGTTATAACCATATCTAGGATCTTAATTTGTACATACGGTCTGGTCCTATCTGTGTGTGGTTTATTATCATTATCGATTGAGGCAACCGAGTTAAACATAGAGAAATTACGGACAAAATATAACCATTCCTTCCATTCTCTACGTTGGTCACTCCAACCGGGTCTCGCTAGTTTTTTGGAGTCTCGCTTGAGGCCTCAGGATGGCAATCGGGACAATCTGAATACTTAACATCCTTTTTACCACATTTAAAACATATCAGGAACCTATCTTGCCTGCAAGTTCTTAAGGAGTGATTATCTGATCTACATCTTGGACAATACATTGATTTAAAAGTTTCAGAATTTATCGGAGCGACATCTAATTTTTGTTTTTGATTATTGTTATTACCAAAATTGATTTTTTTTTTCTTGATTATAGTGAGTAGGTTTGTTTGTAGCATAGTTGTAAGATACGTTAGGTTTAGGTAAATTGTAATTTTTATGTTCAAATCTGACATTATTAGTATGCTTATAAGAGAACTCGGGGGCAATAGTACTGCTAGAAGGTCTAGGTGGTTCTTGAAAATTAGAAAACCTGGCCTTAATATTTTCAAAATTTTTGCAAACACGTTTAAGATCCTCAATTGATTTAATATCGGGTGAAGCAGCCAAGGTGTTAGCATAACAAGGCCGTATATTATGAAGTAGGATTTCTAACTTTTCACTATCTGTCATTTGTTTATTTTTTAAGCTGCACTAAGTTGCTGAGTGGATTTTCCTGAGGAAAAATCCTAACCTAAAAAGGGGGGTATGTAACAATTCTAAAAATTACACCTTATATCTAAGAAAAGCTTAAAAAAACTAAAAATAAGAAAATAAAAGAAAGTAAAATAATAACAAAATATAATACAAAATTATCCTAAAACATTAACTTAAATACTAAATAATAACATTAAAATAACAACTACATACTATTTACACTAAACACAATAAAAAATAAATCATCAAGCAAACCCCGGTGACGCGATATGTTTCGCAATTCTTTTGTTGGGAAGGCTAACCCGTTCGTCGGGTGCACATCGACACAGCAGTGATTTTATTCCCACGAAACTAGCCTAGAGGTCGGACGCTTGACCGCCGCACGCGCAGAACGATAAACTACCTACCTATCAATCGTATCTCGCGAGTGATTTTATATGATTACTTAATACTTACTTAATTAATAAGAAATACTAAACTCAAAAGTAAATTGTAAGTGAGTGTTTCCCCGAAATTGGGTAAGTGTTGCATAGTATATTTTTACCTAATAAGCTTTTAGACGTAGTGTATACTTGTGTAATTAAGTTATAGGATCAGCACATGAATACCTAGCCGTTGTCGTTTCTATTGAGCATAAATTAAAATAACCTAGTAAATCAATTTTGTACACAATGTCTACTGATTGTTACGACAGCGCGCGGTCTTCATCGGCTTATAGTTTAGTGTGTACTTAAGGTATTTAGGTAATTATTCCTACTTAGAATTTACACCAAATTGGAATAGTAAATCAATTTGGGTACTTAACATATTTAGTGATAGTAAATAATAGTGTTAAATGTAATAATAGATAATTACCTAGTCACACCTATTTTGGCTGACGTAATTAGGTACCTACCCCCATGTACATAAATCATTATCGCCTTATAACTACATAGTTTATTAAATTATTGCACGCCTCATCATTGATCACTATTTTACGCTAAAATCTCACAACCATCATCTGCCCCACTATCACCAATTGTTCCGCTTCGCTTTTGGGCCGCTTATCAACCGCGGAATGTTCGCAGTAAAACCATGGAATCTGGACATATGTAAAATGTCAGATGTTATGAATTCCAGGGTTCACCACTCCGGTACCGGACAACTTCCGCCATCTTTTCGTCACCGCCGAGGCTGCAGCCGAGGACCCGAACCAAGACCACAACCGCCCCTGCTACCTATCTACCTACACGACCAGGGCAGTGATAGTTACGATTATATGTATGGGATTTGATTGTGCAATCGGTTGCGAAGCTCTTAGGACCCCCTCCGTTGCTCTCCTGTATTCTTTTACTTTTTCTTTTACTTTAAATTATATACCTACATTCCATAATTGTCTTTTCTTACCTCACCCCTCTAGAACTAACTAGAAGTGTGACAAAAGGTAGCCTAAAACTTTTCATTAACTTAAATTTTTGATAAAATTTTTTTTTTATGACAATTATAATTTATCTTAGATACATACATTATGAACTTGTTTCCTTATTGCAAGTATAACTAGCTATATTAGAAATTTACATGATTAGGTACCTGCGTATTGTTTTTGCCTCCTTGTTTATCTACCAGTGTTTATCTATCAACAAACATGCAAGAATTTGCTTGATACAAAGTAGCAGGTCCATTTTCTTAGAATCACAAAGTGTGTTTTTTATAGTGACACAGTTAATGGCTCGCCTTAGCCTGATGGTAAGCAAAACCTATATAACCTGTATGTATATAACCTGGACCTCTTTAAGGCGAGAGTGAACAGGCTTTTCACGGGCAAGCATGGCCCACCTTAGATCTCATCTTCACTTAACATCAGGTGTAATCGAGATCAATGCTTGTTTTTGCAGGTGTTTATGGGCGGCGGTAATCGCTTACTATCAGGTGATCTGTCTGCTCGTCTGCCATCCTATCGCATAAAAAAGAAATCTTTGCTGGAAAAGTGTTCCATGGCTATGTTGAAGCTTAGCTTAGCGGGCAAATAAAACTCGGGCAGGTATTTAAAATTTTTTTGCTGGTCAGTGTTTAGCCCCACCAATATATTCGTGATGATATTTATTACATATTAAACTCTGTGAGACAAATAATATTGGTTAGGTTAGGTTAGAACAGTGACCAGCTAAAAAATCTTGAAATTGCCGCCTGAGTAGCCTCCTAAGCCGCATGAACATCACCTAACATTCATACAATCACATCTATAGTAAACCAATTGATCTCCATTGCGCAAGAGCAATCAAGCAATTCCCGTTACACATCGCCAATTACGTCCTTGAGGACAATTCATAGGACGGGAGTAAACAAAGATTGGGTGCAAAGTTCACCCGCAAGGGACGCGCGGGTAGAACCATCTTGTTTACATATCGATAAAAATATTTTTATCAGAAAAACGTAACATCGAACTGGCTTTTGGTTGTGTTATTGGTGGCGACGAGTAAATCACTTAAAATAAGCAATTGCCGCCGCCCATGGGCGTCCTTGAGCAACACCAGTGGAATTATAAGTAAGCTTAGGCCTCTTGTACCGTTAATCACTGAGTAATATAGCGCAGGCGCTGATACCGGCTAAACCGGCTCAGTCATGCCTCCATGTTGCTGTCTTACGGTGGCTTTATGGTAAGAGACCCAGGTCTATGGCCCAAGCGTACACCGGCTCCGAAAACGCAACAGAGAAATACACGAAAAAACACTGAAATGTGATAATAGGTAAACACAAAAAAAAATCTTCATTGCTTACCTAAAAAGACAATTAAAAACTCACTTAGATTACAAAAGCCAGACAAATTGAATTCGCTGTATCGAAACGCTGTACCCGTATAACGGTTACTTCGTTTGCACTTGTTAGTATTAAGAGTCTGTCTGTGTACATAACTGTCTGGCTCCTTCGTCTGTAGGTTTGGAATAAATACATCGATAAGAACATCTTAAGTATTTAACATCTAAAATTTAGATATCAATATTTTACTGGCCGAATCCAATATTGTTTGAGTTTTTTGTATGTGATCGGGACCCAAGCAGACGGATCACCTTATGGTAAGACTGCCGTTCATAAACACCCGCAACACCAGAGGGTTCAGAAGTACGCTGGCAAAACAATTGTCTTATCTGTACTTAGTTTACTTTTGATAAATTCGGAAAAATACATGCATAATATCGCCAACTTTTTTATATGACAATGGGGATTAAATCTACTTACGTAATATTTAAACAGCCTTATAGATACTTTAGCTAGTACAACCAAAACTCATTAAAAACTCTACATAAGGTTTTTGTAAATCACTCACAGAAGAAAGTAATAAATCACAGATTATCATTAAATTATTGTTTTGTATTGTATATTTAGTATAGGTTTATGTAATATTACAAAGCGTTTTAGTATTAATTTACTGAGCAGAACAATACCTCATTATCTATTGTAGACGATCATTACTAATGACACTGTTAGTAGTACGCCAACATATTTATTTACATCTTGTCAAAACATGTAGAGACATTGTAATGAATATCATTATTTATCTCCTTTGCTCATTCTGTTACCTAATACATGCATTTAAAATACATAATAATAGGTTTTTTACCTTACAAACAAAAGTTACCTATTTTATATAACCTGGTGACAATATATTATATTATTATGGTGGCATATTGTAGTGATGTCGAAATTAGAGAAAAATATATACTTTTTTATAAAATTGATTGATTTGCGATATAGATACCCGAGCATCAAACACACAAAAATATTCAACTGACTCGGTTAATGAATCAATAGTTTCTATACCCGTACAAACATACCTTAGGTTTCCTTATGACTACGAGATAAATTCATCTATACTAATATAATAAGCTGAAGAGTTTGTTGTTTGTTGTTTGTTTGTTGTTTGTTTGTTTGTTTGTTTGAACGCGCTAATCTCCGAAACTACTGGTGCGATTTGAATAATTCTTTTTTTGTTGGATAGTCCATTTATCGAGGAAGGCTATAGGCTATCAACATAATAATATTAAGGGGGTTGTAAGGGGTTAAAAGGGGGGTAAAAAGTTACTTTTCCACGCGGACGAAGTCGCGGGCGGCCGCTAGTTATTAATAAAAATTAAAGACCGTTTTATAAGCAAATAACAATGTTAATGAATGTAGTTTTATAATGCAATAAAACGATATTTATGTATAATTTATTATTTTCTAAATCAAACAACATTCCCATACACATTTCAAAACTCAAAAACGAAAATAACAAACATCGTAAAAAATAAATTAAGACTATCGATATCATGCGCGAGCGCATCACTAGCGGCTGCATGTCGATAGTATACAAGCCGGTTACTTTATATGAATGCATTATCGACGCACACGAGCTTACGGCTAGTCGTTGTCTAAACGTTCAGTGAAAACGGAATAAAACATTTTAACTTTTATCAAAGAACTTAATTTTACGTGAAAAGAAACATGGTTGTTATTGTGTGGTAGTGAAGTTTGTTCTGTGATTGTTTTGTAAAGTGCAAGTTAGTTTTTAAAAGTTGCAAATTTCGGAAACATGGCGAAGTCATCGATAATAGTGCGGCAAACTTTGTGAGTAAATAGTTTGAGATTTTAATTATTAAGCGACTGCAAGTATCTAATGGTTTTGACTGGTTTAGACTAACATTTTTAAAATTATTATTATAAGACATTTACTCATTAATAGAAGGTGTTTATATTGTAGACTCTACTTAACAGTTGATTCAAGCAATACCGGTAATTACTTATCTACTAATAACTGTGCCCACGATTTAACGCTGTTTTGCCCAAAAGTAATTGTGTATTTTGTTTAAGCCTTTAATGTGTAACTGGTTGTTATCTCCAATAAAATAAAGTAATATTGATAAAGAAATGTACGTACAGATACACATCAAAGTATACAAAACTGTCAAATTTGTTCAATCGACTCTCATCTTACTTGACATGTTGTGGTAACCTAATGTGTGGCTGACTGTACTCTTGTTTTTTTAATGCTCTCAGATTCTAGTAATATACAGACCATTAGTAGTTTTTGCTCGGTCAATTACGAAAGAAACGGTCTCATACCTCTGCAAATTGTGACCAATCATATGTAAAAGGATATTTTTGGACTCATCAGCACACCCTCCGAATTTATATTAATACATCTGGGAACCGTTACAAACGCTTGACCTCATTCAAAATGTCATTCACCTTACAATTTTCAGTAATTTCATTCATAATTTTATGAGGAAAGTAATTAAGTGAACAAGCAAAGTTTAGGCTGAGCGAGCTTCAGTTCGTGCCTAAAAGCAGTTATGGTAGACTGAGCGTAGTAAACCTTGACCAAAGTTTAAGCTTTTCTGTCTATGGTTCAAAATTGGCACGTTTGTATTCGTAATATCACCATAAATTACGAGGTCACTAACAAAGCATTTGGTATCGAAATTATTTGACTGGCCGGATGGCGCATTTGGTAGTGACCCTGCCTCATACGCCAATGGTAGGTTAGGTTAGGTTAGGTTAAGTAGTGGGTTCGATCCCCACCCTGTACAAATATTCGTCTGATGAATACATACTTGTGTTTGTTCAGTGCTTGGGTGTACCTAAACATGTATTTATGTATTATGTTTTTATGCTCTCTGTGGTCTTTTGTCTATTACACAAGTGTTTATGCTACTTAGTATGGAGTCAGATCAATGTATGAGATGTTGTGAAAATCTAATTTACACTGAAAAAAATCACAAACAAAAACGTGCTGAAATGAAACATCCAATCATGTCACCACAACTGGTCAAATTTCCTCGATTGATATTAAACTTTATGTGGTTGACAGTAAGATGAGAGTTGTTTGAAGAAATTTACACCTAGCACCATTTATTGGTCAATTTGAAAGAAATAGCAGTAGCACTGGTAAATAAATAAATGAACTTTTAATCCTTGATCGATGTCACCGATTGTCGTTAGATCGATTGGTCTCTACAGATATAAACAGCGACTGAACAATAATTTACCAAGCTTACCGAATAGGTAACCAATTCGCAAGAAACACCCACTAATCAATATAAATCTTAACACAGATTTATTGCATCATACTTCCTTAATCCTTGTAGCAATAACCATTACTTTTTTTTGCTTCAAACGCAAAAATCACAAATGCAGCTTAGCCAGAAATGTATACCGACAGTTTCCAACGAAATCGTTATAGCGCTTTTATTGCAAATTCAACTAGGGGTGTGCAACGTGTAGAACCATAATATTAACTATTATATTACGATAGGCAAATTTTATTTTAACTTTGTCCCTGACTTCGTCTATGCTGGAAGAAATTGCTCATAGTGATTTTAAGACCGCCACAGTTAGACTTACATTACACCTGTAATGTCTTGTTTAAAATGTGTTTAAATTTGTTTGTATGTGTGCAATAAAAGATTTTCATTCACAGTACATCAAAATTTCACCATCATACTATAAGCTAGGATTCATCTGTATGCCGTCCATACCACCACTACCGTGCGCTTTTCTCGACATTTTCTCCCACGCACCTCCTCTTTGTGGAATCAACTTCCCTTATTGGTATTTCCAAACCAGTACGACACTCAAATCTTTAAGAAACCTTCCTAAGAAGCCGGCAATGCCCATGGGCAGCGGTGATCACTTACCACCAGGTGACTCGCTTGCCTTCCTATAAATCATAAAAAATGTCGATGTCTAACGATAGTTACATCCCTATTTATAGTTACTTCAACCTTGAACTTAGTACCTGGAATCTGCGTGTCAGGTTCGCATACGTTATCCCGACCACATTCCTACTGCGCATATCGCCTACGTTATTATGTAACTAGCTGCAATGCAAAATGGACCATAATTATACGGTGTAGAGTTTTATTTATGAGGGTAGTCGTAAACTGCATAAGCCGGACGACGAAATAAAATCAAAAGCATTCGCTGATGGAGCTAACTTTTAACTGGTTTTAAGTTACTTGTTACAAACTGTAAGGATTCGTGCGGTTGAAAATAATATTTGACCGGAACTTTTCTATACCTACATAGGCATTCCAGCAAAGTCATGAAGAGATATTCTATATCAGCTTATGAGCCTGGGTCATTATAATACAAATGTTATAGCTGGAGGCACGAAAGTATAGCGATGACCGTCATTTTGCGCACTTGTAAAAAAGAAAACTTTCTATCAAGATTGGTTTCTGCGCACTCAAGGTCATAACTACACTTTCTTGCATCGGACTATATTATTACCGTTGCACTTTTAAACCCGTATAAGTAAGAAGGTACTTCCAAAATTTACATCATTATCATCCAATTCACTGTTTCAAGTAGGTAAATATATTAGATAATAGGTACAATAAAAAAATAAACATTTACCAGGCAAGCTTTATTGCTTATTTTGATGGTCTGATAAAGCAGGTTTATTTGTGCTACCTATTATGCTGACAAACATTTAACGGTGTAGATCGATGAAAGATAGATTTCAAACTTAAAGATATGATGTGTGTGTGTATGGTACCCCATGGGCGGCGGCAATTGCTTACCATTAGGTGATTTCCCATCTCGTGGCATGCCCTTTGTGTTGGCAGTTCAAAGACTACTGCACATACTGCGAACTCCTGGAGCTACCAAGATTTAATTCCTTAGTACCATTGACACGAGAAGAAGAAGGCGATCCCGTGATCCGTCTGCTTGTCTACTTGATCTAACCACTACTATCTTCGACAGCCTCTCCCGGCCCTGTAGGCGGCAGATCACCACATCATCTTCGGGCAAGTCGTCCACCTCCCCCCAGCGGTGGAAACCGGTGGAAGCGCCAGCATTTAAAGAGACCCTGAAGCCTTTCGCCGATATCCCTGGGCCTATAGCCATGCCTATGTTGAGGCACTCTGCGCATGTTCTACCGAGAATTGGTAAGATTTTTTTGTTAATTCAGCTATATCATCACTACTATTGAACTATATACTATTGAAAGCGTGTTCCAATGCTTTGATTTTTTATGTGATAAATGGAAGACGAACAGACAGATCACCAGATGGTAAGCGATTGCCGCCACCCATAGACACACGCGACACCAGTAGAGTCACAAGACGCTACCAATCTTGTAAGCCCCTTTCTCCGATTGCAGCTACTTCAAGCCGGTCTTTTTTTTCATCAAACTATAGGCCAACGTTTGACGACAATCGCACCTGATGGAAAGTGATAATGAGGTCTAGGATGCCACGCGTTTGCCTAGAAAATGTCTGTTTACTCTTGCCTTAACGTCGTAAGACCCGATTGCCTTTTAAAAGGCATAAACCATTGATTTTCCATTGTGTCTGATGTCTGGGCCCTACGAAGTTATAGAGGCGATCTCCTGCGAGGCCGTGGCATTCGATAAAAGCGGTCACTTCATGCCAAAGCATGGCTCTCCCACAGGCGAAACAGTTGATTCTACTAAACACAATACCAAACCGTGCCCAAGTCCCTCAGCACCCCAACTCGATGGCTCAGACGGGAAATAGAACCGGAATCACGGAGAATGTAGGCTATAAATAAGTCTAGATCTAGAAAGGCCACTTTCAGTCTAGCCACTAGAATCCCACGCGCATGTTGGCTTGAGAATTAATTGATATCCCCATAACAATACTTGTCAAACAACCAAGTCTCGCAACTCAGTTGTTCTACCGTAAAAGGTTGTGAGATCCATGTAATAAAGTCGGTTATTAATTTCTTCAGTCCTAAGGGAACTTCTGTTCTAAGTTTTTACTTTTTTCTTCTTTTTTTTATTTCTCAAGTAATAAATATTCTGCATTAATTTTTCACCTGAAAAACCAGTAGAGTCAAAACTGCGCTGTCAACCTTTAACCTCCTTTCCCCCATTTGGGGCTCCGGTACCCTCACTCACTAGACGAAATAGAGCGCAGGCACTGCTTCACACCCGTCTTCCGTGAGGCCGTGGTATCACTCCGGTCAAGCCGGCCCATTCATGCCTAACTAAGCGTGGATCTCCCACGATTAAAAAAGTGCCACTTAAGATAATTATTTTAAGTGGAATGATATAAACTACAGTTTAGTGTAATGTTCATTTAGTGAACTAGTATAAATTGAACCACTTATTTTAACTACACTTAAGTCTGACGCGGATCAGCTGTTAAACTTTATGGGTCTGTAACACGCAGCTGATAGGTATGGGGCGTAACAATGATATTAGATTCAAGCGAATATCGCCATTTCCCTCTGGACCATCTAAGATCGGTTCTGATTGCGGTTTTATTACTATTGAGATAGAAAATCTTTGTAATAAAAGTGGATCGCGAAAAATTTAGACATTTTCTTATATTGGCCCAGTATATTGGCTCACCTCAACCTGATAAGCAAAAGGAGATCCCACGTTGCAGTCACAGACTGACACTAATGTAAAAAAAAAAATGGCATCCCATCATGGTAGCGATAAATTGATTTCTATGATGAAGACCTTTGCCTTGCTATGGGACAGTATATAGGCTGAAACTTAGGTACTTACCTGCAAGTGGTACGAGTACACGGATCTCCTGATGGCAAGCGATCGCCGCTCATACACACCAGTGGAGTCACAAGTGTGCTGCCAGCTCTTTTTACTTCCACCAGTGTTATGTCTCCAGCTCTCTCTCTAACTCGGCCTAACAACAACGCAAACGCAGTCACTGTTTCACGTTTTTTCACGTCAAGCCCATTAACGTCAAAGCTTCTTTCTTAAATATTGCTTAATTTTTAATACCTTCTTAATAAAAAACTATGAAGTCATACCAGCTGCCGCCATTGGTTCTATCTTCTTCTATCTATATCTATTCTATTACATATAATAAAAATAAATAAAAATAAAAATGTAAAAATGTTGTGTCTGTACATTGAAGATATTTATCTCAAAATAACCTAGGACGACTAAAAAACAGTAACAGAACATGAATCAATGATTTTTAAAATTTTTGTCTGTCTGTTTGTCTGTTTGTCTGTTTGTCTGTTTATCTGTTGTCTGTTTGTCTGTTTGTTCGCGCTAATCTCGGAAACTACTGAACCAATTTGAATGAAACTTTTTTATTGTGTAGCTGTAATATCAGGGCAACTTATAGGATATATTATATTTTGAAGACCAGGCTCCTTGATGTAGAACCACAATAGCCCAGCTAAACTATAAGAGGTAGGTCAATGGCACTTTAACAAAAGTTGTTCAGATTGATGAGCATTTTATGATGCCATGAAAAAAACCAAAGATCATGGAACATCTGGTTTGGAACTCTAAGAGCCCAGCTCCACTATAACAAATATGGAATGAAATGGAATGGAAAATTGACAAATGTGATGAGCATTTTTGGATGAGATCCTATAAGGAAGGATATTCCGAACTTAAACCCCCAATGGAGCGAAAAGGGGGTTCCAAGTTTGTTCATGGGACTACGTGATTCCTTGGCCCAGTCCACTCCAACTTTTGCATACACATTCTTTGACAGAATTGATGGATAAAATATAAGATTCAAACTTTAATAGAATACTTACATCCCCTAATGGAATAAAAAATAATTGGAGGTTACTTTCATTAGAAGTTGATATCCATTTCTTTTTAATATTAAATGGGTTTGCACTTGACCTCATCTCACCTGACGGAGAGTGACAATGAGGTCTAAGATGTAGCGTGCCAGAAGAAGCCTATTCACTCTCGACTTAAAGACACCCAAAATTGTAGCTCTCTGGAATACAGAAGCCGGCAAGTTGTTCCATTCCTTAGCAGTTCGTATAAAATATCAACGAGCCGCCTTAAAAATCTATTAACCTATAAACGAACATTTATAATAAGTAATATTTTTTTTATATCTATTTAAATAATAATCATCTTTAAGTCAAGAGTCATAAAGGTCACGCAAACGAAGTTGCGGGCGGCCACTAGTCTATAATAATTATACTATTTATAAGAGATACACTTCTTTAGATAACCACCAGGCTTTACGTAATCCGAAAAGACGAAACGAGTGCGCGATGTAATCCATACCTAGCGCCATCTATGATTATCGGTTAAGTTTGAAACTAATACCAATTTTAGCTAAGTGGCCGGCTACTAGTATACATATAAAACAGTACTAAGACCAGTCACGATTAGGCACTTAATCGATATTTTATCAGAAAAATAATTAAATATAAATGTGATTCAAATTAGTTTTTAATTACACTACATTTGATTGTGAAGAAACATTATGATAATAGAGAAATGCATATACGAATATAGAAAATAGCTTTGAACATTATACTCACATTGTTTACATGAACATTTCACATACCTAATGTCTAAGCCTAACATATTACATTTTTTTTTATGGTATAGGTAGCAGACGAGCAGGCGGATCACCTGATGGTAAGCAATTCTTATGTAGGACAAGTTATTTAAGTACTGTACTTAGTTCCTTACCCTGACTACCCGTTGTTAGTGCAAGGGAAATCCTTAGTACGTATGCGACGTTTTTTAAATATTTTTTGTTCTATGTTACTTATTACCTTTTCTTCCCTTTGGGAACCTCAATAGCGTACTGGCAATTAACAGCGCCGCTGCTTCATGGGTTCTTGTGCGACCGTGGTATCACTTCGGTCGAGCCGTCCTAATCATGCCGAAGCATTGCTTTCCTACGTTTATATGATGAGCGTTAGTTCTCATGCTCAATTACGTTATTTCATCCTACAGGTACTTTCCACCACACCGTAGGCCTAGGCCTGCTGGAAGGCCTCCGCGACCGCTACGGAGACCTGGTGCGCTTCTCCAAGGCTTCCAGAACGAGGCCGGTCCTCTTCGTTTTTGACCCTGAAATGATGAGGGAGGTGAGTACAAAAATTATTGAATAACTAGTGGCCCGCCCTCACTTCGCTTCGGGACCGTAATTCAGAAACGAACCAATAGATGGCGCTGTTCTCAATTACATCGCGCAAGCGTTTCGTGTTTTCAGTTTACTATAAGCCTTGTCGTTGTCTGTAGAAGTTACTGGGGGGCCACTAGGAATAATATCAATATAATCTAGTTTATATAGATAGATAGTAGTCTAGTTTGAGATGAGGTTGATTGTCTAGCGCATATTATACACCGTCAAATTTTAATCGCTTTAATCCCGAAGCCGTCATAGGTGACACGAATAAAGCCCCTTTAGCATGTTAGATCATCAAAATAACTAAAATAAAAATCAGCTGTTCCATACATTATCGCCTGGCGAATATTCTGTTTTGTATGGAACAGCTGATTTCTATTTTGCTTATTTTGATTATATAACATGCTAAATGGGCTTTAACCCTGTTACCTATAACAATAGCTGCGGGATTAAAACGACTAAAATTTAACGGTGTATAAATTTTTCACAGTTTATTTTCCCGAATAAACCGCGGGTAACATCGCGAGGCATAGCTAGTACGTATTGAATTAACTGATATAATTACCAACTCTCATTAATTTTAGAAAGTGCAATTCGCTATTATAAAGAATTCGGTCACACTACGGTACAGACGCTTTCAAATCTACGCTAGCGTTTACTTTTCGACACTTTGAGCTAAGCATTTGAATTAGTTCTAGACTTGTGAAAGCGACTGTCTTAATATGCTACACATTACAGAACTTAATGCTAATAGTATTTCCAAATACAATTACGGCGGCCTTATCGCTAATAGCGATCTCTTCCAGACAACCTTTGGGTAGAGGAATAATGCATTGAATTAACAAGGGGTATAAGGCAGGCAGATCTTTTATGTAGGTATAGATAAACTCATAATAAATACATAAATGAATACTAGTAATAAATTAATACGAGATACTGCTATAATTTTATATCTTAATAAATAAATAATCAGATATAAAATATATAAAATATATACATACAATATACTTTAAAATGATAGGTACATGGATTATTTCAATACGATTAATGGAAGGACAGAGCGTTACTAAGTCAAGTAATTTGCAGCATTTATTTTCCAATCTTTGTCCTGTGAGAAGACCACCTGTCCGTTGATCCGACAATATTGTAACGGGAGTGTGAAAACATAAGGCTGGCCGGACGGTTGACCGTAAAAAGTGGCGTGATAGAGAAGAGGCCTATACTCAGCAGTGGGTGGATGTGGGCTGATATAATGATGATGATTTAGATTTCATTCTATTTATATTTTCCGAGATGAAACCCTTTGCATGAATACAATTTATCGCCCATTGTCTCCCCCTAATAAAAAAAATGCTCAAACGCTGCTTAACTTTAAGATATCTCCATTCATTGTATTATCTCTTTTAGAGTCAACTGTATACCTAACCTTGTAAACTGTAACCCTTTTACTGCCGCACTCAGAGACGTCAATTAACCTTAATGTTCATTATTTTACTTATGGATAAACTTTATGCGTATTAAAATAATTGTCAATATTTTTTTCTTAAGTGACTATTAATGTTAATTGACAATTATGAGTGCGGCCGTTAATCTCATTGGCATGAAATTATTATAATTGACGGATGCAAACAAACCGTTGCATTTCAAGTTTTTAATGGTTAATTAGAGTCGTCTTAACAAACTTCGCCTTTGCAAACTCGTTAAGAAGATATTAAACGAACTCTCTTTGCAAAGAATTAAAGAACTTCCAATTCAAATTGTAATTTCATGAAGTACCTTGGTTGTTTAACTTTTAACCGCAGTCATCTTGTAAGTATTGTTAATTAGTATGCAGATTTTATGAAGACTTTGACCTGCGTCCTTGAAGTATTCCAAACCAAAATTGTTATTAAGACAAGCAAATCTAAGTATATTTCCTTTTCGTTTTCTCTGCTGGCTGCTCGTGTCTATTATAAAAGGGTATTTTTTACCTGAAGGATGGTAGAGATTGCTCTCAGCGATAACACCGATAATTTAAACACTGAATATCTGTACCTGCAACTACCTTTTCTATTTATTAGTTGTGCAATAATATTTAATATTTTTCACTACATCACATACATTGATCTGCACCTGTGTTACAGATATCAGAATCAACAGTGGAATTACAAATATACTGATACATATAATACTTTTTTTTTTAATCCATACTTATAATACATAGAAAACACCCAGACCAATACAAACAAACATGTTCATGTACCTACACAAATGTTTGTACTGTGCGTTCACTACCACTGAACCAACCGGGTCGTCAATAAAGAGTACTTATCTATCTATTAATTTTATAGCGACTGCCACCGCCCATAAACACCCGTGACACCAGTAGATTTAGAAGTGTCATCATCATCAGCAACCCACACTCGTCCACATGCTGGACATGGGTCTTCCCTCATGCACGCCACTGCTCCCGATTTTCGGCCACTCTCATCCAGCCCACTCCAGCCAGCCTTCGGACAAGTGAGCTGGCAGCCTTTTAACCCTCTTTCCCTCCGATTGGGCCTCCGGCACCCTCACTCACGCGAGACACAGTGCAAGCGCTGCTTCACGCCCGTCTTCTATGAGGCCGTATCTCTCTGGTCGAGCCGGGCTCATCTATGCCAAGCGTAGTTCTCCCACGGTAGATTACATGTAAACAAACACACCTAAATCTATTTATACCAGACCTGAAAGGCTATTGGCCAAGTTATGCGAAAAATCTTGTTTCCGAGTCTAGCGTTTGCGCGTAGTAAAAACTGGACGAACGAAACCCGAGTGAATACGGCGTTTACACAGTCCGATGAATAATTTTGTTAGCATATCGCACATCTGGATCTTAAAAGACGTAATGTCAAATAATACTTAAGGCACTGGTGACTTAATAGTTGAGATAATAATGCTCCAAACTTTTAAAGACTTATTTGACATTTACGTCCTTTAAGAACTAGATGTGCCATATATTTGCACGCGAAGTCCTAGAAGTTTCCACATCTCAGCTCCAGACAAACGTTCATATGATGCACACTTGTGTTGATTCCACTGAATCAGGGAGCAAACCTCTGTTGTTTGCTATCCGTAACACAAGTGGTTAAGCTACATATTTCAGTACTTTGGTTTTGGTACAGTGGCCAGCACATCAAGTTACTACAATCTGTCAAATTTCCTCAGTTGATATTGAACTAAACAACGTTTGACATAAAAGTGAGGTTCGATTGAAGGAAATTGACAGATTGTAGTAAGTGATTGTGGCTGGCCATACATAGCGATATCAGATTTTGTTTGACTTACTAATCCGCTACTAACTAAGCGCCATCTAGCCAAGCGTCGATTGCATCGTGCAAGTATTTCGCCTTTTAGGTTTACGTATTAAATCTAGTCGTAGACAATACACTAAATATTTTTATAAATAGTATAGATAGAATCGTACTCTGCAAACAAAGTGGCTACCTCAGACGCACTCCATATGTGCTTAAACCAGTATTACTACTTTTTGCGACGGAACGAAAGTGAGCTCCCATCTCGTAGGTATTTCTATTTCTGCGGTTTCGTTACGTATCCGCTTAATTGGGTCAACATTGTTTGGTTAAATAAATTATAATTTTGTTAGATAAGATGATTGCTTAAGCACAATAATTATAACTTTATAGTCGTTTAATTTGTCTCATAACATAACAAGCTAGTCTAGGAGAGATTGTTTTGCACTAGCTGTGCCGCCGCGCCGTGGTTATAGTAATATCGTTATTATTGGATAATCCATACTACTTAATATTATAAATGCGAAAGTAACTCTGTCTGTCTGTCTGTCTGTCTGTCTGTCTGTCTGTCTGTTACTCTTTCACGCTTAAAACTACTCAACGGATTTTTTTTTTTTTTTTTTATGTGATAGGTAGCAGACGAGAGCGGATCACCTGATGGTAAGCAATTGCCGCCGCCCATGGACACATGCAACCCAGTGGAGTCACAAGTGCGCTGCTAACCTTTTATCCCCTTCCCCCCCGATGGGCCTCCGGTACCCTCACTCACTCGGCGAAACACAGCACAGGAGCTGCTTCACGCCGGTTTTCTGTGAGGCAGTGGTATCACTCCGGTCGAGCCGGCCCATTCATACCGAAGCATGGATTTAAATGAATTTGGTATACAGGTGATCTAGACCCTGAGAAAGAACATAGGCTACTTTTTATTGCGAAAAGGGGGTTGTAAGGGGTTGAAAGGGGGGTAAAGAGTTACTTTTCCATGCGGACGAAGTCGCGGGCGGCCGCTAGTATCGTTATAATTTGGATAATGTTCAATATTATATGTATTATACATATACTTAATATTCGGATTGTAGAAATCGCTAGTTTTTAATACCAAATTACGTGCATCGAAACATCTCTTTAATCTTAAAAGTAAGAAATCAAAGGTAAACACCATAATTTTCGGCAGTAGGTGCGATGAATTTATATCTTGTAAGTTATTCTCACGGCCGCGGCAACACTTAAAAATAACTATTACTTAATGTCAAATCAAACCATTAATGATCATTAACACACTTTTTTTAGTTTTGTATAAGTAAAACCTGATAAAACGAGTTTGGATGACGTATCGTATCGTACTATTTCCTTCAAAAATTTATTGGATACGTTAATTGTATCTACCTAAGTATAATTTGTGCACAGGCACTCACGTTGCGATACTATCCTTTCTGACTATTATTATTATAGACGGGAATTAACGCCACGTTAATTTTTAAGCACATAATTATGAAGATATTGACGTTTCGGCTGCGTTACATTAGCTGTGGTAACAAGCGGACTTCCGTTTGACGTGGTCCGCTTGTGACCACTGCTGCTGTAACGCAGCCGAAACTAGATAAAATGCAACGCGAAATAGAACTATTATTTTTGACGTTTGTGCGGTCAATTTTAGTTTTGCTTACGTACGATAGAGGGATATAAAAAGCACCCTATCGTGTCCATAATTATAGCAGTTTACGTGCAACTTATTGCAGTTAATTACTATCGTCTCTCTTGAATACCTTCACTTTAAATGCTTTGCCGGTAGCAAAAAGCTCATACATGTTTATATCCCATCAAACTTTTTTGCTAAGTATAATAATTCCGCCATTTCCTTCGGTGGCATAGCAAGTTCTCTGTAGGTACTAGCTATGTTTTTCTAAGGGGTTAGAAATATACAGGATGTATCGATAAACATTATTTTTAGCTCTAGACTTTTGGAAATTCGTCAAAAATATTTTCGACTCCCCATGAAAAAATACCAAGTCACTCGGCTTTATATGAAAAGTTAGATTATTTTATTCGGTAGGTTACACCGGAGGCTGGAATGGGAGTTTAAATTAATAATGTGTGTTGAAGGTGTCCATAGGCGGAGGCAATCGTTTAGTCACCAAGTGGCCCGTCTGCATGTCTCTCACCTATCCTATAAAACAAGATTGTGAAAAAAAGTTCTTAATGATGGTATTCATAGTATCTATGTACGTACAGCCACACATCAAATTATACAAAACTGTCAAATTTCTTCAATCGACTCTCATCTTACTGTCATACACACTGGGTTGAATTTCAACTGAGGAAATTTTACAGGTTATGGTAACCTGATGTGTGGCTGACTATACTAACCTTAAAAGGGTCTACAGCCTGTACATATTGATGCAGAAGTGATGTTACTCGGCCCTTGTCCATTTAACCTTTATTTATCGACCGATCCACTTTTTACCGGACATAATTACTCCATTGTGTTATTAATTTTAATTTTATAACTGTCGATCATAGCTGTAGCCATGATAGTAGGTTGGTATTCTAATAATAATGTTTAATATAATAATAATGTAGTATTTGGGCTTAGAAAGTTACTTGAAAACGTTAAGTAAAGTTACTAACTCAATTAATCCATTTGGGTCCAAACCACATATTTTATTGTATTTTTTCAATTGAAGGAAAACTCTACCATGATAAATCTAAAAGGCCGTTAAATGGATTTGGTTAAGTAAATTATGCAAAAAAAAGTATAGTATCAGCCTATACTGTCACACTGCAGGGCAAAGGCCTCCATCATAGAAATCAAGTCATCGCTACTATGATGGGATTAGGCAATCATCACGCTTGCCCAATGCGGATTGGTGATCGCAAACCAGAGCTATGTTCGAAAAATTCGAAACATACTACCTACTTTCTGCTTGACCCGGGTAATCGAGACCCTGGAAATAATGAAAATATTTCTGATTTTCATACGAACCTCTTAATACATGTACCTATCTGTAGTATTACTACCTAAACTACGTATACGTATTACTCCATGAAAGCACTCTACGACTCATCTACTTAAGTTACATCTAATGTTAGATAATGTAACTAAATGTTATTATGACTCCTTAATGGAAATATAATATAAAAGGTTTGTGCCACAATAGAGACACATTTTCGTATCGTTCACGCTATTGTGTTATAATAATAACAAAAAACTGAATCTAGACAGAAGTCTTGTAAGAATCGTCCTACGCAGTAAATAGACAAACGTTTTTTGTATTTATGTAAATGTTTCGTTTTTGCCTGAAATAGAAGTGCCATTTACGCCTTCTTACAATAATATAACAGAGAAATAAAAATAGTAGGTAATCGTTGGTCCAAATTACAAACGTACCTACATACATCAACCGACCATTATTGGACCATGCATTAGTAATTATTTAATTAGCGGACATTATTATCCCTTCGTCAAATATAACGAAAATGATAATGATTTATAGGTGGGAGAGCCACGTTTTATCATGAATGGTCCGGCTCAACCGGAGTGATACCACGGCCTTACAGAAGCCCGCCGTGAAATGCCTGCACTGTTTCGTTAAGTGAATGAGGGTACCGAAGGTCCAATTGGGGAGAGAGGGTGTTAAAGGTTGGCAGCGCACTTATGACTATACTGATGATGCAGGTGTCTATGGGCGGCGGCAATCGCTTTGTGAGCCGTCTGCTCGTCTGCCACCTATCACATAAAAAAGTCAATAAAATTTATAAAAAGCTATAGACAATAACGAAGCAAGCGCGGAGCAATAATCTCCATATCGAATTGTTATGGACATTTGACCTTTGCGTGCGTCACCGAATTGATATAAGTAGGTAAAGAAATTCGTAAATGAGGGTATTAATGTATTTTTAGTTGACATTTTACTGTATAACAATTAATTTGTTTGTACGTAAGTGTAGACATAACTAGATAACGAGATGCAAACAAAAGACGGATTCATGTTCAAATTATATCTGTGGAAGAGCCACGCTTAGGCATGAATGGGCCGGCATAATTTGGCCGGACACACAACCAAAACGCTTTGACCGGCTTTATCCGGTCGCCTGACATTGGTGATCATTTTTATTTTTGACCAGAAAGGAATTTTTCAGGATAAATTCCTTCTTACTTGTCTATATTAATATTTATCTCAAAGCTTAAATACGTCGCCCTTACTTAAAAAAGTGATCCGCTCTCACTTCGTATCGGGATATTAGTTCCACTCTGCACCAAAAGATGGTGCTGGGCGTCGATTGCAACACGCTAGTGTTTCGCCTTTTCTGATTTCTTATGGCTGGTCGATGTCTTCAGAATTTACCTCTTTATGAATAGTATAGCAGCAAGTGAGTCATCATCACTCACTTAATGAATGCACAAGGAAGGCGGCCATCAGAGAAAAGTGGCGGCATGTTGTAAAGCTTGCCACCAATGCCTTTAGTGACGACCACGAGACCTATTTTTGAATTGTCGTCTCACTAAAAAAAGTGTGACTCGCATGATTTTGACATCAGCATTTTTGAATCATTCGAAAACGAGCGATTTGCAACGAGTGGTGAAACCACTCGTTTCCGCTAGGCGAGTGGTCGCATTACGTCAAATAATAACGAGTTAACACTATAAAGTCCATTTTACGAAAAAAGTCCCTGGGAGCGGCGCCACTTGTCATACAAATAGGATTATATCTCTTTCCACTCATTACGTAGACTGCCATGTCATTTTAGTTCCATCAAAAATCCGGGGGACTCTTTTCGTGAAAAGGACTATACTTGACAAGATTGGCGACACACTAAGCGAGGTGATTTCAAAAATAGGGAAAATTATGAATCATGCGACTCACGAGACGACGTGACTTGCAAAACGAGTAGTTTTGTTGGACGAAGCGAAAATTCAAAAATAGGTCTCCACGACCAATCTGTCAAGAGTGATACCGACTTAGAAAAAGAAAATAGTATAGAAAGAAGATAGATAGATTGTTAAAGAATAACTGATGTCCTGTGATTTGTGTTCCGTCATACCAATCGTAACAGTACACTAGGTACAAAATGTATATTGACAATTGGACATTACATTAGCTTTATTTGCACAGCTTCGCATATCAGTCCATTTATTTAGAGCAAAGTTCACTGGCATGTTTATTGACCTACACGCATACAAATTGTTTTAGATCCCATTCTAGCATCGTAAAATAGCTTAAACGATACACACGTCGTACATCTTACTGGTTGACATTTCGGCTGTGTTGCAACAGCCGTAGTAGTAGCCGGAATTAAATAAATTCAATCCACTTGAATTTATTTAATTCCGGTTTTAATATTTCGTAGTTATAAATAAAATAAAAGGTATTTAACCTAGGTTTTATTAAAATTGACAATTTGATAGATTATAATCAAATCGTATACTCGTATGTTACAAAAAACATTTAACAACTTCGATGGCATAATGTTCTGGCAAATCGCGGATCATCCAAAGATGTGATTTTATTAAATTGATCTGGTCACTAAGCCTTGGGTTCATCTTTAGAATCTGCATTATCTCTTTGTAAATAGTACCGATAATATCCATGCAATTTACATCTTAACTGTAATGAAGTAATCACATAAAACCTTGACATTTCACCTTTTAAAATATCATACGAGTCTATCATAATAGTGCGACAAAAATAAGCAATAATATTTGTCACAGTTCACTATCTCTTTTTGTAATGAAGGTATGATACTTCTGTGTGAGTGTCTGCGAGGCACGCGCCGAGCTCGTGCTGTTTGTGTCGGTATAACATTATTTACTTAAGTAAGTGTAAGTATTTATTTGTATTTAATTTGTGAGTACGTACTACTCGTAGTCCACGTCACAGACTGATGGCGGTATGGGTCATTCTTTGTGATCTATCTTTCGTCATCGTCAAATTCAATATTGCTCCGAAATTAATATCAGCATCTTAAAATTTACCGATTACATCGAAGGCGTTTTCCATTACTGGAAATTCACCTGGCATGAAACGTAAAGTTTTTCATCTTTTGTCTTTTTACACTTCCTGCAGATTTTGACTCAAAACAAGATCTACAAACAACCAAAACTATACCGCTACTTTTGATACTGACTGTTTTGATGTAAACAGAAGTCAGCTGCTATCATATCATTATGATCCCTCTCCGATACATGCTATAAACGGATAATCTACTTAGAACCAATTGTATGGATTAGGTCGGATTTTGGTCAGTCAATCGGCTGTCTTGAAAAATTATATGGCTATAAATATGTATTACCTATCAAGATAAGAAAGATATTGACAACAGTAAAGAACAATACATTACGTCATAGCATAGTGCTGAATGCACTTTTTAGGGTTCCGGAAAACGAAACCGTTGGAGATTCGTTGTGTCTGTCCGTCCGTATGTTACAGTATTTTTATTTCCGAAACTATTAGGGAATATTTTTGAAATCGGATAAATAGAATGAAGAATGTATTCTGAACTCTGAACCGCGTTAAGATATTCATACAGAAATACTTAGAAAATAAAATTTTAAGGTACCCATACATAAAATGAATCTCAATTTTTTTTCTGTCCTAAATTGATACTTATTTGCATTTGTCCCTAGGTATACGAGAGTGGCGTGACCGAGCCTCCCAAATGGAACAAGTCGCCTCTGATCCATCACAGAAAGATCACCGGAGGAGCATGCCCATTTCACGGGTAAGTAAACATGCATTTTATTAGACGGATAATTAATTAGTAGATACCTACTACGGGTAGATGTCCATACTAAGTTGTTTTATTAACCCAAAAAAACGTATTTCTGTTCTTCTTTATAAAAAAATATGACACTCAATACGATGAATATTGAGTGGAGGCCGCGTACAGGAACTCGCAGCCGTCACATGCCCCCCACAAGGTGGACCGATGATAGTGCAGGTCGCAGGAATTCCTTGGATGCGGGTGACACAGGACCAATCTATCTGGAGGACATTGACGGAAACCTATTCAAAAGAAGAGCGTGCACACTCCTGGTAAAAGGCAACGTATAGCGAATTCTCTGATCTCACAGATATTCATGGTAGGCGGTGGATTGGTACTAACAATTAAGATGCCTCGTTTGTCGCCTCTAGCATAAAAAAACGAAAACGAAACGAATTTTTAGAAGACGTGAATAAGTTATCGTTTTTTTATCCGTAACTCTAACAGACACCTTCCACCCAAGGAAAGCGAAAGAGATGTATGTACCTACGTAATAGAATCTGTCCCAATGTCAATTGAATGAATAAATGCACTTGTCTATAAAGGTCATTCACAGAAACACTAGCAACGAAGTTCCTTTTAGCTCAGCACACAAAGCGCACTTTATAAAAACGACGAAGACAAAACGGAAAGAATTAAATTGACTCCGCGGGACGATGCCGTGGGCGAGCTTGGACCAGCGATATTTTAACGTATGGACATCCCAAAGTTACTTACAAACATTTCAGACAGCATTCGGAGCAGCAAACACTTACTTACTTACTTTTGATGTGATTACACGTGGAAAAATTGGCCTTGTCCCCTTTTAAAAGCAGCTCACGGTAGTTTTCTTTAAGAAGTCAATAGTTTTAGTCCTAAAACATTCCCTTAAAGTGATAAGAGAAACCTACGTACCTAATAAGAGAACCTACTTACCTGAATGAAATATTTATGTATTTAAAACTTTTTTGTACAAACGTTTGTTGCAATGGGCTTTTGGGTCATGCAAAAAAGACAGTGGTACGGCGAAAGGAGTAACGATGTGCAATCTAATATAATATTACTTGAATCATCAGCAACCCACGCTTGTTCACCGCTGGATATAGGTCTCCCCCAATGCACGCCACCGCTCCCGATTTTCGGCCACTCTCATCCAACTCACTCCAACCAGCCTTCGAATGTCTCGGTAAACGTAGTGTTGGACGCCCTGCTACAAGATGGGAATATTACTTGAATACGATTTACCTATGATACTAAAATATGAAATTAAAAAGTAACGTGTACTTAACTTCTTAAAAGGCAAAAGCAAAATCAGTCTCCTCACAAAAGCGATGTCTATTTGATTAGAACATCTTTGGTTCAATATACCCGAAGAATTTGTCTTAGTTTTCCCAAAGACAAATTGAATTGTTGGTACGTGTACGTCTTTAATGAAGACTAAACGTTTAAAAGAAATGGTCACTCAAGGTCGAACTAACTGAAAGCAAAGTTTCAGAACTTTTTCTTAACCTATTGTTTAACAATTAGTTACTATTGATTCGTTAAAACACCAGTTGATCAACTTCAATAATTGGTTTCTAATAATTGACGATCAATAAATTGGTGGAACTGTGTTTGTCTCTTGACATAAAAATGACGACATTAGAACCATAGTGATCCAAGTCACATAGACTGGAATAGAAACAAAGACTTTAAAGTCTTTAGATAGAAATGGCATCCCAATAGCGCTGGTTATTGTGAGTTTTACACAAGGTTAAGATTATTTGGAATTCCGAATATTCCATCGAGTTCGTGAATACCTATATATTTTCGACTCTAATTTATAGCCTCATTGGTTTTTAATTGCAAAAATGCCAAGTAGCGCTCTTTTGTGATTAGAGCCTTCATTGGCAACGAAACTTTTAACGCGTTCAAGCTATTTATTGTTTCTATGATCGATGGGCTAGGTTCCCAAAACTGTACGTACCTATGGCATCGTTGTGTTTATTAATTCAATGATTTATTTTATTATTTCCTCAGTGATGAAAGCACTGCGATTTGGACGGCAATTCGGTCACTGCTACAAGACGGCTCGCTGCTCAAGTGCTACGACAAAATCTTCGATGATATTGCTGCTGATGCTACTAGGAGGTTGGTTTCATTATTTTTACCTTAAGTCATTAAGTTCAACACAATATGTCCCATCGTACATCATTGATACGGCGGTAGCTACGCCCCTGCGAGGTAGGTACAGTCAGCCACACATCAAGGTATACAAAACTGACAAATTTCTTCAATAGACTCTCATCTTTCTGTCAAACAATTTAGGTTGAAAGTCAACTGGGGAAATTTTACAGGTTGTGGTAACCTGATGTCATTGTGTGGCTGTCTGTACCTACCAAACGCTTACATCTTATACTTACACATCTTCTTCTATCTTCTATACTATTTATAAAGAAATAACTTCTATGGACAACGACAAGGCTTACAGGTAAACCGAAAACACGAAACGCTTGCGCGATGTAATTGGACACAGCGCCATCTATTGGTTCATTTCTGAATTACGGTTCCGAAGCGAAGTGAGGGCGGGCCACTAGTTATTATAATAAACATGTAATAGTAATGACCTCCTCACTGATATTCCAGCTACGGCCACAGAATACTTAATAGTACAAGTACAGAATGCCCACTTCTAAAAACCGTTTATAGAAAAATAAAGGCTCAGGCTACCATAACATAAAGTTGAAATTCCGGCCGTCCAGCGTTCAACACCTACAATTATTCATACCTAGAAGTGCGTTCTCTTTCTATCGAACGCAACTGTCGCGCATTTGTCGCCGCTCGCTCGTGATTTTCTACTGACTGGCCCCTCCGGAGGGGACGCCGCATGTACTTGCAAGTTTAATACTACACGCGGAGTGGGACAGGCCTGCTACGGCGGCCATTCTCAACGATCAACCACTGATGCAGGACATGCGTCTCATAACCAATTTTGCAGATACACATACAGATACAGATTGCTATAGTAGTAGGCATGACAATCGATATACGAACAATCGCATGCAACGGAAATCGAGGCAAATAAAACCGTTGAACCGACTCATCAGTGAACAATGCCCATTCAATACCTTCCTAAATTCATTTGTAGTGAGAAGTGATGTGACTCAAATTATAACTGATTCGGATGATTCGAATTATGGCGCTCAGCGCCAGACGTACGTACGTAAAATAAATAAATGCGCCAGACAATTACACCAACTAACCTGGTCTCAAACTAGGGCAATCCTTGTACTTTGAGTACTAGATATACCGAAATAAGTAACATGAAATGTAACTCGAGTTAGATATTATCATGTTAATAATATCATGTACGTAAGTACTTCATAATTTTGTTTAAATCCTACAAAGTAAAACATTTCCTAATAAGACATGACTCAGTTTTGTTTTTCTTACTTAGTTCACAATAAATTTTGATTCGAGTTATAATATTAATGTTAATCAGAAGTTTTTATTCGAACCATGATTACCTATTGATTCGAGTCAGAGCGTATGCATCAGAATCGCCGCGGCGCCGCCGCTGAATTCGAATAGCGATTCGACTTTCTCAAGTTGAGTCGAACCGAATCGAATAACTTTTCGAGTCCCATCACTAGTAGCGAGTATCGCTGCGTGCCTCAAGCAGACCGTGACGGGATGCACATGCAATATAAAATATGTACCTACCTAATAAATCTATACATATAATCTATATACATATAATAAAAATGTAAAAAAGCTATGTCTGTACATTGAAGATATTTATCTCAAAATAACTTAGGACGACTAAAAAACAGTAACAGAAGATGAATCAATGATTTTTAAAATTTTTGTCTGTCTGTTTGTCTGTTTGTCTGTTTATCTGTTTGTCTGTTTGTCTGTTTGTTCGCGCTAATCTCGGAAACTACTGAACCAATTCGAATGAAACTTTTTTTATTGTATAGCTGTAATATCAGGGCAACTTATAGGATATATTATATTTTGAAGACCAGGCTCCTTGATGTAGAACCACAACAGCCCAGCTAAACTATAAGAGGTAGGTCATTGGCACTTTAACAAAAGTTGTTCAGATTGATGAGCATTTTATGATGCCATGAAAAAAATCAAAGATCATGGAACGTCTGGTTTGGAACTCTAAGAGCCCAGCTCCACTATAACAAATATGCAATGAAATGGAATGGAAAATTGTCAAATGTGATGAGCATTTTTGGATGAGATCCTATAAGGAAGGATATTCCAAACTTAAACCCCTAATGGAGCAAAAAGGGGGTTCCAAGTTTGTTCATCTTTAAGCCAAGAGTCATAAAGTTCACGCAAACGAAGTTGCGGGCGGCCACTAGTAGTAAATAGGTACCGAAAAGATTTATCTGCGAATAAAAGTACGATGTTTATAATTTATTACATTTGAGTTAATAGTTTTAATCGAAAGCGGTTGTATTGCGTCATACAACCTTTGTTTTAGACTTTGATAGTAGCCCTCACTTCGTTTCGGAACCTTAGTTTCATATAGTATCAATAGATGGCGCGAAGTATTTCGATTTTTCGGTTTAATGCGGATTGGTGATCACAAACCCGAGCTACTTATGTTCGAAAAATTCGAAATATACTTTTGCTTAACCCGGGAATCGAACCCGGGGGACCCCGAGATCGCGGCCCGGTTAAACCACCAGACCAACGAGGCGTTTATCCAATGTTTATGTATTTTATTTTATTTTTATCGTACTTTGACCATCATTTGGCCACAAAAGCCAGCCTCTACGAACATTACCTACTGGCATCTCATTTCTACGCAGCAGTCTATTTTTAGATGAATATGTTATGCACCATACCTTCTCATGTTTCCCACAGAGAGATCACCCACGTGCCAATTGAGTGAGCACTCGCATAACAAATCATTCATAACAACCAGTTTAAACCGGTTATAGCGAATTACGTTGTAGAACTTCGTAGATTCGAAACTTAAAAATAAAAAAATATATAAAACAATTTTTTTCTTTATTTTCGACTAGTACTTTGTTTCTGGACATAGTTTTGCTATTTTCGTAGTAGTTCGAATCGTTGGCAATAGATGGCGCTGGGTGTCGATTACATCGCGCCAGTGTTATCCGCGATTAATTGCGCGATACAATCGACATCTAGCACCATCTATTGGTACAGATTGGAACTAAGTAACCAAGTCCCGAAAAGGTTAGGGTTAGGGTGAGCTACTAGATTAAGATAAGTAGGTATGTAGTAAGTGTCCGGGGTACCAAAAATGTACCTTCTTGATTATCTAGACACAATTTATCATTCTACGATCTTTTGTTACTCAACATTAGTTTAATTATTCTTACTTGCAAATGCAACGAGCGTTATACAAAACGAATGTGACTCCTCTACATCAGATTTGCATTTAAATATCTCCTCGTCCGGCTAAGACGTAGATGCATAAGGCTTAGAAGGAAAATTTATAAAATAAAGGACTTGGAAGAATTCCTTAGAGAGGTTGACAAAGATAAAAGAAGCATTAATCCCGTAACAAAGCAATGGGGCTTGAAAAATCCGCTAGGTGGCGTATTGTTAGACTGAAGTCAAACTGCTACGTCATTGGTTGTTTAGCGACTGGCTAGATAGCGTATTTGGTTGTGGCTCTACCTCATACGTCAAAGGTTGTGGGTTCGATCCCCACCCTGGACGAACATTCGTATGGTGAACACATATGTTTCTTCAGCGTCTGGTTGTTATGTATGTATTCAAGAATTATATAGTTGTGATCTGTTGTCTGATACGTGTAACACAAGTGCTTGAGCGCTACTTAGTACGGAGTCAGGTCAATGTACGAAATGTTGTGTGAATTTATTTATTGTGACATCTCCCATGAAAAATAACCAATCACGGTATAGATGACCTAAATTTTACAGTACGCCATCTAGCGGATTTAAACACGCGATAGCCTCCATTAGCATAACATTGGTGGACGGATCGATCGATTTGTTTTTAAGCCCGTTCTTACTCAACTAATAAATAAATTGACAACATCACATAGGTACATTGTCCTGGTTCCAAACTAAGAATTTATCTACTATGGAAATCAGAAACAACTGAGGTACCACAAACACACAAAACCGTATTTCTCGAATCCTTGCGTCGGAACCGGCACTCAAACCACCCCTAAACGAATCATCTAAATTACCTACACACACATATTAACATAAATAAATTATCACCTACATTCGAATAATGTACCGTCCTAATAATACAAAGGTATTGAAATGAATGGAGGTACCTAATCTCAATTAACATCAAAGATATCCTCAGAGATTTGATGTTTGCCTATTCGATTTATTCCCTAAGTTATTATCTTCAAAGGGAAATCTAATTTATATTCATCATTGTGATTTCATTATGCCCATATTATACACATATTTGCCAAAGCAGCTGTTATAGGGAGATTACATTTTATCATAGCGGAATATAGGCTAATAATCTTGGGTATAAAAAATATCAAACAACATCAAAGACGCGGAGATTGACGAATTTGACGTTAGAGGAGGGAATTCTCGAGCACTCGATATTGAAGTCAGTTTTTTACATTCGTTCATATAAATCTCTAATTCGACTTTAATGTCTAGTGCACGAGAATTGTCTCCAGAGCATGTGGTAGAGACCCTGTCTCCTACTCCAAAGGTTTTGCGTTCGCTTTCCAGTCCCACCCCGCTGGACAAACATTCGTGTGATTTATTCAAGCTATAAGTCTGATTTACGACACAGTCTATATTATGTCGACCTCGATGGCACAGTGGCTAAGGCCCGAAGCGCGAAAGGTCCCAGGTTCGATTCCGGGTCCAGTAAATTTAGAAAACTACATTTTCTAAGTTTTCTTGGGTCTGGGTGTTCTGGGTTGACGCCCCCAGTTACTTATCGTCACCTGGTAATCATAGTCCAGGGGTTGCCCTAGTTTGAGACCAGATTGATTGGTGTGATTGTCTGGCGCATTTATTAGATATTATTTATTATTTTATTTATTTATTTAAACTTTATTGCACAAAATTTGTAATAATAGGCGAACTTAATGCCCATGGGCATTCTCTACCAGTTAACCTTTGGGTCATGCAGAAAAGACAGTGGTGCGGCGAAAAGAGTAACAGTGTAAAATAATAATATATTTTATTATAATACTAGGTAAATAAAATTATTTATTTGTACTATCCGTAATATAAGTGCTTCTATTCAGTACGGAATCAGACCAATATATGAGATGTTGTACTTATACGTTTATTTTACTGTTTTGTCATATACTTAAGCCCCTTGGTGCGCTTGTTCGAATCCAAGGTGGAGACGCCGTTTCTTGTTCCGTATCTTGTTTAATCGAAAATCATTTTTTTTTTCTATAAGTTCAAAAGCATCGTGACGCGTAAATGTATTTGCATACTTGAAAACCGCGTCACGCGCTCGCTTCCTAGACAAAGACGCCATTTATCACTATAAAATCAAGTAGTGGACTTAAAATTTTGTGCGAATTAATTGCCGCATATGCGTAACCAATCTGTAATAAAAAATAAACTACCGGTTCCTACTCATATAAGCCATACGTAATTACATTTATCAATGTTAGTTACCTATCTGTTTTTCTTTTCTGTTCTTTTTTTCCACAACATCTGATACATTGACCTGACACCATACCTGGTCTATTAAGTAGCCTTTGTGTTACGTTTATCAAACAACATAGGAAACACAAATATAATAAGATAGATACATATTTACACCCAGACACTGAGACAACAACGGCAATATTTTCCTATACTTGACGACCCGTTTAGCGCAGTGGTTTGAGCTCCGGTTGAGATGTAAGGGTCACAGTTTCAATTCCAACACAAATTTTTGTTGATAAAACAAATATTTGTGGTGTGTGTTTGTGGTTTCTGCGTTGTTTCTGGTTTCCATAGCATCTTAGTTTAGGAGCAGGACAATGTATGTGATTTTGTCTCAACTATACTACTTATTTATAAAGAGGTTAATCACATATTCCACGCTAGGGCTATAGCTATCTCGAAAACACGAAACTCTTGCGCGATACAATCAACGCCCAGCGTCATCTATTGGTAGACAATGGGACTACTGCCCCGAAACTAAGTGAGGGCGTTCCACTAGTTAATTTATAATTTCTATCCAGATTAGGAGATCTACGTCACGCCGAGAACGCTCTAAATGAAGAGTTGGAGACGGAGGTGTACCGCTGGGCGCTGGAGACCATAAGCGCCGTGGTGTTCGGCATCAGGCTTGGCTGCTTGGATGGAGACGTGCATATGCCTACTCCTGAGAACAGGTAAATAGATCTAAAAATAGACGTAAAAACCACATTAGCCAAATCTTGAATCGTGGTCAAACCGTACCGACTCAGAAGCAATGGCTCCATTGCATCGCGTGTATAATATATTTTAGATGGCCTACTGTAGAACTGAGATCCATCTACATGATGATTGGTTATTTTTGAAGTGAGATTTCGTAATGTCACTTAAACCACCAATGACGTTAAGTTGATCTCAGTCTAACTAGCCATCTAGCGGATTAGTCACACACGATAGCCTCATTGGGATTAACCGGTAAGATCAGGTGATGAGTGTTATACCCAAACCGTTTATAGATATAGAATATAACTTTTTATTGCACAAATAACAGAAGAAGAAATATTTCACTTTAAGTCACATCTAAGTAATCTTAAAAAGGGCAAAGTTTATCTAGAATTAAATCTGTTCTCAGCACCAGTTCTCCTTCATTTGCACTTAGATTCAAGGAATTTAAAATTGTAACCTCTTTTACTTGATTGGATGGAATTGTAGAAACCAATAAAAGTTCCGCTGCACTGAGATATACTCTTCAAAATCCCTTTCTGTCTGTACAAGAGTTTATTTAATAAACTCCCATCTCGCTCATTCCTTACCTAATGATATTTTAGTCTATTATTCTTCGTATCTCATATAGACCCGTAGGGTAATTAACTTTAAAATTTAGTACTCGTTTTCCAGTATTTCGCCTGGTAACGCTACATTGCCTAATTTAGAATAACACAGCAATGTTATTTTAATTTACTAGCGATGTGGCGTGTGAAAACGTAATAGATATCGTAAATAAATTATTATATTAACTACCTGCCTAAGGGTTCGAAAGGTCAGACGGCAATTGTTTCAGGTGCTTAATTACCAGACCTGTCAAATCCTCGATCTTGATTTAAAGCGTACCCGTATAGGAACAGCATTCAGTGGCATATCAGAAGAATCTGATATTAAATTACTGCCTAATATTTTACCATTTGCGTTTAAAAGTTTTACCGTGGGAGAGCCACTTTAGCATGAATGAGCCGGCTCAGCTGGAGTAAATACCACAGCCTCACAAAACAGAAAACTGGCGTGATGCAGTGCCTGCACTGTGTTTCGTTGAGTCAGTGAGGGTACCGGAGGCCAATCGATCGAAAGAGGGTTGTGTTGACAGGGCACTTGTGACTCTACTGGTGCTGCAGGTGTATAGCCGGCCAAAAAAGGACCGCTTACCATCAGGTGATCCATTTGCTCTTCTCCCTCATTTTTAATGACGTTGTTATCAATAACATTTATGCAATTCTTCATATGCAATTCTTCCAGAACCCCAGAGAAGACGTCTCTAGAAGACGACGACTCCCCAGCTCCATGCTCCCTCTTCAAACGCCACTTCGACGAGCTTAACCCTGCCGAGAGGCTAGTCCGGTGCTCCCGAGAGATAGCAGACCACAACTATCTGGTGCGGAGTGAGGACACCTTAAAGGCAGATTCACAGGTCTTCAACAATGCATTGAAGGCTTTCGATAGGCATTACAGGTACGAGACCATAGTTTTTCATTAGATAATATGGTTGTAATTCTGATGAGCAGTGAATAAGAACGCGCCTTCCATACGGAGGGGTAGGTTCGAAGCTGAGCATGCACCTATGGATTTTTCAAATCTAGCTGTATGTGAATGTTTCTACTGTTAACTCGGTAGTGAGGATGAACGTCATCACAGAAGTCATGAAGAAACCTGCACGTTTCGATTAAGTAGTTTCTGAATGTAGGTACACTAGGGAGGAAATGAACCGAGCCACTAACTAATTTTCATTCACAGCCCTGCTGGTGCAGGATATCTCATAATTTTGACGAAATAGTTTGCAATGTATCGATATTTTAATTTATTCCATTCGTTTGATTCTTTTCAGTCTCACCGAACATTTCTTACAACAAGCGCTCACAAAACTGAACTCAGGAGAGGTGAAACCAGAACAAGTCTTTCTCGACAAGCTACGGCCACTAGAAGGAAGAATCTTACCTTTGGCTTCAGATGCATTGTTAGCGGGAGTGAAACCAGTAAGAAACTTTAACTTTCCTGTTATCAAATAGCGCAATCTAATTGTAAAACCTAGGTACTAGGATAGGTGATTCAGAACAATCATGACTCTGAAGTTTTTACACCCGTCATACTTAAGTCTAGTCAGTGCAAAGCAGTTTGGCGGTGACTTTGAGTGCACAGAAATATTTTTTAGTTTAAAGTGAACTATTTTACAAGTGCGCAAACATCCTCACTAGTTAAGCCGAGCGTTAAACTTACGTGCCGCGACATGTAGCCTGCTGCCATGACCAAAATTATTCCGGAAAATACCTTACTTTTTCTATAACCATGTGCTTAGCGTCATACGTCAACGCTCGTTGTCTTGGGTTTGATTCCCGGGTCAAGCAAAAAATATGTGTCAAAATCGGACATAGCTCAGGTTTTTAGTATTTCAGCGTCATAACCAAATAACATTTAAATTTCCAGCTGGCCCAAACAGCTCTCAGCATGTTCTACCAGCTCTCCCTACACGCGGCTCAACAACAACGCGCCCACGACCAAGTCCTCTGGGCGGCGGAGTCCAGGCAGGCTGGGCTTGAAGCTCCAGAGCTACCTTATATCACAGCCTGCGCTAAGGAAGCTTTGAGGATACATCCCGTTACGGGAGGAGTGGTTCGGAGGAGCAGGGAGGAGCTCGCGATTGGTGGCTTCGAGATTCCAGCTGGGGTTAGTAGATATCAATCTCATTCTAATGACCTAAAGGTGCAAAAACAAATCTAGTGAAAGCACAAAACTATGGAATGGATGCGGCTGTTCGTCTGCCTCCTATATCATAAAAAAGTTCCATTATGAAAACCCTTTTAGACCCACCACTAATACATGAAATATACCTTACCTACATGTTATATCATACTTATTTCAGTTTTTTTTATGGTTCCCAAAATTTAAACTTACCATAGAAAGTAACTTTTCGAAATTGGGTTTACTAATCATACCACAGAGAACTATAGATTCTGTGGTAATAGAGAACTCATAGTCATCTACGACTGAAACACGTTCGCAGCCCTTATAGTCGAGTAACCATTATGATAATCTAATTATTCTTCTTCAGGTGGACATAGTCCTCGCACATGGAGTCACCAGCAAATCGGAGAAACAATGGGCCAGAGCCAATGCCTTCATCCCAGAGCGTTGGTGCAAAGAAGACTGGGATCAACGAGATTCTTTAAAAGCTTCCACTGCCCATCCCATGGCTTCCATGCCTTTCGGAGAGGCCTGCCCGGGTTCTGGAATCGTTGGCAGGATGCTGACGTCATTAGCAACGAGGGTTTTGGATAAATACAGGCTGGAGTGGCATGGTCCTGCGCCGAAGCTGGTCACGACTGGAGTCAATAAACTAGTGCCGCCCTATTACTTTGTGCTTCAGAATGCTGCTTAAGTTATAGCTGGCGGCACGAAAGAGTAGCGATGACCGTTATTTTGCGCACTTGTAAAAAATAAGACTTTCTATCAAAATTGGTTTCTGCGCACTCAAGGTCATAACCACACTTTCTTGCCTCAAACTATACTTTGGTGGTATCTCTATTGATTGTTTTCGAATAGGTAGGTACCTATCTATGACATCCCAAAATCTTAATCTTGCTTGACACTGGGAGGGATGAATCTCAATCTCATATAATATCACGGTGAACCAAAAAGGCGCAATATCAACTAACTCCCAACGCCATCTATTGGTATTGATTTAAATTAAGTCTCGAAATGAAGTGAGGGCGGAAAAAATTTGTTCGATTGTTTATTTAATTCATTTTATAAGACTGTTATTTATAAATATTTTTTTTGGATTTGTGGTTTGTAATCTTATGTGGCCTAAAAGATATCAAACTTAAATTAAGTTTATATAAGTATTGAGCGTTAATTTTAGTTATTTCTATGAGTAATTTTAACTTTTAACACAGCGTTCCTAATTATTTTTGAATAAAAATATATTTTTAACATAAGTTTTTTATTATTTTGAGTTTGTAGTGCAGTAGGAATGGGTGACTACTAGAGCCAATTGGTACCTAAATACTTATTATTATTATTTCACTGAATAAAATTTTCCGAAATAAATTGGAGTTAAGTTAATTGTATCTTATTCACTTCTAAAAGTGGCTTTTTATATATGATAGTTGGCAGACGAGCAGACGGATCACTTGATGGTAATAGCAATTATTACCGTCACCCATGAAATGACACCCCCACAACACCATGGAGCTCACCAATGTGTCGCTGCCCACTTTTTCCACCCCCTTTCCCCCGCTTGGGCCTCCGATAACCCCACGAGGGACTCACTCGGCGAAACACAGCGGTCTTCTGTGAGGCCTTGGTATCACTCCGGTCGAGCGTGCTCTTCTACGTCATGAAGAGCACGCTCGACCGTGGCTCTCGCACGATATCAAACTATTTTTGGAGTAAATTATCAGTAAATTATCCATCTTTTCTGCTCCAAATATGAAGAGTCAGATAAGTTGCTGACTAATCCCTGGATATAGCTCTCCTCGGGTCCATCAGATAGGCCGGGTCGGTATCTGCGCGCTGGCGACTGGGAAAAACCTTCCCGATCAAAGATAGGCGCGGCCTCTTTATTTTTCACCGCCTACGAAAATAGCCCAAATAAGGGAGATTCTATTTTCTAGTTTCCTTGGGCCGATCGTTCAAGTGAAGCGTAGAAAGATACAATGCGACTAAGATCAGGCCCCTAGTTCATACTTTCATTGGCAAAAGGGGCCAGAAAATGTCAAAAACCATTTTTTTCCATGTGCTAAATAAAGATGAGAGCGATATAGGTAGATTAGATACTTACCTATAAATTGAATACCTATTCACTTCAAAAGACAAAGAACTAATTATTTATCAATTAAGTATCTGTGTGCCAATGTTTAAAATTGTATTGTATACTTATTAGGAGCTTTAATTCCTAAATTTATGTTAGCTCTACTTACTCACGTAAAGTGATGTTTTCCATTAACTCGAAGAGGCTAGTACTTATACCTCAAGTCGACGATACGTAGTTACAACTCGAGAGTTCTCTTGCGAGTTTGTTACTCCCGCTCAGGGGCGTCTTTCCCTTAGGTGCAGGGTGTGCGTTGCACACGGGCGCCGCGGTGCTAGGGGCGCCGGGCGCCACGGTCCTAGGGGCGCCGGGCGCCACGGTCCTAGGGGCGCCGGGCGCCGCTCGGGCAATGTTTGCACACGGGCGCCACATGAGCTAGAGACGGCCCTGCTCCCGCTGACGTTGAGATATGAGCGCTGACAGAGAGGTTTGTAAATACTGGCTAACTCGCCTAATACCTCCTCTAGGGTAGCCATCAAGAAGACTAAGTAAGTATTTATGAAGTTTACATCACGAGCCATATTGAACATTGAAAAATATGAACACAGATTTAAAAGATCCTTCCAGAAGTTTTTGGACCTTGGAGGGTTGGATTCAAATCTAAGCTACAATCTCCCCCATCAAGAAAGAATACGAAAGCACTGTATCATATGGCAGCGTATTATCTAGCTACTTCCTACCTGTATTGTAAGTAGTTTTCATATTAGGTACATGGTGTAAGCTTGATAGCGATAAATTTTATTAAATAGTTGGTTGGCGGTGATGATGACTTCGTCAGCACCTAGGACGGTACAGAGGCGAGAGACTACAATGAGCAATGTGAGCCGTTCATCAGATTGTGTTGTATGTGGTAACTTGCCGCATCTGGGACTCGCCTTGTTTGAGGATTAAGCCAAGTTACGACGAGTAGAGGTGAAGCGGCGAGCGCAATGAGCGCTACGGTCTAGTCCCGGCTGATGGGTATATGACCATGATTGTTCAGAAATGGGCTCCCCGGGGGTGTCCACTGTGCAGGGGTACTTACTTAGGGTTAGCAACTACGTACACTGCGTTTCACCCCCTTTTGATTCTCGACGGTTGCTTGCTGAAGCGCTCCGTAGGTACCCTATTTATTACGGGTGTCTCGGTTACAGATAGTGCAAGGGACCAGCAACTAAGGGTCACGCACACCACCTTGTCCCCCACATGTGACAAGTGAAGACCATAATAATAGTTTCCCTTCGAAAAAAAGATGGTGACGACTTCGTCATGAGAGTGAAAGAAAAAATCAATATGGTCACCCTAAAAACATGCAAATGAGATTCTTTAAGAGGGCTTTCCGATATAATACCCAATTTAAACGTTTGCCGAGGGAACAGAACATTTTTATTTGCACAATAAATTGGGAACCGTGAATCTTTTTCAATTATTTTAATGAAGTGACTGCTCTCGCTTCAAGTTCTAATTGACTTTCGAGTTAACAAAACAGTGTCTCTCTATTGTTATAATAACTTTGGTAATTTGTATGTAGATATTGATTGACATCTTTAATTGAATACCGTGGATAGCACTGCCACATTGCTGCCTTAGTATTGTCTCTTTGAGTAGGTTACCTTATATGGAGCAAAAGTATTAGATAACAATTTTTAGGTAAAGGCGTTCTAGTAAAAAAAAGGGAGATTTTTTGGAAAAACACAAGTGATGATAAGGCGTGACAAGATCAGAAAGTTCTGATCTCGTACCTCTCTGAATTTTGAGCCCAAAAGCTAAACTCCCGCCAAATAAAAAATAGGTTACCTACCTAATTAAAATTAAAATACCTAAATTCGCACAACATCTCATACATTGACCTGACTCCGTACTACTTAATTACCTAGCTCAAGCACTTATGATACAGATGATTTATCAGACACCAGAGGATCACAAATATAATACTTCAATACACATAATACCTAGACCCTGAACAAACAAAAGTGTTCATCACACGAATGTTTTATATTTCCAGTGTGGGGATCGAACCCACAACCTTTGGCGTATGAGGCAGGGTTACTACCAAATGCGCCATCCGGACAAATGCCTTTTATACCTACCTACCTACTTAGATGAGTTAGATACGTAGCTACCTATAGTTAATTTCGATTACGTCCATCTGCTAGTTAACTAATTACAATTTTCTCAACTAATTAGGCGGGTTCGCTGGCAACTTGACTCCTGAAACTTTTTAACTTCTTCAAGTAATTTGATTTGGTACATCGAAAGGGAATCTTTTAAATTAGCTTTGCTTTGGTATATTTTTAAAGTCAACTAAGTGCTCTGTAAATTAAAAAAATACTCGTTGGTATTTTAAATACGTAAGGCTTTAATTTACTGAAACTGAACTAGAGTAGTAGGTAGGTACATACTTAAGTAGACCTCAAAATATGATCGGTGAAGTGAAGTCAAAGGTGTTTATTGCATTCATGAAACCAAACCATTTTTGTGGAGCCATACAATAGGGTATTTGACAAAAAAAAATTATGGGTTTAATCAAAAGACCTCTCAATTTAAGAACATTATTGAAAGAATTGCTTGATTCTGATTTGAATCACCTGAGATATCACAACTTTAAAAGCACATATTTTGGGCAAGCCCAAAAACGCTCTATACAAATGGCTACAGGCAAGTGACGTCACACGCTTGTATCTTGTATGCGCGTCTAGTAAATTTTGTTTGGTAGCTATATCAAATGTTTCGTTTAAGTAAATGGTTTCATAATAAAAGTTGGTGGAAAATGTACGGGTAGTTCAATGATATAATTATTTTTTTTAAATTGTATACTTTAAAAATGGACTTGCCCATGAAACTTTGAATGCTCATAAAACCAGCTAGACGTTATATTTTTAACTGAAAATGTTGGCCATTGGTTCTCATTTACCAGTATTTTGGAAAAGTATAAATATTTTTTACTATATCGAAATTAGTCAAATACCCTATTCAATTCAATTCAATTCATTTATTGCATGTCACATTATGCCATACGTGCGCTGCCAACATTATACTTAAGTATTATAACCGTGTTTCCCCCACCCACTCCTATTGGGCCTCCAGTATCCTCACTCACTTGGCAATTCACAGCAGAGCAAGTGCTTTGTATTTCGCCAGTGCGCCGGTTTTATAAAAAATATTATACCTACTTCGCATAGCTACATGACATGCAGGTTGTCTGAAAACACAAACAAACACCGAAATTGTACATTAAATTTCTGTATGCCTAGTTATTTTGTACAATAAATCTATACCTATATCTATCTATACATACTTGTAACTAAAACATAATACTAAATTTACTTTAACGGTATTCGTTGTCGTGTCTGTTTTCAGCATAACACATTTTTTTATTGTAGGTATCATATTTCAAAGTAGGTAGGTTCATACCTACTGTACCGATTAAGGAAATACCGTTTTGTGATTACTTATATGACGAAATTGGACTAATTATAGATACTAAATCACACGACCACAAAATAATATCCGCAGCTTTAGCAATGCAGCCCTGCGGATACATGCCCTTGAGGCCGGAAGTGGAGCTGATTGAAAAGTGTTTACGTCCTGTCCCTGGGTGATATTGGAGTTTCTACCTACATAGGTATATTCATGTTGAGTTCGATCGAAGTTTAGGAGCCCTTTCATCGTGGAATTGACTTCCCGCAGCGGTATTTCCGAACCGGTACGACATTGACAACAGTTAATACCATCCTAAAAGGCTGGCAACGCATCCGTACTCCTTCTGGTATAGCTGAATCGGGCGACGGTGATCACTCACTCTTTTGCCTTCCTGTTTTATAAAAGAAAAACATTTCAGTGAACAAACCTAACATACCACGGCCGCGATTCCCAATACCTAGTATCGAAGCAATATTTACCCATTTGAAGACCTTCCCGGCTGAACGGCCCTCAATCAGCCACATTGTGCCCTCCCTGTTCGCTGTCACTTGAAGTGATTGCCACAGTTCACTCACTTTAAGTACATACATACTTTATCAAAAAGATTAAGTAGGTACTAGGTACTTATACCTATATACTTATTACAAAAAACAAACAACGCAAACTCCTCAGATTCCATCCGAAGCCTTGGAAATGTTCGGGAAATTATAAGTCTACATCTGGCAACCGTTTTAGAACACCCGCTAAATAATAAGGGGTGTTTCGTAATGAGAATATCCGTATTAAGGCGGTGGGTAGGGCCCACTAGCGACGCCAATTGATTTAAATTGTTAGCTCCTAAATAGAATTTGTTTTTAACAATTTTGAAGCTTCTGTCTCTCGGTTTACACTTAGGATACTTTTTACGGTTTAGGTACCTACCTAATAATTGGTCCAGTCGATCCCGAATCGATTGTCAACTCGATTTTTTCATACTAGAAGCGACACACGAGTAAATACCAATCACCTGTTGGTAAGCAATCACCGACGCCTATGAACATCTGCGAGATCAGAGGTTGGTTATAAGAAGATTTTGATTAGGTAGGATGTCAAAAGGCAAAAAAATCAAAAACTACTTATTATCAAATGGAATCATAATTAATATGTTTGGCGGGATCCAAAAGCCTGGAAACATTAAAAGGCATCAGTCGTTTACACATTTTTTTAAGTGTTGTTTGTGCTAAAAGAATATTTTTTTTTATTTTACTTTACCTTTACTTTAAAATTAGATCCGGTTTAAAATAGATAACAATTTCAATCATTTAGCGTCGCTAGTGTACCTTTCCCATCGCCTTAAGAGCGATGCTTTTAGGGGCTTTGCAGGTGAAATTTTCATTAGCATATTATTCCGGGTCTTAGTTTCACGTAACAGAATAACGGGGGATGAAACATTGTCTTTAGACGTTAAGCTGAGCGTTTTCCTAAATGGGGAGTGTTTGTTGAAAAGTAGGTAGGTACCTTATTAATGATGGTTTTGGATTACGGTCGTTGAGCATGAAGCCAGCTTCACGTTGGGGTATTAATTATTGAATTGATATTAAACGCGCAGTGTATCACCATTATGATAATGTACCTACTACTTAAATGTAAAAATGCAAAAGGGTCATCTGCCTGGTAGGTAAGTAATCACCACCGCCCATGAACATCAGCGAGATTGGACAGGTCGCTGATGCGTTGCCGGCCTTTTAAGAAAATCTACTTTAATGTCGTAAGGCCTAGACAGCAGACACAATGGAAAATCAATTGTTTTAGGCCTTTTAAATGGCTTTTGGGTCTTACGGTAAAAACCTACTCTACCGCCTGCCAGAAGTCTGTGCGCTTATAAAAAGAAAAAAATTGAAGACAGCTAATATTGTAGTTAAGTAAGGACCTACCGTAAAAAAAAATCCTACTGGCTGTCCTGGTAGGTCGCGCATTTGGGAAGGGCTGCATTGCTGCAAAAAAAAGGACCTACCTAAGTAGTTAGGAGGACAAGCGACTATATAACTTGCGACTACTAGATAGATGATTTATATAAGTTTGATTACAGAAATCCCTCAGAGATAATCCTACGAGTAGACTGGGAAGAAAGCAATTAGCAATTTATAACGAATATTGCTCTCTTAGGAATGATCCGGGCAGGTATCGTGTACCTACCTACCGAGGTACCCAAGTTACCTAAGTAAAATCTAACTGAGGATTGAGAAACTAAATTGAAAATGAGCTGTGGGAACCAATTCTAATATAAATGTAATAACTCTAAACCACCTTCGATAGAAGTTATTATAAAACTAAAGTACCTAATATAATGTACCTAGGTACTAAATAGGTACATACCTAGCTACTATAGGTAGGACTGGTACATAGAGTCCTAGCACTACGTGTCTAGGTACCTAATTACCGCATCGAGTAAAAGGAAAATGGAAAAAAAACGGTCTATCTTGAGCCTTGGTTAGCCAAAGCTCAAATTAGACAATTTTTCCATCCAAAGGGTTAGCCCTTTGATTACATTTGTAAGTATATCAAAGAGCTAGCCATGGGAAACAGGTGGTAAAAAGAACAGCAAATATAACTTGGTAATTTTGTATATTCATATGGGATTACCAATTTATTTATACTATTGGTGTAATTATAATCTTCGCAAAAATTTATCCATGAAAACAAACAATATCAAAACATAACCCCCCAAATAACTATGTGGTTGAAGGTTAAATTGAAAGGCAAAAGTTAAAAAGCACGAGATTTACGCACAACAAACTCAAGCCACAGTCGTAACACAAAATTGGCTGGTTATAAAACGGCCGCGGACGCGCGAGATTCGTCTCATAAACGTGGTTTTTCGGCGGCAATCCCCTGAGGTCATTTCGCCCGGTTGTAAATAAGAACGATACAAGACGCCCCTAGATAAAACGTGCGTAGGAATAGGGTCTACAGCATTCACAAGTTGAAATTGGATGCGCTTTGTAAGAATTTAAGTAAATAAATTATATTGATATTTGAAAGAGCCTCCTAAATTCTCTATTTTACGCTTTGGCATGAATGGGCCGGCTCGGCCGGAATGATACAGCTGTTTCGCTAAGTGTGGGAGGAGTGTGTACAGGATATCGGACCTCCCATACTCCATTCCCTTCGACGAAAAACATCAAGGGGAAAATGGGTTAATGGTTTGTGACTCCACTGGTGTTGCAGGTGTCTACGGGTGGTGGCGATCGCTTACCATCAGGTGATCAGTCTGCTTGTCTGCCACTTATCACGTGAAAAAACGAATTGATGCCTACCGTAGAAATACCGTATTCATCAAAATCAACAGAATAGGTATTTTAGGTGCAAGAGACGCACATATTACCTATCTACGTATGCAATGCATGTAGCATTGCTACCTACTGCTACTTATAACACTTTCTTTTGGACCAGCCATAGTCGAGTAAAAATAACTATTCAAAACTCGGTACGAAGGTTTCTTTGATTCCGTGTAATACCTATCACAAATTCCGACCCTATTCAACCCTTAAATCCGCCCCCAGTTAGACTGGACACTAGCGGACACTGGCGGTTGGCTACATACGCTCAGCAAAAAACTGACAAAATAAACAGAACAAATTGAACACCCAACACTTTTGTTTATTTGGCGGCCAACGTCTCGGACAAATTGGGGAAGACCCAAGTTGTCCGTGGGTCAGGCATCAATTTCGCTTGCAATAGCTATAAGCCGTAACTATCGTGTGCAGCTATAACCATCGTGCGTTGAACTTCGTTATCTGAAACAAGGCTCCATCAAAAATTAAGGACACTTTTCCAGCCAATTCCTGGGTGTCATCGAAACACTTGGTCATAGTAGATGTTGGAAATAAACCAAAATCGACACAACACAAGCACAAAATATTGTGGCACTAAGTTGCCTCTTCTCACGAAGTAGCGATAGAGTCTTTAAATATCAGCAGTACCTGCCACCTAGTTAACTCTACTTTAATCTTCTTTTTACCCAATTCAAGAAGTGATAGATACCTACTACGAATCAGGATGCAGCTGATGTAAGTTTGGAGCGGCTCCATATGGCATCCTCATACATAGCGAACTGTTGGCAATTTGTGAATGTGTCAATAAAGTCGTGAAATTAATTGATGGCGCCACTGCCGCTTATGTCATTGGGTACGGTGACCCCACTGGTTATAAAACATAGGAACTTCGTTAGTTCACCACAAATCTTTTTCTAGGCTTTCTTGACGCAATAAAAGTGTCTACCTACTAGCAGTTTCCAAGAAGAGACAGCTAGCAAAGGCTAGAGTCCGCATACCAGTATGTAAGTATTCCTACATAAAGTAGGTAGGTATGTAAGTATTCCTACTTTTGAACATTTTTACTGTGCCTTCGAGCTATCGGGAAACAATCATGGATTCTCCCCCGCGAATCCTCCCGAGGGCCATTTTGCGGCCGCCGCCTATAGATATTGTAGGCCGGATTTCTTATAACGGACGGACGTCAATCAGTTGATCTTTTTCCAAAATAAGTTCTTCTTTGGTAACGTTTGTATTTTAGAGCAATTTTGAAGGCATGCATGTGTTTATTACGATTTCCATAGGTATCGAAGTCTCCGTCTCACGCCGAACCACTTATACAATAGATAGGTATATGCGTTAGGTACCTGTTCAGTACCTACGTGATGTATTCAGTCGGATCGTTCTGTATTAGTTTTATGTCTTAGGCCTGATACGTATATATACGTACTGATTTTCTTACAAAGGTCAAGCAGACAGTTTTAGGTCCTGACTTAAATTAAAATATAAAAGAAAATTAAATTTACCCCGGGATTTTCAGACGAACTTGTAAGTAAGTAGGTACAGGGCAATGGCAAAGTTCAACTCGAGTTTTGTGCCTGTCTCATCCTTTTACCACGTACCTACCTAAAAAACGCAGCCAAAAATGTGCCTTATCGTATTCATTCTTCTTTCTGTTGCTTCCAACTCCAAATAAAATATTCCGTACGAAAATTGACACAAACAACGCAATCCCACGGGTCCTTTATCTTGGATACCTTATTCATAGTTTGTTTGCTACAATTGTGGACCTTTCCATGCTCAAGACTGTGGACGCACCGCACATACATACACTTTATAACTTTTTGATTATGTACAGCGTCATATATAAAGTTACATCCAAGATGTCTAAACCCTTAGTAATCACGGTATGCGGTATACCTATCAACACAAAGTAGCCAAATTTAAGAGATCATTCACCGTAGTCAAAAATATCGGAACAACCGTAAACGTCAACAACGTCTTTTTCCTAATGAATGGGCTGAATATGAAAATCGATTGATGTTCGGTTGATATTTTGGACCACTGTGTATGCCCTGTAAAATGTTATACTTATGACTGTACCTTTGTTGTGTTGCAAGAATTAGAAAAGGGGTAGATAAAGGGAAAGATGTCCTGTAGCGCACATGTAGCGCTACCATGAGTTGACATCGAAAACTGACATAACGTAAACTATTGCTCTGTCTCTTTCAAATGCATCACAATGAAAGAGACAAAGCGATAGTTTTCGATAGCGAGGATAGTATTTCAAACTCATGGTAAGGTCACTGAACAAAAATTGTTTACGTAAAATCAATATGTACGCCGAATAGAATTTATCTAGATGGACAGAGATTCAATAATACGCTTGCATGATTATAGCATGTATATTTTCATTTAATATAAAAAATTATAGATATCAACTATATATATTTACACATAAGTGAATGGCAAACAAGATCCATCGTAAAGAAATAAAAATGTGCTCTTTGCTGCCGTGCCTTTTCTCAATCTATTGTCAATTGTAAGTAATAATACTGTAGACAGAGAAGCATTAATTAAATATAACAGTTTTGTAGTAGGTATATAGTGGTTTCCATAGTGAATAAATTTCTCTGCGCAGAGGCATAGCTATAGATTTTTTGGTAGTTTTTAAACGGTAGGTCTTATAATAAGCATTACTTTTATGAATGACACAATTACATAATTGTTAAATAAATAAAATAATTGTCATTAAAGCTGGCTTCGTTTAAAAAATACATTTCAATTAGTATGAAAATATATAGCTATGCCTAAACAGTAACATTTAATTTCATTGTCATAGTTGTTATGACAATGGGATAAAACTGAAGTCAGATAGGCCATGTTAAATTATTCATAAAATATTGTGAGATTGTTGAAACAATTCATAATTTATTTGCCAATATGATGCGAAGCTTTGAATTTTGATGTTATTAGTAATTCATTTATAATGACTATGACCACATATTTTTTTGACAGTAAATTCCAGTAGGTACTTATAATTTTGCCATTTCGAATACTTCCTAGATAAAACAAGACAATCCCTATCACAGACTAGATATACCATAAAATCAGAAGATTTCGAAACTTGCCTATTTCTTTCAGACTTTCTATCCTGGAACTGTTGACCTGACTTAAGTATACGTGTTTACAAGGACATGATACAATAATAACTAATTGAAATTATATCGTAATTACTACATAATATTATTATGTATAAATAAAATAAAATATATAAAAGCTGTGTTAGCTGATTTCTTATGTAAGGTCAGCAGAACCGCCCAAGGAATAAATCAATAATAGACTCAGATCTATATTATATTCAAATCTATGTTATCTTGAATTTCAATTGCACATTTCACATCCGATACCTGCCATTATTATTACAAACATAGGCGCAAATAATATCTTTGTGTACTTAATTCAAACCTTAACGAACGAGGCCTTTAGAATATAAAATAAGGAAATTAAATGCGGTACCTAAAGAGAGATTGTACAGTTGTATAATTACAAAAAAACCGCGAGTCGGCGCCGTTACAAAACGTACTGATATGTACAAGAGATTAACACTAATGCTATCATAACTACAGTACCCTTAACTGCTACTCTATTTTACATAGAAACATGGTATCCTTGTCTTTTTACACGATCGTATCTATGCTCTAAATTTTAGAGCATACACTTAAGTATATTACAAGAGTGCTTCAGTTTCAATTATTGCCATCGAGAAATTAAGTAGTTCACATTATCACGCCATTAAACATTAAAAAGACAATTAAAAATAACGCTATAATAAGTAAGGCTGTCGTCGAGACGTCTATATAAATAAAGCTTTTCAATCTATTGGTATTCTTGTAAAATTTTACATTATTCCCGGATGGGAATAGGCGTGGAATCAAGCCAATGATTGCCCAACGTTTGGACGAGAGCGGCCCCAACACTAACAGGCTCCAGCGAAATTAAACTCTTACAACACAAGGCCATACAACACCATTTATTATTATCTTTACATACAAGTCATACAATCTTTGATCAATGAGGACTATTTCATTGAAAAATCCACTAGATGGCTTACTGTAGAACTGAGGTTCATCTATATGGCGATTGGTTATTTTTATGTGAGATGTCAAAATGACACTAAACAACCAATGACATTGAAGTTGGACCTCAGTGTAATAGTACGCCATCTGGCGGATTTGTTACACGCGATAGCCCCCATTGATTGAACAATTAGGTAATTTTTAACATTCAGTTCTATAAGGAAGGAAAGTTATTTTCAATAATAGAATTTGTTTGATATAAATTAACTTAATACTTTCGTCAATCGATTGAACTACTGAAAAAAATCCGCATATGAAGGAGCATGATGTAAACTTATTAATTTGATAATAACGCTAAAAACTTCATTATTATTATTATTTCTTTATAGGACAATCATTTACTATTGTAACAAAAATCCAAGACCTATTTAGATATTTAAACTTGCACTCAATATCCGATCTTTCCCGTACCTAAGCTCATCCATCGGGGCCCAAATTCTTATTGATAACATAAAACCCCTAATTATGTACATTATAATCTGTTCTCCACTCCAGTAGAGAATACGTAAAGCTCTACTCTAGCCAACAAAAGAATCTAAATTGGTACATTTCACTACTTGTTTAACTAACCACATATAACAGTAACTAAAGTATATTTAGTTTACAATTATTCTCTACTGATGAAGTCCCAAGTCTCGTGGAACCGATATTTATATGCATTAATTCTTCTTGACACCCCAAAGTAACAACTGGAGACGAGTCACCGAGAATCAATATAACCTTCCCTATAATCATCAATGACAGTTATCACATGTGAAAAATTCTGTTGGATCGGCGTACTGTAGAACTGAGATTTATCTACACGGTGATTGATTATTTTTAAGTGAGATGTCATAATTAACAACCAATGACGTTGAATTTTGACCTCAGTCCAACAGTAAACCGTCTAGAAGATTTTTCACCCGCGATACCCCCCATTGCAATAAATCATAGCAGTCCATCATTGTCAGGCAGATGTATTACCGTATAAATAGATTCTTGGTGACACCCCTAGAGATGTATGTATTAGAATGTCAAGAGGAACAAAACATTTTATGAACACAGAGCTGTCAATCAACCAACACTATCCATACGAATTTCTGTATAATGAATTTATTTACTGATCTATATGGAAGACAATAGCTATACAACATGTGCAATAAGACAACTATAAACAAGTCAATAAAACAGGGCAATAACGCATCAGCACTAACATCTAAGTATTACTTTTAATATTGAATATGTACAACCTATACTAGATTGTTACAGAGTCCACGTCAACTCTTATTTCTTTATCAGTCCCACAAGACCAACGCTGTATGCTGCCTCTTTTTCACTTCGTCAAGAAAGTATTATTCTTTTACGAATAGATAAAACAAGTCTGAACACAGTTATGATTGCCGTTAAGTAAATATTAGCTTTATCATGCTCATTATTTCCGTATTCTAAACATCATTTAATGTTCGAAGCTTCGAAACAGTGAGTTCTTACCTGGAAATGGAGAGCATATTGGTAGGGATTGGAATAGGTATATGTTTGCCTATATACCTATATTTGAGTGTTGTTTTCGGCGTTGGCGTGGGCCGGCGCTCGCGGGTACGTGCAGCGCGGCGCGGCGGGATGGAGATCTCGTTCTTGATGAGGCCGGTGCCGTAATATCTTACATCGAATGATGCCAAGGTAACTGGTTTGTGTGCGTAAAGTGTTAATCAGGTGATGTAGGCATCGGGCATTGTGTCTTGTAGTTCGCTTGTTGCGTTCACACTAAACACACTGTATCACACTATTCATTAACAGTCTGATGTATTTGACTGATGTTGGAGACACTGGCACAGAGCGAACTCATTATAACTTAACTGCACACTATTTGTGTGGGCATCCTGTTTATCACGCGATGTAGGCACGTCTTGGACATTTTGTTGCGCTCGCACTATACAGACTGTATCACATAATTGGTTCTCTGTCAGATGTACTTGAGTGATGTTGGAGACACAGGCACAGAGCGCATATTAGTGTGCGCAGCCTGTTTATCACGCGATGTAGGCATTTCTTGTAGTTCAGTCTTGATACGCTCGCACTTTACACACTGTACCGCACTATTCATTTTCAGTCCGATGTATTTGACTGATGTTGGAGACACTGGCACAGAGGGAACTCTGTATACCTGTTTATCACGCGATGTAGGCATGTCTTGTAGTTAAGTTTTGCTGCGCTCGCACTAAACACACTATCGCACTGTTAGTTTTCTGTCGGATGTATTTGACTGAGGTTGGAGTCTGGCAGAGCGAACTCAGTATAACTGCACATATTTGTCTACGCAGCTTCTTTATCACGCGATGTAGGCACCAGGCATTGTGTGTTGTAGTTGTGTTTACACACTAATCGCACTATTCATTTTCAGTCCGATGTATTTGACTGATGTTGGAGACACTGGCACAGAGCGCATATCAGTCTATGCAGCCTGTTTATCACGCGATGTAGGCATGTCTTGTAGTCACGTTTCGCTGCGCTCGCACTAAAAAACACTATCGCACTGTTAGTTTTCCGTCAGTATCTGAGTGTCGTCGTGCGCACTAGTATGAGCCGTGTGCGGGCACGTGCAGCGCGGGCGCACTCAGTCCAGCTGCTGCACCTGCACGACGGAGGCGGGCGGCGGGATGGAGATCTCGTACTTGATGAGGCCGGTGCCGCGGCCCGCGGAGAGGACCAAACCGCCTACCTCTTTCACGTCGCCGCTGCAAACGAGACAATATAGGTGACTTATTTATTATAGTGATACCTACATTAATTTGTTATGAACGAACTAAATATGTAACCTATAGATTCAATAAAGTGTTGAGTATTGAGTATTTTTACTTATTTATCTGATACTTAGGTAGAGATTGGCAGTAAGTTCGCTATTATACGAGATTTTGTACAATACCGTTTTAAATCTATACTATTTATAAAGAGCTAACTTCTATAAACAACGACAAGGCTTATACGTAAACCGAAAACACGAAACGCTTGCGCGATGTAATTGGACACAGCGCCATCTATCGGTTCATTTCTGAATTACGGTCCCGAAGCGAAGTGAGGGCGGGCCACTAGTTAATAAATAAATAGGTGGACGTGCAGACGGATCACCTGATGGTAAGCAATTGCCGCCGCTCAGACACCTGCAACACCAGTAGTCATAAGCACATAAGTGTGCTGCCAAGCTTTAATCCCCTTCCCCAAAATGGGCCTTCGGTACTCTCACTCACTGTTCCGATCACTTCAGTCGAGCCACCCAGTGCATTTATTGGAACAATTTGGAAGTAATACTTTTTGGAACTGAGGTTCGCGAGTTTCAATGCCAAAGCAAAGTGTGGGCGGGCCACTAGTAACAATAACAATATCATCCAAGTGACTCAGTTGATAATATTGTGCTAAGTGTCAATGAAAGTAGAAGATAAAAATTGGCTTTTACAAAAATAGAAAATATCTTACTTTATAAGGTTACCCCCGCGACCTGCCGACAGAACCAGTCCGCCGACTTCTTTCACGTCACCGCTGTAAGTAAACATTTTGCTAATTAATAACTAAATTCACACAACACCTCATATACTGCCTACATAGCGCGCAAAACAAACTACGCACACATGCATGCACACTTACAGGGGATGTCGCCGTGTTTCGTTGTGCACCACACAAGTGTGTCGAATATTCATTTAGAACATTTTAAGGATTATTTTACCCGTTATTCTGCATCAATCAGATCATGAAATGGAAACACCGTAAGTGCCACCGAAACAAGATTTTTGTCCGACACCAAACTATCGGTGCCACCGACACCACGACCCGGTTGGCTGGATACTGTAGTCAGTGTCTCCAACATCACTCAAATACATCCCACGGAAAACTAACAGTGCGATACAGTGTGTTTCAGAGCAAGATTTTAGTGATGTTGGAGACACTGGCACAGAGCGCATATTAGCCTGGCCGGTTGGCTGGATACTGCAGGCGCTAGTGAGCGGGCTACCTGGCGGTGTGGTGCCTGGCGTGCTTGGTGCGCGAGGTGGCCGGGTGCTGCGGGCGCTAGTGGGCGGGCTACCTGGCGGTGTGGTGCCTGGCGTGCTTGGTGCGCGAGGTGGCTGGTTGGCTGGATACTGTAGTCGCTAGTGGGCGGGCTACCTGGCGGTGTGGTGCCTGGCGTGCTTGGTGCGCGAGGTGGCTGGTTGGCTGGATACTGTAGTCGCTAGTGAGCTGGCTACCTGGCGGTGTGGTGCCTGGCGTGCTCGGTGCGCGAGGTGGCTGGTTGGCTGGATACTGTAGTCGCTAGTGGGCGGGCTACCTGGCGGTGTGGTGCCTGGCGTGCTTGGTGCGCGAGGTGGCTGGTTGGCTGGATACTGTAGTCGCTAGTGGGCGGGCTACCTGGCGGTGTGGTGCCTGGCGTGCTTGGTGCGCGAGGTGGCTGGTTGGCTGGATACTGTAGTCGCTAGTGGGCGGGCTACCTGGCGTTGTGGTGCCTGGCGTGCTTGGGTGCGCGAGGTGGCTGGTTGGCTGGATACTGTAGTCGCTAGTGGGCGGGCTACCTGGCGGTGTGGTGCCTGGCGTGCTTGGTGCGCGAGGTGGCTGTTGGCTGGATACTGTAGTCGCTAGTGGGCGGGCTACCTGGCGGTGTGGTGCCTGGCGTGCTTGGTGCGCGAGGTGGCTGGTTGGCTGGATACTGTAGTCGCTAGTGGGCGGGCTACCTGGCGGTGTGGTGCCTGGCGTGCTTGGTGCGCGAGGTGGCTGGTTGGCTGGATACTGTAGTCGCTAGTGGGCGGGCTACCTGGCGGTGTGGTGCCTGGCGTGCTTGGTGCGCGAGGTGGCTGGTTGGCTGGATACTGTAGTCGCTAGTGGGCGGGCTACCTGGCGGTGTGGTGCCTGGCGTGCTTGGTGCGCGAGGTGGCTGGTTGGCTGGATACTGTAGTCGCTAGTGGGCGGGCTACCTGGCGGTGTGGTGCCTGGCGTGCTTGGTGCGCGAGGTGGCTGGTTGGCTGGATACTGTAGTCGCTAGTGGGCGGGCTACCTGGCGGTGTGGTGCCTGGCGTGCTTGGTGCGCGAGGTGGCTGGTTGGCTGGATACTGTAGTCGCTAGTGGGCGGGCTACCTGGCGGTGTGGTGCCTGGCGTGCTTGGTGCGCGAGGTGGCTGGTTGGCTGGATACTGTAGTCGCTAGTGGGCGGGCTACCTGGCGGTGTGGTGCCTGGCGTGCTTGGTGCGCGAGGTGGCTGGTTGGCTGGATACTGTAGTCGCTAGTGTGCGGGCTACCTGGCGTGTGGTGCCTGGCGTGCTTGGTGCCGAGGTGGCTGGTTGGCTGGATACTGTAGTCGCTAGTGGGCGGGCTACCTGGCGGTGTGGGTGCCTGGCGTGCCTTGGTGCGCGAGGTGGCTGGTTGGCTGGATACTGTAAGTCGCTAGTGGGCGGGCTACCTGGCGGTGTGGTTGCCTGGCGTGCTGGTGCGCGAGTGGCTGGTTGCTGGATACTGTAGTCGCTAGTGGGCGGGCTACCTGGCGTGTGGTGCCTGGCGTGCTTGGTGCGCGAGGTGGCTGGTTGGCTGGATACTGTAGTCGCTAGTGTGGCGGGCTACCTGGCGGTGTGGGTGCCTGGCGTGCTTGGTGGCGCGAGGTGGCTGGTTGGCTGGATACTGTAGTCGCTAGTGGGCGGGCTACCTGGCGGTGTTGTGCCTGGCGTGCTTGGTGCGCGAGGTGGCTGTTGCTGGATACTGTAGGTCGCTAGTGGGGCGGGGCTACCTGGCGGTTGTGGTGCCTGGCGTGCTTGGTGCGCGAGGTGGCTGGTTGGCTGGATACTGTAGTCGCTAGTGGGCGGGCTACCTGGCGGTGTGGTGCCTGGCGTGCTTGTGTGCGCGAGGTGGCTGGTGGCTGGATATGTAGTCGCTAGTGGGCGGGCTACCTGGCGGTGTGGTGCCTGGCGTGCTTGGTGCGCGAGGGGCTGGTTGGCTGGATACTGTAGTCGCTAGTGGGCGGGCTACCTGGCGGTGTGGTGCCTGGCGTGCTTGGTGCGCGAGGTGGCTGGTTGGCTGGATACTGTAGTCGCTAGTGGGCGGGCTACCTGGCGGTGTGGTGCCTGGCGTGCTTGTGTGCGCGAGGTGGCTGGTTGGCTGGATTACTGTAGTCGCTAGTGGGCGGGCTACCTGGCGGTGTGGTTGCCTGGAGTGCTTGGTTGCGCGAGGTGGCTGGTTGGCTGGATACTGTAGTCGCTAGTGGGCGGGCTACCTGGCGGTGTGGTGCCTGGCGTGCTTGGCGTGCGCGAGGTGCGCGGCGAGGGGCTTGGCGTCGCGGATGATGTGCAGCTGCGAGCCCGCCACGAGGCGCCGCGCGCCCACCGCGCCCACCGACCCCACCACGATCTGGTTGCCGATCACCTGCCCGGACCGGTTCGTCACCTAAAACGAGAATCATTAAACATCATTTCAATGGGGTACTAACATCATAATCATATCTACCCACATTGCTGAGTATAAGTACTGAACACTGCAGTCAATGCTGAGTGTAGGCATCGTTTTGAATGGGACAGTCCCGTTTTTTAGTCACCCGTCCCGTTGTCCCGAAACAATGCGCCGGGACGCGCATTGAGGGTTTTTAAATTAAACATTCGATAGATGGCGTTATGTAGACGCCTGGTCCAATAACTTCATAAATTTGACATGATACGTCAAAATCTAACCAATTCACTCGTTGTTGGACCAGTCATCCCCTAACGCCATCTAGCGGATTTTTCATTTGCAAAAACCCTCATTGTCCCGTTTTGTGAAAAATCCTCCCTTTTTGTGGAAAAAACCCGTTTATCGACATGATGAGCCGCTGGGAGACCCCTCCCCCCTTCCCGTCATATTTTCTCGATTTGATGAGCCACGGTCCCCCCCCCCCCCCTCCCGCCCCCTTATTGAGCATTAAAAAATCCATTGTTTCCCCGCTACCATTACAATATCATCGGACCAATGGGCTGGTGGTCTACCCACAGGACATGTCGTCCCAATCTTGGCTGCCATTGGGGCTCTATCGCTATCGCGTGTGTTAGACTGAGGTCTAATTCAGACGTCATTGGTTGTTTAGTGACATTATAACATCTTACATTTAATAGGGTATTTGACTAATGTGGATATAGTAAAAAATATTTATACTTTCCAAAATACTGGTAAATAAGAACCAATGGCCAAAATTTTCAGTTAAAAATAACGTCTAGCTGGTTTTATGAGCATTCAAAGTTTCATGGGCAAGTCCATTTTTAAAGTATTACAATTTAAAAAACGAATTATATCATCGAGCTACCCGTACATTTTCCACCAACTTTTCTTATAAAACCATTTACTTAAACGAAACATTTGATATAGCTACCAAACAAAATTACTAGTCGCGCATACAGGATACGGGCAAGTGACGTCACTCGCCTGTAGTCATTTGTATAGAGCGTTTTTGGGCTTGCCCAAATATGTGCTCTTAAAGTTATGATATCTCAAGTAATTCAATCAGAATCGAGTAATTCTTTCAATAATGTTTCTTAATTGAGAGGTCTTTGATTAAAAACATAAAAAAATTTAGTCAAATACCCTATTTTGTGTAATGAGCGATACACTTCGACAAGTACAGCAACGAGTTAAGTATTCTGACAAGTTAGGTACAATTAATCTTAATGAAACTTAGTTTGGGACCACGACAATGTATGTGATGTTGTCTCAATTTATTTATTTAATTTCGGCGATCTGATCGCTTAAAGCGATTTTTACCAAACAACTATTGGGCATCTTTAAATATCCAAGTATACTCACAACTTGTATGTGCGTCGGCGCGTGGTCTTCTAATTCAAGGCTATTGTGGTGTTGCTGTTGTTGCTGCTGTTGTTGTTGTTGCTGCTGCTGTTGTTGCTGTTGTTGTTGCTGCTGCTGCACTTGTTGCTGGACCTGTTGTTGGACTTGTTGCGCGGCCTGTTGCGCCGCCTGTTGTTGCGCAGCCTGTTGCGCCGCTTGTTGTGTGGCTTGTTGTTGCGCTTGACTCTGCAAGTTTTAAAAAACAATAATAAAAACTTGTATTGTTTTTAAATGTTTTACTAAAAGAATCTACCCTGGTTCTAACTGGAAATAATGATAAAAATAGTCTTCCGATTTATATTTTCTATTCCAATCCATACTAATATTATAAATGCGAAAGTAACTGCTGTCTGCTCCTTTCACGCCAAAACTACTCAACGGATTTAAATGAAATTTGGTATACAGATAATCTAGACCCTGAGAAAGAACATTTCTAATAAATGAGAATTTGCTAAGAACTACCTACTGAATGAATACTCAAACAATTACTACTGTGTGTGTAAGTAGTACACACACATAAATGTATACAAAACTATCAAATTTCTAAATGGATTGTCATCTTACTGCCAAACTCATTAAGTTGAATATCAATTGAGGAAAATTGACAGATTGTGGTAACCTGAGGTGTGGCTTTCTGTACGTACATGTACTACTAATAGATTAATTAACAATAACTATTATTACCTCCAGATAGATCTGTATGTTGCTAGAACAACCTAGTTATTATTATATTGAAATGAATATAATCTTATTTCGCACATCATTTATTGTTATCAAGGAACTACTGTCGTATTTTAACTTATACTTCACAGTTAATCTGATTAGTAAACACCCGCATTTATAACAGCACTTTAAGCCAGTACAGGGTATCTATTCTTTCTTGATTCTAATTTTCTGCAAAAAAAAGTACATAATATTGAGACATGGAACCTACGATCATAGAAACGCTGGACAATATTTGTCATTTTCGGAAATTAAAACTAATTGCATTGAATTAGGGTTGCAACTGTGTTCAGTGGTATAGTTGTCATATTGAAATCGGTTTGTAACACATTTCTAAACTAAAATAATAACTAATTGTCGATGTAACAGAGAAAAAAAGGCGCCGAAATCCGGCATTGGCTTTTGGAAATACCGCGTCAGGATGGAGCGCAGCCGTGATTTTGCACTAAAGTTATGACGATGTTATGGTAAGAGACTTACATTTCTAGGCGGTAGGTCCATATGCTGCCTCTGGTGGAGCATAAGGTGGTTCTTCTGGAAGAAGGCCTTGCCGCACTGCCCGCACACGTGCGTCCGCAGCGTACAGCTGCCCTCCGGGTGTCTGTACATACGTCAAATGGTATCGCTTAAAAATTACATAGTAAATCATGAAATCCTTCAACCGATTCGGCTACGGCGGCCAATCTTAACAACCAGCCACGTACGCAGGTGTTTAGGTTTAATTATGTACATCCAAGTAATAAAACGGAATGCTACAATAGCTGCAATCGCTTACTATCAGAGTGCGTTTCCACAGAAGCGGATCTCATTTGTGATGAGCAATGTGGGTGGGCATCAGACTTCAAGATCGAGTCAGGAACTCTGAAATCCGATTCGGACGTCGGATTGAGAATGATGGAACTAAAGTGGAATTGGGTAGGACATTTAGCTAGGCGCGGTGATGGCAGGTGGAGCAAGACTATGACCGAATGGTGTCCAAGAAACGGCCGACGAAGTCCAGGTCGTCCGGTGGCGCGATGGGTCGACGACATCGCTAAAATCGGAGGGGCTACATGGATCCGAGCAGCTCAGGACCGGGCACAGTGGCGAAAGGGAAGGGAGGCCTATACTCAGCAGTGGGTACTACCGGGCTGATGATGATGATGAATGTAGTTAGTCAATATTTACAAGCCTCCGCTCAACTCCACGCAGCTCCGCTTCTGTGGAAACGCACACTCAGGTGATCCGTCTGCTCGTCTGTCACCTATCACTTTAAAAAAGTTACGGATTGAGCTTGGTTTTAACACTAAGGCCCGATTCATATTCATCCGAGGATAAATCTATGGTACATCGCTGCGATTCGTATGGAATTACAGCCTATATAAAAAAAAAAAAAGCAAACTAATTGAGAACACAACTTATACATACCTTCTATGATGTGTATTTAAAATCGATTAATGCAGTTAAGATTTTTGAGATTAAAATAATGTCTTCTTTCAGTAAAATGTTCCATCTACAATAATAAAGGTACTTTCCCTCATGGTGACAGGACGTGGGACGCTGTAAAATAACTATGACAGTGTTGTTGGGATCACTTTTTTAGGGTTCCGTAGCCAAAATGGCAAAAAACGGAACCCTTATAGTTTCGTCATGTCCGACTGTCGTGTCCGTCTGTCACAGCCGATTTACTCGGAAACTATAAGTACTACAGTGATGAAATTGATGGGAATATGTGTTGTATGAACCGCTACAAAAATATGACACTAAATAGTAAAAAAAAAGAATTGGGGGTGGGGCCCCCCATACGTAACTGAGGGATGAAATTTTTTTTTCGATGTACATACCCGTGTGGGGTATCAATGGAAAGGTCTTTTAAAATGATATAAAGTTTTCTAAAAAACATTTTTCTTAAAGTGAACGGTTTTTGAGATATCAGCTCTCAAAATCGTAAAAGTATGTCCCCCCCCTCTATTTTTATAACTACGGGGTATAAAATTCTAAAAAAAATAGAGGTGATGCATGCTAATTAACTCTTTCAACGATTTTGGTTTGATCAAAGTATCTCTTATAGTTTTTGAGATAGGTTGATTTAACTGTAATTTTGGTTAAGTATTGTGCTTACACTGAAAACGATGGCTGAACCTTATAAGATAGATCAAAAAATATACTACAGTATGTACACCTTTAAAAATCTTATATTTGCTGCTACGGAACCCTTTGTGCGCGAGCCCGACTCGCACTTGGCCGGTTTTTTTTTTATGAGATAGGGGGCAGACGAACAGACGGTTCACTGTTTGAAACGGTTTCAGACTCAGCGACTAAAATAATAAGTATTTGTCGATGTAACAGCAAAAAAAAAGCACCGAAATCTGGCATTGGCTTTTGGAAAGAGACACAAAGCGCCAACATAGGGCGCAATAAAGGTGATGACGAAATGTCGGTTTTTTATGGTAGGTGACTTACATTTCTAGGCGGTAGGTCCATATGTTGCCTCTGGTGGAGCATAAGGTGGTTCTTCTGGAAGAAGGCCTTGCCGCACTGCCCGCACACGTGCGTCCGCAGCGTACAGCTGCCCTCCGGGTGTCTGAACATAGGTCAAATGGTATCGGTTAAAAAATACATAGTAAATCATAAAATCCTTCAACAGATTCGGCTACGGCGGCCAATCTTAACAACCAGCCACGTACGCAGGTGTTTAGGTTTAATTATGTACAGTGGCCAGCACATCAAGTTACTACAATCTGTCAAATTTCCTCAGTTGATATTGAACCTGAACCAAACACGTTTGACATAAAAGTGAGGTTCGATTGAAAAAAATTGACAGATTGTAGTAACTTGATGTGCTGGCCACCGTTCATCCAAGTAATAAAACGGAATGCTACAATAGGTGCAATCGCTTACTATCAGAGTGCGTTTCCACAGATGCGGATCTCATCAAGAGATCGCTATTAGCGATAAGGCCGCCGATATTGTATTTGTAAATTACTCTTAGCATTAAGTTCTGTAATGTGTTGTGCAATAAAGAGTATCAATCTATCTATCTATCTCATCTGTGATGAGCAATGTGATTGGTCAATATTTACAAGCCTCCGCTCAACTGGAAACGCACACTCAGGTGATCCGTCTGCTCGTCTGTCACCTATCACTATAAAAAAACTTACGGATTGAGCTTAGTTTTTACACTAAGGCCCGATTCATATTCATCCGAGGATAAATCTATGGTACATCGCTGCGATTCGTATGGAATTACAGCCTTATACGGGTACCATAGCTACAACTGCAGATAATATTGATCTAATTGCACAGAAAATAAATATTATGGCTTTTCACAAAAGAAGCCAAATACGCTCAATAAAACAACATTGCTCATGCATTTCAATGTTAAGCAAACTAAATTGAGAATACAACTAATTCATACCTTCTATGATGTGCTAAAAGCCCGTGCTTCGCCGCAAACCCTTTGCCACAATCAACACAAAAGTGTATTTTCGGCCGCGGGGGTTTATGTGATTCTGAAAGGAAACAACGTAACAATAAGTTATTTATTTCGAATTAACGTTGATGATAAATATTCCAGACGTAAACGCGTAATGTGTGTTGGTTCTTAATAACAACAAAACAAACTGATTTAGACTTACCGTCGCTATTACTTGCGTATGTACAACATTACTGGGGTTTGAAGATATAATTTGAATTGGTTGATCTGTAAGGGAAAAAAATACGTTACAAACTACAAAAAATAATACACATTTTTAAGCATTTATTCGGTACACTAGCACGCAATATTTATATGCTAAAGTTAAGACATGGTATTTCGTGTATAAATTCAAGTAATACACCAATAACACAATACAAAAGAGATAATATTTTCACAACAACACTTCTGAAAATGGATATTAGGGAACAATTATGGCAGCTTGTGGGAGAGCCGAGCCACGCTTCGGCATGAATAGACCGGCTCGATCGGAGCGATACCACTGCCTCACAGAAAACCGGCGTGAAGCAGCACCTGTGCTGTGTTTCGCCGAGTGAGTGAGGGTACCGGAGGCCCACCCGGGAGGGAAGGAGATAAAAGGTTGGCAGCGCACTTCCGACTCCACTGGTATTGCAGGTGTCCATGGGCGGCACTTGCTTACCATCAGCTGATCCTGCTCGTCTGCTACCTATCACATACCCCTACAATCAGTCTAAAATCAGTCACCGATATAGTTCGTACGCGGGTAGCCTACTTATTAAAAGCGGTCCCTCGACGGCTGGTATTCTCTCTGACTTGAACTTCCACGGAGAGTACTCCGGACACGGTAAACGAAGAGGAGGAGATGACATATCACGCACTCGTTATCTCCTCCCCTTCCTTGGCCGTGTGCGAGTGTCTGCGAGTCTTCATGTAGTAATTTAACTTTCTTCTGCGGCGTCTTCTCGCGGGAGGTATCACCGGATTCCTAATGCGTTGTAAAAGTGGCTATAAATGGTCAGTTTCTCATCAAACTGACCAAACATTGTTTTTTTCGACACACAGGTAGTATACCTCTAATTAACCTCCGAAACAGTGGTAGCTTACATAATATTTGACATTCATAAACGTTCTGTATGGACTTAAATTGAATAAAGATTCATTTCATTTCATTAAGTGTATCTGTGTGTTATGTGAACATGCGTGCGTGTCCACCTATGTGTGTGTATGTGTGTGTGTGTGTCTGTCTGTGTGTGTGTGTGTGTGTCTGTCTGTGTGTGTGTGTGTGTGTGTGTGTGTGTGTGGGTGTGTCTGTGTGTGTGTCTGTGGGTGTGTCTGTGTGTGTGTGACTGTGTGTGTGTTAAGTGTGTCTCTGTGTGTATGTTTAAGTGTGTCTGTCTGTATGTCTGTCTGTGTGTGTGTGTCTGTCTGTATGTCTGTCTGTGTGTGTGTGTCTGTCTGTATGTCTGTCTGTCTGGATTTTGTATGCGTGTATGTCTGTCTGTGTGTTTGTGTATGTTTGTGAGTGCCTGTGTGTCTATTTGTGTGTGTGTGTGTGTCTGTAAGTGCTTGTCTGTCTGTGCGTGTGTGTGTGTGTGTGTGTGTGTCTGTCTGTATGTCTGTCTGTGTGTGTGTGGTGTGTGTGTGTGTGTCTGTCTGTCGCGCAAGTGTCTGAGTGCCTGTGTGTCTATGTCTACGCGTGTGGTACTGACTGTGCGTGGCCTGGTGCGCGGCCACGAGCCCGGGCTGCAGCGCGGCGGTGAGCGCGCACAGGTCGGTGACGCACGTGCGGTCGCCGGCGTGCAGCCGCACGTGGAGGGACAGCGCTTCCTGCAACAACACACATACATTGTATAGTCTGCCGCAAGAAAGTGTAGTTATGACCTTGAGTGCGCAGCAACCAATTTTTATAGAAAGTCTTCTTTTAACAAGTGCGCAAAATAACGGTCATCGCTATACTTTCGTGCCTCCAGCTATACTCTGAACCTATGTACAGAGGGTTATCGCTTTTGGTTACTCATCATTTCTTTTTTTTTTCGATAAATGAGGGTTTTTGCAAATGGAAAATTCGATAGATAGCGTTACGTTGACATCAAGTCCAACTTTGACGACATCGGTTCTTTCATAACATCCTACTACTATTATAAAGGCGAAAGTTTGTATGGATGTATGGATGTTTGTTACTCTTTCACGTAAAAAACTACTGAATGGATTGAATGAAACTTTACCAAATAGCTTATACATCAGAATAACACATAGGCTACAATTTTTCAGGTTCTACGAACCTGAAGTCCACGCGAACCAAGTCGCGGGCAAAAGCTAGTAACTTCATAATTTCGACATGTTACATCAAAATGTAACCAATCCACTCGTTGGACTTGACGTCAACGTAACGCCATCTATCGGATTTTGCATTTACAAAAACTCATTAGGAAGGAAACAAACAGCATGCAATAATACTATTATTACAAACGGGAATTATACAGCGGACCACAAGTCCGCTTGTGACCACGGCTGCTGTAACGTAGCCGAAACGTCAAGCAGTAAGTGCAATAATAGGGTATTCCACAAATGTTTTATGTGTTTAATCAAAAGAACTGCGTACACGGCCGGACCGAGGGCTCTTTCGTGCTTAAATTTGCGTTTGCGACCACGTAGGCAACGAAATTTCGGCCATTAATAAATAAGTTGAGACAACATCACATAATGTCTGTCCCCAAACTAAGGTTATCCCTTGTGCTATGGAAACCAGAAACAACGAAGGTACTACAAACACCAGCCCAACCAAATATCTGTTCATCAACAAACATTGTGTCGGGCTGCGGAATCGAACCCGCGACCCTTACGTCTCAACCGGCGCTCAAACCATTGCGCTAAACGGGTCGTCCGATCCGATCGATAATAAACATTTGTGTCTGTTAGTTTCTGAACGTAGGCCTCTTTCAGGCTGCGCAGTGCGCATATAGAATCGCACTTAAAGCTTAATTACTTAGAAACATTTAAAACGAACAAACCTTCGTGTTGAAACAGGACCCACACTCGGGACACGCATACCCCGGCGTAGTCTTCTCCGAAACTATCTGGCCGTCAGCGCCGATTACCTGAAAATTAAAACTTATTTGATTTTCCTAGTAATTTATTATACTTTTACTAGTACGGGATACGACAATTAAAAACAAATAATACTCTAATTAGACATTTATATAGACACGCTTCACAGATGCGAGCCTGCTGGTCAAATCTATAGATACCTATAGGAGAAATCAAGAGATTTCACTAACATATGACTATCCTAGATTCTTCTGGAACCTTCCATTGCATTCCCAAACAAAGCCGTTTATGTTCATGCATAATCGACGATGTGCGCTACATAATTTGGACCTTATCCTTTAGAGATATGATCTATTTTCGCTTGTAAGGTGTTCCATGGTTGGTAGAACACTATAAAGTGCATAGAAATACGGCAATGAGGGTTTTTGCGAATGAATAATCGATAGATGGCATTACGTTGACGGGGTCTAACTTTGACAAATTGGTTGATTCATGACATAACTTCATAATTTGACATGTTACATCAAAATGTAACCAATCCACTCGTTGGACTTGACGTCAACGTAACGCCATCTATCGGATTTTGCAGTTGCAAAAACCCTCATTAGGAAGGAAACAAACAGCATGCAATAATACTATTATTACAAACGGGAATTACACAGCGGACCACAAGTCCGCTTGTGACCACGGCTGCTGTAACGTAGCCGAAACGTCAAGCAGTAAGTGCATAATAGGGTATTCCACAAATGTTTTATGTGTTTAATCAAAAGAACTGCGTAGAGGGCCGGACCGGGGGCTCTTTCGTGCTTAAATTTGCGTTTGCGACCACGTAGGCAACGAAATTTTCGCCCATTAATAAACATATTGTGTCTGTTAGTTTCTGAACGTAGGCCTCTTTCAGGCTGCGCATATAGAACCGCACTTAAAGCTTAATTACTTAGAAAACATTTAAAACGAACAAACCTTCGTGTTGAAACAGGACCCACACTCGGGACACGCATACCCCGGCGTAGTCTTCTCCGAAACTATCTGGCCGTCAGCGCCGATTACCTGAAAATTAAAACTTATTTCATTTTCCTAGTAATTTATTATACTTTTACTAGTACGGGATACGACAATTAAAAACAAATAATACTCTAATTAGACATTTATATAGACACGCTTCACAGATGCTAGCCTGCTGGTCAAATCTATAGATACCTATAGGAGAAATCAAGAGATTTCACTAACATAAGACTATCCTAGATTCTTCTGGAACCTTCCATTGCAAACAAAGCCGTATATGTTCATGCATAATCGACGATGTGCGCTACATAATTTGGACCTTATCCTTTAGAGATATGATGTATTTTCGCTTGTAAGGTGTTCCATGGTTGGTAGAACACTATAAAGTGCATAGAAATACGGCAATGAGGGTTTTTGCGAATGAATAATCCGATAGATGGCATTACGTTGACGCCGGGTCTAACTTTGACAACATTGGTTGATTCATGACATAACTTCATAATTTTGACATGATACGTCAAAATGTAACCAATCCACTCGTTATTGGACCTGACGTCAACGTAACGCCATCTATCGGATTTTGCATTTGCAAAAACCCTCATTCTTTGTGATGTTTTCAAATCCAAATGTCAATAAGTAAATATATCGATTCTCACCTGTACTATTTGCGGCTTGAAGTCATCCTGCTGTAGTGAGAAAATCATGTATTAATATTGAATTCGGTGTGTAATGCCTAGGGTTCCCACATGAAGGAATTGGTGAAATTTGTATGTGATAAACTAAAAATCTCCAGACACCAACTTAGACTTTTCTCATGCAAATTGTCTTCCGGTCATCAGATTTCTCCCAAGTAAAGTACTAAAATCTCGAACAATTGTAAATTGCATCCGACAGTAGGAATGAGGAAGATTAGATCTGGCAAACCTAGTAATGTCAGTATAGAATGAGAAGTTTTCTTTAAAAAAATTAAATATTTCTTAAAATTACAAAATAATGTTTTAAAAAAATAACTTTAGAGGCATTTTTATCTAGAAATGTTATCTAACAAGTAATAGTCTTTTTAATTCTAATTCTCACCTGTACTATTTGAGGTTTGAAGTCATCATTCTTAATGACCGTTACTTGTTGTTGCTGCTGCTGTTGTTGTTGCTGTTGTTGTTGCTGTTGCTGCTGTTGTTGTTGTTGTGTTTGCTGCTGCTGCTGTAGATAAAATATTGTGTTGTAAATGTATAATTAGGTTTTTTTTAGTTTTCATTTTATTTCGGTATAACGGAATTTTAATTATTTACCTCTTTCTTAATTTTTTTTACCTATTTACTGCTTTCACACTCCCTGTCTCTTGAGTGTCATAAAAAGTATCCTCGGGATAGGTAGGTATATCAAAAAGTATTTGTATTTTGAATAAACTTAACTATAGCAGGCGGCATGAAAGAATAGCGATGACCGTTAGTTTGCGCACTTGAAAAAAAAGAAGACTTTCTACTAAAATTGGTCTCTGCGCACTCAAAGTCATCGCTATTGTTTCATGCCGCAGACTATACATAGAATAAATTACGAAAAAAATATATTAGTGTAAATACTCAACGTCAGTACATTTATAATTACTTGCTGCTGCTGCTGTTGTTGTTGCTGCTGCTGTTGTTGCTGTTGTTGTTGTTGCGTCTGGACCGGGGAGGAGGAGAGGCAGTGCCTCGTCATCTTGCAGTGCTGTTGCAGCTCTGACTTGCACTTGAACGCTTCCCCGCATTCTAGACATGCGACGACACCTTCGCCCGTGTGGATTCTGAAATAATGACAAATGTCAAGTCTTACAGATGATAAAAGTGGGAGTGTCAATTGGCATGAATGGGCCGGCTCGACCAGAGTGATACCACTGCTTCACAGAAAACTGGTGTGTAGCAGGAGGCCAATTCTCGGTTTTCGCCTTAAATAGAAACAAGATAAGGAATGTCGACTGTAATCTGTGTTCTCCTATCGGTTGAGCGTTCCATGAAGTCGACTCGACATAGAAGGCGAAAACCGAGAATTGGCCTCCTGACTGAGGTGAAAGTGACTAAGGGTACCGGAGGTCCAGTCCAGAGGCAAGGGCATCATTAAAGGTTGACAACGCTCTGCTGGTGTCACAAGTGACCATGGGCGGTGGCAATAGTTCCATCAGGTGATCCGCCTGCTGTCATATCTATCACTTTCAGGACCTTACTGTTTCGTTTCTTTTGTTTCGTACTCTCATCAATATGTTCTTACTTCATGTGCGCGACCAGCGTCCGCTTCTGCAGGAACTCCTTGCCGCAGACGGGGCAGGCGGCCGGTGTTGCCAGCTGGAGCTAGCTGCATGGAGTGCTTACTTCATGTGCGCGACCAGCGTCCGCTTCTGCAGGAACTCCTTGCCGCAGACGGGGCAGACGGCCGGTGGTTGCCAGCTGGAGCTAGCTGCATGAGTGCTTACTTCATGTGCGCGACCAGCGTCCGCTTCTGCATGAACTCCTTGCCGCAGACGGGGCAGACGGGCCGGTGTTGCCAGCTGGAGCTAGCTGCATGGAGTGCTTACTTCATGTGCGCGACCAGCGTCCGCTTCTGCAGGAACTCCTTGCCGCAGAACGGGGCAGGCGGCCGGTGTTGCCAGCTGGAGCTAGCTGCATGGAGTGCTTACTTCATGTGCGCGACCAGCGTCCGCTTCTGCAGGAACTCCTTGCCGCAGACGGGGCAGGCAGGCCGGTGTTGCCAGCTGGAGCTAGCTGCATGGAGTGCTTACTTCATGTGCGCGACCAGCGTCCGCTTCTGCAGGAACTCCTTGCCGCAGACGGGGCAGACGGCCGGTGTTGCCAGCTGGAGCTAGCTGCATGGAGTGCTTACTTCATGTGCGCGACCAGCGTCCGCTTCTGCAGGAACTCCTTGCCGCAGACGGGGCAGGACGGCCGGTGTTGCCAGCTGGAGCTAGCTGCATGGAGTGCTTACTTCATGTGCGCGACCAGCGTCCGCTTCTGCAGGAACTCCTTGCCGCAGACGGGGCAGGCGGCCGGTGTTGCCAGCTGGAGCTAGCTGCATGGAGTGCTTACTTCATGTGCGCGACCAGCGTCCGCTTCTGCAGGAACTCCTTGCCGCAGACGGGGCAGGCGGCCGGTGTTGCCAGCTGGAGCTAGCTGCATGGAGTGCTTACTTCATGTGCGCGACCAGCGTCCGCTTCTGCAGGAACTCCTTGCCGCAGACGGGGCAGGCGGCCGGTGTTGCCAGCTGGAGCTAGCTGCATGGAGTGCTTACTTCATGTGCGCGACCAGCGTCCGCTTCTGCAGGAACTCCTTGCCGCAGACGGGGCAGGCGGCCGGTGTTGCCAGCTGGAGCTAGCTGCATGGAGTGCTTACTTCATGTGCGCGACCAGCGTCCGCTTCTGCAGGAACTCCTTGCCGCAGACGGGGCAGGCGTGCGGCACCTTGCCGTGCACGCGGCCGTGGTTGACGAGCTGGAACTTGCGCGCGAAGGCCGCGCCGCAGTCCGGGCACACGAACGGCGAGAGGGACCCGTGGAAGCGGCTGTGCATCACCAGGTGCTCCTGGAGACAACGACATACATTTCAACATCGTCGACAGCCTGAAGACGACTGGACATGGACCTGTCCGATGCGAACGATATATCCATAACCGCCACACTGTTCAGACGGGTTGGCAATCGAAAATACATTTTAACTGATTTATTCGAAAGGATTCATCAGCAACCCACGCTCGTCCACTGCTGGACATAGGTCTCCCCCAATGCACGCCACCGCTCCCGATTTTCGACCACTCTCATCCATCATCTCATCGAAAGGATTAATCAAAGTTAATCACAAAACATATAAAGACACAGAAGGTTGTCTTTAGCTGTCATATATCGAACGACGATTTCGTTGATCTACGCTCTAGGCATTATATTAAGTCTCTACAGCACACTATCCTATCCATGTGCATCATTCTCGCCCTACACACCTCGACCCGAAGCTCTTTGCTCAGGTATCTTCTCCTGGCCTTCCCAGGTCCAAAGCATGTTAAAGGTGGGCCGCGAGTTGTTAAAATAGGGTTGTCACTTTTGAGCGAGCGGGCAGAGAAGGTACATACTAACATACAAGTAAAACACGCTCAATACAATCATATTCCGCACACGGATACCCCCATGCGTACTACATCCATATTTTATGTTTTTGTGTGTATGGCAGCGCATACGTACAAGGCGCCCGGCACCAACGCACATATTCAAACAGCCAGCATCCCATACTATGTAATAAACTACAGGATATACTGTACAAGGCACCCTCGAGGTCCAGGCTGGGAGACGGTTGAATTGAAAGACCAGTTCCGTCTGTGTAGCTTGAGTTTATTGTAAGACCTGTCAAACCTAGGCAGGCGGCTTGGGGTCATTATTCCGGTGACACACAATGCTTGCGCAATGTAAAGATGCATAGTGCCATCTACCGGAATAATGACGAACCGCCTGCTTGTGTGCTTTGTACATATACTGTGAAGCGAAACACTAACCTTTTGCGCGAAGCTCTCGCCGCAATCAGTACAGACGTAAGGCCTTTCCCCTGCGTGGTACTTGCTGTGTGTCACCAAGTGCCGCTTCAGGGGGAAACCCCGTCCACACTCGCCACAAACGAAGGGTCGGTCGCGGCTGTGAACCTGTTCAAACAAAAGGACTGTTAAGCCTTAACCAGGCAACTAGACATTTTTTTAAATTGTTTTTCAACCTTATCATAACTGCATAAAGTTCGAAATCTGTTAAAATCAAGAAGCCAACGACTAGACTTACTATTCCCACACACACACTCCGGCGTTGCAAGTGGTCTTGATGCCACGCTTCGGCATGAATGGGCAGCCTCAACCAGACTATTACCACAGCCTCACAAAAAAACTGGAGCGAAGCAATGTCTGCCCTGTGCTTTTTCGAGTGAGTAAGGGTACGGAGGCCCAATCCAGGGGAAAGAGTTATTTAAAAGTTGCTATTGTGGTGCGGTTATCTATGGCGGCGACATTAGCTAACCATTAGGTGAACCATCTGCTCGACTGCAACTTCTTTCATAAAGAAAAAAACTATTTCCAAAGCTTGTGTAGCCCTAAAAAAACAAAATCAAATCTAAAAAAAAAACTTACTCTCGAATGTGTAACAAGATGATGCTTGAGTGTAAACGCCATCTTACACTCGTGACACCTATACGGCCTATCAGCCGAGTGCAACAACAGATGTGTGTTCAGACAGTGCTTCCTCGCGAACGCTTTACCACAATGCGCGCACACATGCGGCCGTTCCCCTGCAACGAGAAAAAAAAAGCATTTTTTTTTACCCGCATGTGAGTGTGAAGGTGATGTTTGAGGGTAAATGTCTTGGCGCAGTGCGGGCAGCACATAGGGGCGCTCGGAGCTGTGCAAGCGCAGGTGCGTGCGCAGGCAGTGCTTGTGCGCGAACGACTTGCCGCAGTGCGAGCAAACGTGCGGCCGCTCACCTGAAACAGAGCGGCCGCACGTTAACGTGCGCTTTCATACCCCACTACCCACCAAAGTTTACCTACTGGGTTACCTAAGTACCCAGCCCTTTCCCTCTTTTTATTTAAGGCGAATGGTAAGACCGCAGTGCGAACAAACTTGGGGCCGCTCTGTTTCAGATGAACGGTCGCACATTTGCTCGCTAACATGGCACTTTCACACACCCATCTACCTACCCAACAAGGAAGAAGGTAAGGCGCTCGGGCGCTCCATTGATATAAATTGTCAGTACTTTACTAGATCTACTTTTAGGAGTAAATTTGCTCAGCACGCCGTCGGCATTGCGGCAAACCTATCTTTACTATTCATGAACCTATTTTTCGTACACAAATACCAGCGATATGGCTATAACCACCATGAATTGTATCAATAGTTTGTGAAGGGTAGTTAGAATGTGATCTAAATAAATAAGCAGCCCTACCTTTTAACATAGCTGGTCAGATGATGTTTTAGTATTTACGAGTAAGGGCGTTCCTTCGTTTGGAGGACGGTACCGTGTTTGTGTTCATCGACTACCTGTCATAAAAGCTTGTAAATAACAGTCGTAGCTAATAGGCGTAGCGTAGTATCGGCCGCCCGGGGCGGAAGATTACTTTGCCGCCCGGGGCGGAAGATTGTTTGCCCCTCGAGGCGGAAGATTATTTTGCCCTCCGGGGCGGAACTTTATTTTGCCTTCAGGGGCGGAAGATTATTTTGCCACCCAATGTTCCTTCCTCGACTCCCCACCCCTCCCTTTTGCCGCCTCTAAAAAGTGCCGTGCGTGCGGTCCGCCCCGCTCGTACCCACTACGCTTCGATATAATAACCATCTTTACCTGTATGTACTCTAGCATGCGTGGTCAGATGATGCTTGAGCAGGAAGGACTTGCCGCACTCGTCGCACGAGTAAGGGCGCTCCTTCACCACGGCGGGCGGCGCCGTCGTCATCACCGTGTTCGTGTTTAGCAGCTCCGTCTGTGAATACACCGTCTGACATACGCTTTTAATATGGCCAGTCATTATCATTATAGAATAAAACTATTTATAAAGAGATAACTTCTATAAATAATCTCAAGGCTTGTATGTAACCCGGAAAGACAAAACACTTGCGATGTTATCGACACTCAGCGCCATCCATTGGCAAAGATTGGAACTAATAGCAAAACTAAGTCCCGAAACGAAGTGAAGGCGGGCCACTACTAGTATTGTGCTAAAGATAAAATATAACAAATTATTTGGTTGGTAAAATTAAACAATACAAAAAAAAATACATTTTCTATTGATGGTACCCAGCTATCTAATTCCCTCCTTTTCATGTTTTACATTTGCAAAATTAAAGGCGATTCAAATCTATTTGTCCTTTTCTGCACTTTTTATAAAAATACCTTTTTATAAAATTTGGCAAATCTACCATGACTATTATAAATAAAATATAAAAAAAATATCTTTTTCGTATGGGCTTTTCTGCAATCAGGCTACAGTGAAGCCAATTTCGTGTGCTTTCCATTAAAGATCTACCTATTTTAATCAATACTTACTTTGGGTGAGTTATTCGCGGTTCCTGGCTCCTGCTTAGTGTGTAAAATGTGGTGCTGGTGCACCTGTGCTGATTGTATTGTATCCTGCGTCTGCTGCGTAGCTTCATTTATCGTCTTGATGCTCCCGTTGAGCAGTGTATGATTCAACTGAGAGGCATCTATGACTGGAGTGGCAATTCCTTGAGCCTGTAGAGCTCTCTTCATGAGGATCTCGTTACATTCTTCTGCAGTCAGTTGGATTGGCCCAATCGGAGTCATAAATGGCTTTGCTGTCAGGTTTGCAGCTGTAAGATAATTTGCATTTTGTTATTATTTTATTTTTGTGTCAGAATAGAATAAAGTTACCATGTTTCACAATGTTACCACCATGAAAATATATGCTATTAAAATATTTGTTTATAAACTGCTGTCTTGTTTGTTTGACATTAAATAAATTTTGACCAAACTTTATTTAATAGCTAAGTTCACAATGTTATCATTTATTATTTTGTTATTGAAAAAAATAAACAGGTACATCAGACTCAACTAAGAATACAAGACCCAAGGTCAATGAGGCAAAAAGAAAAATACTATTTTTTAGGTTTAAAAAAATAATTACTTGTGCTACATACATTGTGATTTTTTGTTGATATTTTAGTAATGTCAGTGTAAATAAATGTTGCTTTTAAATTAATTGAAATTAAATATTGGGGAAAATCTAACTTCTAAAAAATTTTCCATACAAAACACCAATTTCCTAAGGAAGGACGCAATATTAAGAACATTTCAAGGTTTTTTCATTTAAAGTTATGTCAACAAAATAAAAGCTTACTGTGTATAGTAGCAGTCTGATTCTGCTGTGAAACCCTGTTGATAGTGTGTGTAGGCTCGTTCAACACAAACATTGCTCTTCTCGGTGTCCCTGTAGTGACTACTCTAGTTCCCTGAGGATTAGTTCCGGCCACTGAGACTGTACTGACTTTCTCCTGTATTTGTGGAGTCTTGTGAGACATTACAGTCAGAGTTGTCTCTGGTGAGACCTGAAATTTAAAAAACATAATGGTTTCAACAGATAACGAAGTTACTTAATTACTTAAATACATAATAACATTTTAATCTTTACATAGTCACATACAAAATAATATATATTAATGATCTAACATAGCATGACAACTAGAAATTAGTATTTAAATCCTTCATGTATTTAGGTCTTTATGTTACATTGAGTCACTATACCCTTCAACAGGCTTTTTTGTTTATATACCTAAATCGTATTAAATGAGTTGTAAATAATTTAACCTCTAACAAAAATGTTTCTTTGCTAAATGGTACCTTTACACATTCATCAAACAATTAAAAAAAATATATTTTGATTCATGAAGAACAAAATGGTTAAAATTATACAGGATTTATTATACATAATAAATAATAAATTATACAGAGTCATCTTACCGTGTTCCCCAGAGTGTAGCTCAAACTACTGGGAGTATCCACCTCGCCCTTAGCTAGGTCTGCAGAACTCGTGAAGCCCCACGAATATGCGAAGCACGAGACATTGCTCGGCGTCGGCGTACACATTTTCACCTCTAAATTCACTCACTACATCAAAAAAACAAACCCACTAACACAAATCCACTATTTGATGGTAAACAAGAGTGCTCATGACAGTTTTAACATTACATGTATGTACGCTTTCACAACCACTAACGCACCTCGGCACAACGCACCCGTCAATCAAATCGCCGACTAAGCCATAGTTTTAGGGCAAGTCGATGTTTTGCCGCGGTATCACGCGCCGATTAAAGGCAATTTAGATCGAAAAAGCCATCTAAATTGGCCTAATCAACTCAATATAAAAGGCGGCATAGGACAACGACGCTTCAACCAACTCTGTCACACACGTAATCCTCAACAGTCTCCAGTTCGAAATGTCTTTTTATCACTTTATTACGACTCATGGCGACATATAAACACCAATAAACTTAAAAAAATAGTAATTAGTTCTTAACATTTACCAATTTCATGAAAACAATAATTTTATCGCACACACAAAAAACCGAACGCCATTTTATTGTTTATGGTCATTTATTTTTAATTTCTTTTTTTCTAGTTTCGACCCTGGTTGAGGAGCTTTTGAGAATATAATAACTTTGATCACTTTTTTTGGGAAAAAAGTAGTGCAAGCCAGACAAAAATGTTTTATAAACATAAAAGGTTAATTATGTAAAAATGTTTGCTTTATGTGTATTTATGTAATTGTAAGTTTGTAACAGTTTTTTAGCATACCAAAAATTATTAAGTTATAGCATTGGAGTCTTGTTTATTGAGCATTGTAGGTGCATTTTATAAAAAGCGCAACGTGAATGGTCAGCTTTTACTTTACTCTATGGTTATTATTTGCGTGATTGTCAATTTTTGACAGTTAAATGTCAAATAAATAAATTTGTGAACATCGCTGGATTTATTTAGTAGAATTAATAATCATTTCTACGCATCTGATTGTTTATTTAGTAATTGCAATAAAAGCGTTCGTTCTAAACGCAGCTAAGTTTAAATAGATAGATTGCCAAGTAAGCTATTCAATATGAATCCGATGTCGATGGATAGAGAAGAGCCTTCTTCATTGTTGTCGTTTTCGTCCAACCACCCGCTGGAGCAGTTCGTCCTTCTAGCTAAAGGCGCCAAGGGCTTCGCATGTGCAGAACTTATCAAACAAGTCTTGGAAGCACCAGGGGTGCATGTCTTTGGAGAACTTCTTGAAATGCCAAATATAAAGGAGGTTAGAATTTGTCAGATTCGGCTTCGCTCTTATCTTTATCTAGAAATCGTTTTTAAAATAACATACTTACCTACATGTCTTCTTAAACATAACAATAATATAACAGAATTATTTCAGCACAATTTTAGGGTAGTCAGAAAACAAGGTTGTATTGATTCACTTTCACTACTTTGTTATTATTATAAACCGTCTACATTCACTTTCGGATTATTCAAATCAACTATTCAATTAATGGTTTCAACCATTGACTGAATCAAACTTGTAATCAATTCAATTACTTTTTAATTTCAGTTGGAAACTGGACCATATGCCACTCATCTGAAGACATTGACTCTATTTGCTTATGGTACATATAAGGACTATTTGAAGAATAAGTCTGATTACTTAGAACTTACTCCAGCTCAGTGTAAGAAGCTGCAACATCTGACAATAGCCTCTCTCGCCACTCAAGAGAAATGCATCCCTTATAGTGTATTACTCAAAGAATTAGACATTAAAAATGTGAGGGACTTAGAAGATCTCATCATAGAAGCCATTTATGCAGGTAATATATTTATTTGGGAAACCTCTATCTATTTGTTACTATATTTGTTAGCGATTTTTATAATGAAAACAGTTTGCCCTTGTTTAATCTTTTATATAAAGAATAAATATCAAGACCTGTGAATGAATTGTTGTAAACTTTCTGAATAATAGAACAGGAATTCATAAAAAATTGTAATATTCATATTTTGAATTAAAAACATTGATTTATTTTCTATCTCTCTTCCACAGACATTATCCATGGAAAACTTGATCAAGAATGCAAAAGAGTGGAGGTAGATGTTGCACTAGGCCGAGACGCTCAACTCGAAGATGCGGCATCTATTGCAGATGTGCTGGCGGACTGGTGCAACGCCTGTGAGGCTGTCTTGAGCTCAGTGGACCGTCACATTCAACGGGCCAATCACAACAAGCAGAGGGCTATAAGACACCAGCAGGGTATTGAACAGGAGGTAATTATTTATTATCTTGCCTATAAAGTGGTGTGTCTCTTGTGTTCTTTTAAGAAAAAAATATAATACTCGATATTTTACACCTGTTTTCAAAAGTCTAAACTGGACTGCATTACTGTACTGTGTACTGTATTGTTATTTTTGATAATATAAAATGTTTATTTTTTAACCCTGTGTCATATTGTAATAATGTTTTATTCATGAAAAAAATATTTTCTACATTTCCAGATAGTGTACATAAAGAAAACTTTAAAAACTCAAATGGAGAATGAAGACTCTGCATCCGGAGGTGGCTCCGAAACTCACTCAGCGCCCAAGAAGAATTCCGGCAAGGGAAAGACACCTCGCACCACCGCTAAGTTCTGGCAAAAGAACACATAACCTTTATATTTTAAGTAATAAGTCATTATACACAGCTTGATGCAGAGGGTTTACTTACAAGGTCATTAAGGTCAGTAGAATTCATTTCTTGTCATTTGCTGACAAAAACAGAAAAATCAAATTGATGTATCTCTCTAAACATTTGACATTGGTGAGATCGCTGCGTTAACGTGCGCGGGCACCAAGGCCGTTTTAAAAAAATTTTTGGTCCAACCAGTTGGTTGATTGTCAATTGATGCCACTGTGATCAATAAGCGGTAACTTGATTCCTACTGTACCATGACACATCTACTAACAAATTGATCAGTGGTATCCATGAGATAGTAGATTTTGACTTTATTCTGTCCTTCAATCATAGAAGGTTTTGTAATCGAACTACCATCTACTACCATCAAAGAGCAAACTGACGTCGTCAATTCTATCATTACTGTCTGAGAAAGTATCAATCTACGTGAGGTCAACAATCCCATTCTATCGTCCATCGATGACTGATCGATTGATCTGACAGCGCCCTTAGCTCTCATTATTGTGTCAGTAGGTCCATTCCCTGCAATTCCAACCAGCATGTCCATGTGAAGTAACTATCCAAAGCATCAAGATGTTCATAATGAAGTGTATTTGTAATTTGTGATAATGATAAATAAAACTAGGTGTACTGCCTCTATGTTAATAGTGTATTTAAATAATTTGGCAAAATATTTTGGGTATGAAATCGAAAACCAATGCTATGCTTGTTATCAATGGTATTAATTTAAGAAAGGAATTTTTAATTCAAATGTCAATGAGAATAGAACCAAGTGAGCGTGATGGGCCGATTGTCGAGCGTACTACATTGAAGTCGACTTAAAGATTTCATATATTCGATTAAATATCGAGTGTACGAGAATAGGTCCCCTGATCTAACGACTAAACGATATTCTGCATCATAAATCGTCGCTCTGTTTATATCCAGATCACAATCAAGTTTCTAAATTTTCGCTTAAACTGTTACCATTTCGGAAATAATAGCATTATAACTTTTGTTTTCATGCACAGTCGATAATACGAACAACCAATTTGTATGTTGAAGCGAGAATAAAATAATTCAAAAAGTGCGCCTTTCGGTTTTAATGACAATGTTATATTTGTTTGCTTATAATTTCTACCATTTCTATTGATTTACATTGGAGCAAGACTATCTTAATGATACAGCTGAACGAACAAAATTTGCTCCATCAGGAAGGAGTGAAAGATTAAGAAGTAAGTAAGTAATGGAATTTGAATAAAACACAAGAATTGTTGGTTTGGGCCATTTATATAGTTAGTAAGATACTTACTAGAAATTATTATCATCAGCCTGTCGGAGGATACTTTACTGTAGGTATGTACATAGCTATATAGGCCTCTCCAAAGGGAGTTTGGTGTTTCTCTAAGTTCAGCTTGATACTCTTTCTTGTCTGCCTACTAGGAATGAACCCCTAACTGATCGAAGTATTTTTAAGACAGAAAGAATTAATGTCTATCTAGAACCAAAAGTTGTGGAACCATTTCGTTTACTCTTCAAAACTACTCTTCTTCGTTTTCACATTATCCCATTTAATGGGACAATTTAAAAAAAAACACTGCAAAACTCCTGTTCAAATGGATATAGTAAGAGTATGACTATAAAGCGATTGCTAATCTAAAACGACAGGCACTTTATCTCAATGTAGATAAGAGCGTCGCTTATTGTTCTGAATAGTTCAATCGAGGTGTAAAAGGAACGCAAAAATCTACGATTGAGAACACATCTTACTAGCTTTATACCAGCAACCCTAGATTAAATGTCAAATGCGCGAGCAGGATGCACATGCGAGATTCGCGGGGTCGCGACCGAGAGGGCGAACCGTCCGAGCCGAGTCGACTGGCCCCGACTCAGACTGTTTTGTGTTGAATGTTGACGCAGAGGCGCAGCAAATAAAGTGCGCAGGCAGTGCAACGATTATCACGTTCGCAGGCCACCAAAAGTGATGTAAATAACACATAAAACTCAGAACACTGTAAACAAATACGTCGCCACGTAATATGTTGGGGCTGGCGTAATTTTAAAGGACTCGTAGCCGCAGTCTACGCAGTGTGATCGTTCACAGCACCATAGCAACGGTTCAGTGAGAAACTACGACATAAGTGACGGTCGCGTCCTGACAATGAATCCGTGATAAAACATCAAAATAAATAAACGTAGTCGCGAGCAGAGACGTTTTGTTTCCCGGAGTGCCACAACTCGAGGGCCCACGTGTATTGGATGAACAGAAAGGCAAGTAGTCGGTAGATGCCCTTTGTTAGGTCGTATTCACCTTTCATGTTCAGTAATCATGGTCACCTCTGTTTACGTCGAGCATCGTGCAGAAAATGCATCAATTACATAATAAGTCGGCAACTAAGTACTCATGCATTTTTCTTTACGAGCATTTTTAGAATATTTCCATAATTTATGTTATTTTTAATGATAACGATAAGATTGCGTTTATGAGTTTAAAATGCTATCATCCAGATAGACAAAAGTGTGAGCATGGTGCCTAGGAAATCAATAAAATGTGCGTGCACGATAAAAATAATAAAGTTGATTGTTATGGCTGCGCTCGTGTGGGCTGGGTTGATGTTCTTTGTTGTGCAGGCAGTCAGCTGTTCGGGGGGCGTCGGGGTCGGGAGGGGAGGGGATTGGTCGCGCGCGCGCCTTGCTTGCATTATGTCTCACCGGTTTTGTTCCCTTTATGTCTGAAGCCCTGCAAGGGACTTGATCTCACAATAACATTTGGCGTGTGCTACCGACCTTTTCTACCATTGCAACATACAATAGTCTTTTTATGACGCAAGGCGTTGAATATCCTGCAACGGTCGAGACTTCGAATATATTAAAAGGATTAAAGGATTGGCACGTGACATTTCTTTATGAATGGACAACTCTTTGAATGCTTACACTACGAGCTTGGCACTCAAAAATTATAGGGTTGACGTTGAGGGTTTATTGAAGAAATTTTACAGATGGATCTTCTAACTCTAAGGTGCTTGCAAAGTAGTAGGCATGTAGCGTTCCGTAGCTCGAATATTTCAACACATTCATACACAACATAATATACCTAGTACCTATGAACCACAAGCATAATGTAAACACATGACCTATTCAGCAACTATCGCGGCAAACCCAGTAAACTTTAATCCTTTGATAAACCTGCCTACACTTACAAGAGCGATGTTGTCACAAAATGTGTAGGCAGAGATTATTGCCAGCTAGCATTAGTCTGGTAAGAAAAACTGGTTAGCAATTATAAAATACATTGACCAACTTTGAACATAAACCCTAAACGATCTTTTGTGACTAATCTCTCGCCTTCTAAGAGAAGGTTTCGCCTTGAGAAGTCATCTTGTTTAATGGAATTTGAAGAGCTAAAACTTTTACGTTCTGTCATTGTTCTTGACCTAAACTAGGTATATGTACTTTTAATCTCCTCGGCAAGTACGAGTATCTATATCCTTAGAGACAGCTAAACTTCTTCAGACACTAATTTCCTAAGAGATTAGATACAACAGCCTATCGGCTATGAAAGTCTTAAATAGGTAAAGAAACCTTTGTTCTATTGAATCATCTCCATCATTATGATTTATGTCGTGATGATAACGCTTGGAATGCCGCGAGAGTTCTGGCACCTTTCCAGTTGAAACCAGCGGTGTTACGGTCTTCGTCTCATGAATTCGTTGACTTGCAGATGTTTTATTATGTCGTCCATCTAATATCGCATCCAAGTCTTTAGGCATCAATGCATTTGTACATTAATCAATCCATAGCCTGTGTTCTTCCACTGAATGTGAGTGTCCTTCATGCTGCATCACAGTTTTCTATCTCAGGATTCCGCACTGCTAGTCAGCAGTCAAACTAGTGGCAAGCTTTCTACACGGGGACGTTATGGAAGGTTCTTCAACCCGTACATAATGTGCAAAGCATAGCTGGGGTCTGGTCAGTTTAGTCTGCTGGAGTTTAGGAGGGTATACAGTAAGGAGGCATTCCCCAACGACTAAAAAAGGACTCTCTACTGTTACTTAAGAACCTCTACTGTTACTTAAGAACTCTCTACTGTTACCAAAGAAGCTGCTTTGTCCAACAACATCTAGCGCTTAAATTCAGCTTAAGATATCATAAACCCTAGACAATAAAGATAGCAATGGTGCATTGCTCCAATTAGCTTTATTTCATTTATATTTTCATTTGTACCTAATTTTGCCTTTAATAGTTCGCGCTAGTCAAATAAACAGGCTAGACTAATATGGCCCAAGGGCACAAAGTTTCCTGGGAAATTTACAGGCTTTGCTGGGTGACCTCAGCTTTCTGAGAATTTTACGTCCATTTGCCACAACACCAGGGGCTGTTGTTGCGAGTTGGTAATAAGTCATAGGATGGCAGAAATGTATAAATCACTTGCTATTGACGTCAGCATAGACAAAATTCAATATGATATAGACAATACAGCAAATAAATGTACAACCATTAAAGCAAAGAAAATTGCACACAGATTAAGGCAGCTCTTAAGTGGGAGCATTAAATTGTCAAGAAAGGACAGCAATAAATAAAAGCCAAGAAAGCATTTGTGATTATTGATAATTTTATCAATAAAGTAGAACAGCCTAACCTAGTCCAGCACCTGCGGTGCTGTGTTAGCTGTAAACACGAACTTTTACAGAAATCGTAGCGTAAACGCATCTTTAACACTTTGAGAAAAGTGAAGAGTTCCTTCTATCGTATATACCTAAACAGAACTAAAATCAGAAAGGATACCTAGTATCGCCATAAGTATTACCGAAACAACTAAATGTATCCAATACTTGTTAAAGGAAATCGTACGATACCATACGTCATCAAAGATGCTTCGTGCTGAGCACTAGCATAATCCTAGCGCGGAGAATACTCAATACCTTTAGTGCATCTATAGATTACATAATTAGTTGATTATAAATGTAGGTATCACTAATAGACCCGGGAGGTCACTGCAATATGGAAGAGGACGCTCATTACTAAATTAGGATAAACTTCAATAAATACCAAACACGATGCGAATTCTAAAAAAGTTCGTGCTTACCCTCCAGGTTCCGCTTTTGACCATAGATCATTAATACTTTAAACAGTCACCATATGCCATGTGTTACTCGTATAGGTAGGTACTATAGATTCACGACGCACGTATCCGGCTTCCATAAACGCATAACAGGCGTCCCTTCATGGGTGTATGTGGGTGAAGCCATTATGCCATGCACTTCCCTACAGCCAGTCGTAATACCAGATTAACATTCATTCACTCATAACCTAGTTAGTGGAGCGGAGGACTACTCAGCTCAACACAACTGTGTTGCAATCCGACGGCGGACATAAAAGGGGCTTTTCTGAGTTGACGAGAAACGTATTCAGCTTAGGAACTAGGAATACCAGCTGTTCCCGTCCTTAATTTATACCAACTTACCTACATAAAAGGAGGTGATCTTCATTCACTAATATTAGGCAGATAACACTGACATATTTAACGTATACTCCAAACTAAAGATACTCGTAGGAAAGTAGCCTACCTATCGCCCAGGAGTTGTTTATTGATTCTATTATTATTGTCTACCTAACGAGATTTCCAATTCTTCTTTCTTAAAGCAAGAAATGCTTACGGTCAACAAAGAAAATTCTCAATATGTACATATGAAGGTGAACTGCAATCGTATGAACGCAAAATCATTGGAATTAAAACATATTGTAAATAACTAAACGAATTTAAAACTGAATTGAAACGAAAATTATACACACGCAGTCCTTCAGGCAGAGCTTAGTTAGATGTCATATTGATTGACTGACAGAATCCGTTTATCATTTCAGAATTATCGTTCTTTGTTAGAAGCTTAAATCCCATTTCATTACCAGTTATTCATTTAACTGACCTTATATTGGTTTTAGACTTAAATATTTTAAATTGTTGACAATACATAAAAATACATTGGCGTTATTGTTTGAAAATTTAATAAACACAGCTTTAAGATTAATTTTATAAAAAAACCAGACGGTGAATCGAGCTGTGGGATCTTAGGCTATAAGTAGTTTCAAATTTTCAGATTTCATGATTATGATAAATTTACAGTTTTTTTTTCCATTACTTAATATTTTTACAGTATTTTTTTAAACATATGTCTTCGGAATGTTTAAATCAGTAGAATTAGTTTTGATTGTATAGTTTTGTAGAGATTTTGTATGATTATAGTCTACATTGCATGCCGTGCCAACCCCCAGCGTGCAAATAAGATAGTTAGTTATAAGTTTGTTTGTGTATAGTCTTTTGTTCAGTGTTTACCTTGTTGGTTGTCCTAATAAATAAATAAAGAATCCAGTGCCAAAACTTTGTTGGAGATCTTTTTAGAGTTACCAAGGTTACTATCTCCTTATACAAGTATAGGTACGGTATTAGAATCTGCACAAAAGAGCATGCCAGCATTTTAACTTCAGCTGTCTCGGGTACTTGCAATATTTTGTGCAGATCTCAGTTTTATGTTTGACTGAGAAATTGCAAAATCTGAATGTAGACAACAAGCACAGACAAATGGAGGCCACGAAGGATTTATTGGAAATCCGTTCTTTGTCTTGAACATTTCACTCTATTTTTACCGAAAAGAAAATGTAGGGTTTGGTACTTGGTTTCTCGCGAATACTGTAAGTAAGTTCCTATAAAATATTTACACTTAGCTTTTCTTAGGTCCGCTTGCGTTATTGCCATAGTAAATAATAATTTACCACCCTCAGTGATAACCGCTAGTCCGAAATCGCGCAAGACAATTAAAAAGGAACAATTTAAAACGAATAATTCGAGGTTAAAGTGCTCAATCATGATACGAGCAAGTTGATCTTCTTAAGCTTATCATTTTATCATCAATATTTTTTTTACTTACTAATCTTAGAAAGGTCGTTCTCAATTTTTTTACAAAAGCTGTGACTTTTTAGAACTGTTTTTATAAAAACAGGATTTGTTTTTGTTAGGTCAATGCTTCTTCTTTACAAGCCTTTAGTAACTCGTATATCTAGTCATTACACTGTCTCTATCTCCTTCATGTAAATAGCGGCGTTGAAATTAAAACCTGGACTAGAAAGCTAAACATTTACAGAGCGTCCAATGATTTGCGGTTTCTCGCTTTGCTCGTGACCGCGGGTTTCCTTTTGTCGTCCAGAGCCGTTGCAAGGACTACCAGGCTGCTGAGGTTAGCTAAAATGCCGCTAGGCAACAATCGGTAGTCAGTTTTAACTATTTTAAACCCCGACGCACAAACGACGTGGTCTTATAAATTTGACATGTCACTCTATGTGTGTCTGTCTGTGGCATCGTAGCTTCTACGGACCTATTTGGATTTTGTTAAGTGTTCATTTAGATTGCATAGTCGCCATCTTAAGATGGCAGCCACCACAAAATAATGTATTTCATATTTTCGTGCTTTTTACTACTCAAGTCCTTTAATTTGATACCTATATGATTCCCGTCAGTCATAAAGGCAACAAATAAAAGGGCTTAAGTAGTGCAACGCATCATTATGACAACTTGTAGGGGGTTTTATACATTTTCAATTGTAGTAGTTATTAATAAGGCTCGTATTGTTGTACAACTTGTTAGTGTCAACTTACGACTCTAATTATTACACGATGACATTTATAAAACAAGTGTTAAAATAGTCAGTGGAGTACCTCAAGGCACTATATTAGGACCAATTTTGGTTTTCGTAGATCTCTTGTAATTTAAAATGGGGCCCCGACTCGTATCCTTCCTCCAGCCCTGGTGTGCACTAGAAAGCTCGCTCCGTCTCGGGTTACTTGCATCTCTATTGTTAGCTCACCTGCCATTGCTGGTGCAACGACCCTCCTCGACTAATACATAGTAGGTACCTCTTACCTCCTCAGCATTTTGTCCTCGTAAAGGTGTCACTGTCACCGGTGAAGTATCATTTTATTTAAGTTACGAGAGAGATTTTGGACGGATAAATTCACTTTTAACGAATGCAGGTAAAAATTTACTCAACGCGAACAATGTGAACTTTTACTGTTGTGATGCGAAAAATGTTGTAATAATAGATGTTGCAAATTGTATGAATAAGCTGTGGTATATTATTTTTTGATAATTTTATACTTTTAAAATGGACTTGCCCATGAAATTTTGAATAATCATAAAACCAGCTAGACGGTATATTTTAACTAAAAATGTTTGATAATGCTAGTTGCTACTTATTTAGCTATATTTGGACAAAATATCATCTGAAGTGTAGTCAAACACCCTATCTTTACTATTTGTAAAGAGGTTAGTCTCTTATTATTCAATGTCAAGAATTATAGGTGAACCCAAAACACGAAACACTAGCGCGATGTAATCTACTCTTAGTGCCATCTATTGGTGGTCTAAGTTAGATACCAAATCTGAGTAAGGGCGGGCAACTAGTTGCGAATATAATCAAGTGAATAAATATTACTTTACCTTATTGGACTGTAGACTTACCTTAACAGAAACATCAACAAATGGGGAAACTTCCGATCGCCGATAACACGTTGAGCTGTGGCTACAATTCTGAGATAAGTCCGTCGGGCCACGTGCGAAACCCACACGTGTACAAATGATGAGGGTAAGGTCGGTTTATTTTGGTATTCCACCCAAAAGTCCCCATGGGACACTCTCAGATTGGAACCGAAGTTATTGAGATTTTCCGGTTGATGTGAATCAAACATTTCGTTCGGGGTCAATAATAACAAAATCTAAAATGAATTCGTTATTTAAGAATATGTTTGTTGTTTTGACTTTCGAGTCATAGGTACATTTCAGCCTGTCGTTAACTCATTTTCGAGTGCAGCCTTCATTGGGCGACGATCGAAGACAAAAAGAGAAATCTCTTCGACTCGAAATAGATTTGCGTGGACTCCAGACCAGGGATGTTACGAATATTCGCATTCGCATTCGCTTATGCGAATGGTTCGCATCGTTTTTAACATTCGCATCGACATTCGTGTGCAGTGTGCAGGTCGTGCGTGCGTGAACTCGTGACTCTTGATCATGCTAGACTGACACTGACTGTTCTTAAAATATAATTTGCCTTTAATAAACTTTGACTAACTGAATGTCTGTCAAGTCAGTACATTTAGCCTACATTGTCCCACTGCTGGGCAAAGGCTTCTCCCAAATCAGGAGAGACAGTGGAGATTGATCTCTACAGCCATCCGTGGCTAATCCAGTGCAAAGCTACTAAGATCGTCACTTCATCGCTTTTTAGGTCTGCCCCTTTGTCGACGTCCGTCATGTAACCATTGGGTGACGATTTTGGTCCATCTTTTGGTGTAAATTCGACAGACAGTTACATAATAGGCTTATAAAATCTATGTGAACCCACTCACACTTTTCCACAACATTGGAAATTAGTCTCTGTACGATCTGACGTAGGGTCGTAGCAAATTACCTTGCTATTAGTGGCTTGGAAATGCATTTTACGATTCAATTTAGTCCTGTGGCGTAGAAACGATTGCGTTGAGTTAAGTTGGAATGAGGTGGAATAAAATAATGATGCTATCAGGAGTTCAGGACCTGACTGCACAATTAAATCGGTGCCTGGGTAATGATTATCTTCGCATTTAGTGTCTTGTAATGTAAGTTTCAAGGATTTTACGTTGCTGAGTTCTCTTATTTGATTGTGTTAATGTGAAAAGATTGAATAGCCCGATAATGCATTTGGTAACTAATTCTATTAAACTATTTTTTTTAGCCTGCTTGATCCCACTGCTGGGCAAAGGCCTCCCTTAAGGTCTTCCACTGGCGCCTATTTGCTGCCGTTATTTCCCAGTCCCGGGAGTGATGATCCAAATCGTCACGCCATCTTTTCTTAGGCCTGCCTCTTAGGCGACGGCCATCTGCAGGCTGCCACTGCGTGACGATTTTGGTCCATCTCTCCGGGTGCATTCTGCAAACGTGCCCTGCCCAATCCCATTTTAATTTGGCGGTCTTTTCACCCACATCTGCTATTCCGGTTTTGGAGCGGATTTCGGTATTAACCTATTATTATGTATATTTTATGTACCATAATCTCGGGCACTTATGTCCCGGACTTTTGGAAGGCATGCGCGGGGCCGAAGCCAACACGTATTATTATTAGCGTTATCAATAGTATTGAGCCAATTTTCCAATCGATCATCTTTTACTTTTTTATTGAAAATGGTCTTGCCCATTCGCTTCATACTGCTCGCCCTTCTCTTCAAACTTTGAGAAGAAGCCTACTATGGAGCGGGCTTACTCAAGCTGCCTATTCACTCTAGCTTAGCTCCTCTATCGATAGGTTTTTTTTATGAGATAGGGGGCAGACGAACAGACGGATCACCTGATGGTAAGTGATTACCGCCGCCCATGGACACCCGCAACACCAGAGGAGTCGCAAATGCGCTGCCGACCTTTTAAGAAGGAATACGCTCGCTTTTTGAAGGTTTGTAGGTCGTATCAGGTTCGGAAATACTGCTGGTGACAGTTCATTCCATAGTTTTGTAGTTCGAGGTACTACCGATATGAAGTATTTCACTTTTCAATACTGTCGATGGTACTATCGATATCCTGAATAGTTTTCGAGGTCATCGATAGCGAAACTATAGATAGGAACACTAGGCAGATGTTTCAAGCAGCATCCCGCGGCGTGGTGATACAATACAGCTGTCCTCGTGGCTGTAGCCTCATCATCACACTTACTGTTCATTTGGTATCGTTTTACTCGACAATTAGGGCTTGACCTATTTGACTCGTGTGAACCAAATACTGTGACCATGTCCCGTATTTACACAATGCCCACAAATAAATTGATTGCGTTACGTTTGAATACGATTATATTTTACTAGTGGCCATCACTACATTTTGGGACATTAGTTTCATACATTTGGTAGGCTTCGTCAAGTCTTCTCGTCACCCATCCCTCAAAGTCTTAAGTCGAAAGTCTTCGACCAGTGCGTCCTTCCGGTCATGACTCACGGTGCCGAGACGTGGACACTCACGGCTGGATTAATCCAGCGGTTCAAGGTCGCTCAAAGAGCTATGGAAAGGGCTATGCTCGGAGTATCTTTGAAGGACCGCATCAGAAATGATGTAATCCGACAGAGAACCAGAGTCACCGACATAGCCCACCGAATTAGCAAACTGAAGTGGCAATGGGCTGGTCACATAGCCGCAGAACTGACAACCGTTGGAGCCATAAAGTCCTTGAGTGGAGACCGCGACTCGGCAAACGTAGTGTTGGACGCCCTGCTACAAGATGGGATGACGACATTCGAAGGCTGGCTGGAGTGGGCTGGATGAGAGTGGCCGGAAATCGGGAGCGGTGGCGTGCATTAGGGGAGACCTATGTCCAGCAGTGGACGACCGTGGGTTGCTGATGATGATGATGATGAGTTTCATAAATATGGCGCTGAGTGTCAATTACATCGCATGTTTCGTTTTTTCGGTTTGCCTATAGGCGTTATCGTTGTCTATAGAATTACCGGCTTTACCTACCTATCTTCTATCCTATACTATTTATAAAGAGGTTAATCTCATAGACCACGTCATCAGAGCTTATAGGTAAACCGAAAACACGAAACATTTGCGCGATGTAATTGACTCCCAGCGCCATCTATTGGAAGACAGTGGAACTACATTCCCGAAACGAAGACAGAGCGGGCCACTAGTAGATAATATAGATAGAAAATATATCACAAACTGCATTACTATCTTTAGTGGGCTAATTTCGTGCAAATCCCTGATGAGCCAAGCGCATCCAGAGACAAGCTCTGGTAACCCAAATACGGGCGCATCGTCTGCCGTAACTAGGGCGCGGTAACGTCGCGGTGCGCGGCGAAAGCTTTTTGTTTGGATAAGTATACGGGGCAGACGAGCTGACGAATAACCTGATGGTAAGCATTACCGCCGCCCATAGGCAACAACAGAGGGGAAACAAGTGCGCCTCCGATATTTTAAAAAGGAATACGGTCTCTTTTTGAAGGTTTGCTGGACTTTTTGAGACGGGTAACAATATTTTTTACACGCGCCAAGTAATTTGATTGAGTAATTGTGATTTGTAGGAAGAAATTATTAGGTACCTACTTACATAAGTGAGTGCCCAAAAATTTTTTTAATACTTTCCTCTATGTTTTCATAGCTGGATTTTTTTAAATATATCTCATAATCCTCACAATTAATAAAAATCAATCGGCGCTAGTACCGTCGCGATGTCGCCTTAATTCCCGTCTATAATTAGGGTTCCGTAGCCAAAATGGCAAAAACGGAACCCTTATAGTTTCGTCATGTCCGTCTGTCCGTCTGTCCGTCTGTCCGTCTGTCACAGCCGATTTACTCGGAAACTATAAGTACTACAGTGATGAAATTTGATGGGAATATGTGTTGTATGAACCGCTACAAAATATGCACTAAATAGTAAAAAAAAGAATTTGGGGGTGGGGCCCCCCATACATGTAACTGAGGGATGAAATTTTTTTTTCGATGTACATACCCGTGTGGGTATCAATGGAAAGGTCTTTTAAATGATATAAAGTTTTCTAAAAACATTTTTCTTAAAGTGAACGGTTTTTTGAGATATCAGCTCTCAAAGTCGTAAAAAGTATGTCCCCCCCCTCTATTTTTATAACTACGGGGTATAAAATTCTAAAAAAATAGAGGTGATGCATGCTAATTAACTCTTTCAACGATTTTTGGTTTGATCAAAGTATCTCTTATAGTTTTTGAGATAGGTTGATTTAACTGTAATTTTGGTTAAGTTATTGTGCTTACACTGAAAACGATGGCTGAACCTTTATTTGCTGCTACGGAACCCTTTGTGCGCGAGCCCGACTCGCACTTGGCCGGTTTTATAATACCTTTTTACATGACAGTAGCGCTACCATGCGTTAACATCGATAACTGACATAACGTAAACTATTGCTCTGTCTCTTTCAAATGCATCACAATGAAAGAGACAAAGCGATAGTTTTCGATAGCGAGGATAGTATTTCAAACTCATGGTAGTGCTACAGGATACCATGACATAACTGCAACGTAACGTCATAACATACTAGTAACCCAAATACGGACATCGTCTGGGAAACTGGGGCGCGGTGACGTCACGGGATGCGGGAGAAAGTCAATCGGGGACGCCCATTGTGGGAGAGAGGGTGCATCTGACTGGCTGACGCTGGATATCATGTGTCTGTATTAGTGATTGACCTCAAAAACTATCCAGGATATCTATAATTTTAAAAGTGTAATAAGATCGATAGTATCGTAATTTCTTCTAACAGCAACCAAGATTATCGAAATAACCGAATTCCGAGTAATTTTGTTAAAAATCGCAATACTGTCGATGGTATCGGATGGTTTAACAAGTATCGATATTAAATATTTTTTAGCAACGTAGGTACCCATCCTAAGTACTAAAGTATCAGCCTATATATACTGTCCCACTGCAGGTCAAAGGCCTCCATCATAGAAATGAAGTTATCGCTACTATGATGGGATTATGCTTAATCACGACGCTTGCCTAATGCGGATTGGTGATCACAAAACCGAAAGCTATGTTCGAAAATTTCGAGACATACCTTTTGCTCGACCCAGGAATTGGACCCCGGGATCCCGAGATCACGGCCCGGTACTTATACCACTGGACCAACGCTGCAACGGGATGTTACCCATCATGCCCATAGATATGGTTTAAGGACCTGTGTAATCAAATAAATAAATAAATATGGCCTGTTTTGTCGACACAAAATCGTTTCGCAAATCGTCTCGTTACGTAGTACACCCATACCTATACTCGCATATACCTACATATGAAGCCCTTTAAGAGTTTTACAGATATATTATTATAGCACCGACATACAATCCTGCGACTAACGAGTAAAGTTATAAGATAATGCGTGCTCCCACACTCGGCCTTAAGCACAGCTAGAGATGTTAACTCGATGTAAATAACACTCGAGTTCAATCGATTTCAAAATAAATTTATAAATAACTAGCCCGGCCTCACTTCGTTTAGGAATATTAGTCCGGCTCTATCAATAGATGGTGTTGATCGTCGATTGCAACGCGCAAGTGATTTACCTACCTTTTTGGTTTGGGTATAAGATTTGCCGTGTTTATGGAATTTATCTCTTTAAAGAAGTATGTTCATATACAGGGTCTAACCACGTGTTCTACTCGTATCAACCATTCTGAACAACATTTGTTCAACAACTTTTCTAAATTCTTCGAAAATTTTTCGACTCCTCATACAAAATGACCAAATCACGTGACCAGCTTTGTATGGAAAGATGAAATTTTTTTTTGCGAATTTTCAAAAGTCATAGAACAAAATATGTTGTACAGAATGGTTGGTAGAGCACGTGGTCAAAGGGATGTAAATGTTCACAGATACACCCTGTATGTCGTGGTCGTATTTTATCGTAAAGATTAGGTATACTTTTTGTATGTGATCTGCCATCAAGGCAGACGAGCGGATGGATCACCTGATGGTAAGTGATTGCCTTCGCTCATAGCTCGGCCCTCTGCCTATATCATATCTGTGTCCTACCTATATAAAAATGGTCAAATCCCACTTAGTGTTTTTACCTGTCGAGGAGTTGCAATGGTCGGAGAATAATCGCTACATTGTACCTAATTAATTACACCAGACTGCCGGAATTCTGGATAATGGTTAGAGTCACGTCAGAGTATTCAACTCAAATCACATCACTAATCACAGCCTCTAGTTTGTCTGTGCTTTAAGATTAAGCAACTTGCCAACTTGAACATTTATTTTATTAATATAATTTAAACTAGGAATCTAAACTTTAGCTAAAGTAGGTAATATCACAGTTTACTTGGCAGCAGGGACTTATTCTGTGGTGCAGTAAGCACATATATTTTGGCAAAAGCTTCTAAACTCTATCATTATTTTATATGTACACTACCTACCTACTAAGTTTTTATATTTGTTGATGGTTCCCAAGTTTAGTCGTTAAATCTGCACAAGTAAAAGTAACTAATATTATATATGATGATCTTGCGAGGGGCTTTCGTCCTTAAAAGTAAAGTACCAGCCTATATATGTATATATACTGACTCACTGCAGGGCAAAGGCCTCCATCATAGAAATGAAGTTATCGCTACTATGATGGGATTAGGTACATAAGCCTAATCCCATCATAGTAGTGGTGTAAGCTCCACGCTTGCCTAATGCGGATTGGTGATCATCACAAAACCGAGAGCTATGTTCGAAAAATTCGAGACATACCTTTTGCTCGACCCAGGAATTAGATCACGGGGCTCCGAGATCACGGCCCGGTACTTATACCACTGGACCGACGCTGCAACGGGGTGTTACCCATCATGCCCATAGATACCTATGGCCTGTTTTGTCGCCACAAAATCGTCTCGTTACGTAGTTCACCCATACCTATACTCGCATATACATATGAAGCCCTTTAAGAGTTTTTCAGATATATAGCACCGACACACAATCCTGCGACTAACGAGTAAAGTTATAAGATAATGCGTGCTCCCACACTCGGCCTTAAGCACAGCTAGAGATGTTAACTCGATGTAAATAACACTCGAGTTCAATCTTTTCAAAATCAATTTATAAATAACTAGGGGCCCGCCCTCACTTCGTTTAGGATTATTAGTTCGGATATGTACCATTAGATGGCGTTGAGCGTCGATTGCAACGCGCAAGTGTTTACCTTTTTGTTACCTTTTTGGTTTTAGTGTATAAGATTTGCCGTGTTTATGGAATTTATCTCTTTAAAGAAGTATGTTCATATACAGGGTCTTTAACCACGTGTTCTACTCGTATCAACCATTCTGAACAACATTTGTTCAAAAACTTTGCAAAATTTTTCGTGAAAATTTTCGACTCCCCATACAAAATGACCAAATCACGTGACCAGCTTTGTATGGAAAGATGAAATTTTTTTTTTTGCGAATTTTCAAAAGTCATAGAACAAAATATGTTGTACAGAATGGTTGGTAGAGCACGTGGTCAAAGGGATGTAAATGTTCACACATACACCCTGTATGTCGTGGTCGTATTTTATCGTAAAGATTAGGTATACTTTTTGTATGTGATCTGCCATCAAGGCAGACGAGCGGATGGATCACCTGATATTAAGTGATTGCCTTCGCTCATAGACCGGCCCACTGCCTATATCATATCTGTGTCCTACCTACATAAAAATGGTCAAATCCCACTTAGTGTTTTTACCTGTCGAGGAGTTGCAATGGTCGGAGAATAATCGCTACATTGTACCTAATTAATTACACCAGACTGCCGGACTTCTGGATAATGGTTAGAGTCACGTCAGAGTATTCAACTCAATTCACATCACTAATCACAGCCTCTAGTTTGTCTGTGCTTTAAGATTAAGCAACTTGCCAACTTGAACATTTATTTTATTAATATAATTTAAACTAGGAATCTAAACTTTTGCTAAAGTAGGTAATATCACAGTTTACTTGGCACCAGGGACTTATTCTGTGGTGCAGTAAGCACATATATTTTGGCAAAAGCTTCTAAACTCTATCATTACTTTATATATGAACACTACCTACCTACTAAGTTTTATATTTGTTGATGGTTCCCAAGTTTAGTCGTTAAATCTGCACAAGTAAAAGTAACTAATATTATATATGATGATCTTGCGAGGGGCTTTCGTCCTTAAAAGTAAAGTACCAGCCTACATACTGTCCCACTGCAGGGCAAAGGCCTCCATCATAGAAATGAAGTTATCGCTACTATGATGGGATTAGGTACATAAGCCTAATCCCATCATAGTAGTGGTGTAAGCTCCACGCTTAAATGCGGATTGGTGATCATCACAAAACCGAGAGCTATGTTCGAAAAATTCGAGCCTCGACCCAGGAATTGAACCCCGGGACCCCGAGATCGCGGCCCGGTACTTATACCACTGGACCAACGCTGCAAACGGGGTGTTACCCATCATGCCTATATATATGGCCCGTTTTGTCGCCACAAAATCGTTTCGCAAATCGTCTCGTTACGTAGTTCACCCATACCTATACTCGCATATACCTACATATGAAGCCCTTTAAGAGTTTTACAGATATATAGCACCGACACACAATCCTGCGACTAACGAGTAAAGTTATAAGATAATGCGTGCTCCCACACTCGGCCTTAAGCACAGCTAGAGATGTTAACTCGATGTAAATAACACTCGAGTTCAATCGATTTCAAATAAATTTATAAATAACTGGCCCGGCCTCACTTCGTTTAGGAATATTAGTTCGGCTCTGTACCAATAGATGGTGTTGATCGTCGATTGCAACGCGCAAGTGTTTTACCTTTTTGGTTTGGGTATAAGATTTGCCGATGTTTATGGAATTTATCTCTTTATAAGTATGTAAGATATGTGTTCATATTTGTCGTGGTTGTATTTTATCGTAAAGATTAGGTATACTTTTTGTATGTGATCTGCCATCAAGGCAGACGAGCGGATGGATCACCTGATGGTAAGTGATTGCCTTCGCTCATAGCTCGGCCCTCTGCCTATATCATATCTGTGTCCTACCTATATAAAAATGGTCAAATCCCACTTAGTGTTTTTACCTGTCGAGGAGTTGCAATGGTCGGAGAATAATCGCTACATTGTACCTAATTAATTACACCAGACTGCCGGAATTCTGGATAATGGTTAGAGTCACGTCAGAGTATTCAACTCAAGTCACATCACTAATCACAGCCTCTAGTTGTCTGTGCTTTAAGATTAAGCAACTTGCCAACTTGAACATTTATTTTATTAATATAATTTAAACTAGGAATCTAAACTTTTGCTAAAGTAGGTAATATCACAGTTTACTTGGCAGCAGGGACTTATTCTGTGGTGCAGTAAGCACATATATTTTGGCAAAAGCTTCTAAACTCTATCATTATTTTACACTACCTACCTAATAAGTTTTATATTTGTTGATGGTTCCCAAGTTTAGTCGTTAAATCCGTACAGGTAAAAGTAACTAATATTATGTATGATGATCTCGCGAGGGGCTTTCCTCCTTAAAAGTAAAGTATCAGCCTATATACCTATATACTGACTCACTGCAGGGCAAAGGCCTCCATCATAGAAATCAAGTTATCGCTACTATGATGGGATTAGGTACATAAGCCTAATCCCATCATAGTAGTGGTGTAAGCTCCACGCTTGCCTAATGCGGATTGGTGATCACAAACCCGAGCTATGTTCGAAAAATTCGAAACATACTTTTGCTCGACCCGGGACCCCGAGATCACGGCCCGGTACTTAAATCACAAATCAGTGGTTCTTAACCGGTGGTCCGCGGACCACTGGTGGTCCCTGGAGGCATTCCAAGTGGTCCGCGAAGACATCGTTATAAACAAGTGGCGTGACGTGATGAGTCGAGTCAACACAACGCAAACGGCGCCGCGACGCATGTCCGAAGTGTGTGGTCCCTGACACGACAGAATTTTGGTAAAATGGTCCCTCATGACTTAAAGGTTAAGAACCACTGCTATAGATCAACCAACGGGGCGTTTCCTCCTTGTGAAGTCATAAAAATGTAAGGAACCCATCAGGCACTATTGCTATTCAACTAGGCACATTTTTTGTCACTCTCGGCGGAGGGCAACACACCCAACGGTAGCTGGGGATACCCAACAATCCTAACAAACAATTACGGCGTCTAATTACACTGTTATGATTGCGCTACTGTTTTAATTGTTCTTTAATTAAATACCCTCCTCAGAACATTAACCTGTTTTACATAAGGCGGGTAAACAAATTATATTTGATAACTTTATTTAAAAACCAGTATGAAGCTTTTATGTGTTGGTAATCAATTCAAGTTGTGACAGAAATGTGAACATAACTGTTTTATTTATATGTTACGACAGACAAGCATTTACCTCGATCACACCTGATGTTAAGTGAAGATTAGGTCTGAGGTGGGCCATGCTTGCCCGTGAAAAGCCTTTTCACTCTTGCTTTAAAGAGGTCCAGGTTATATTGTTCAGGAAGTACATCGGTGGGTAATGAGTTAGTTCCATTTCTTGGCTATTCGCATCAAAAGAAGTTTGTGTAGCGCACGCACTAAGCGTTTTGTCCGGTTGCACCTAATGAATAGTTATTTTATTAACTTGTTATTTTTAATTGGTATAGTAATAGTTATTTACCTGTTATTATTAAGTAATACTTATTGCTACCTGCGTTCAGTGTTGTTATCTTCCTCTAGGCACGTACCGTAGAACAACGTCAGTGAGTTTTTAACCTCCCGACACATGCTGAGTATGTGCCCTTTCAGTGTTTCGTAATACTTCAATTTACCTACTTTGTCTTATTATGTTTACACTGGGTAAATGTTTTTCTACTTCTATTTGTTTAAGCAGTGGCCCGTGATTGTCTAATAAATATCAAAGAAATAACATCCAGAGTTTTTCATATTCATATTGAACTGTTTTTATATATTTTCTATGACGTTCGCGTTGCACGACTTTAGACCTTGGTTTGTATTAGAAAGACAAAATGCAGTTGCGTCGCGCCAAGGGCGGTGCATTGGCGCAATGTCGAATTGCCTGGTGACAGTATCGCTGCAACACTGCATTATGGCGTGAAGACTAATAGAGATTTAACTCAAATCTCCAACCAACAAACGTCGAAGATTAAAATAGTTTGCTTAGTTGAGGACCATACCGCATCAGCAACCCACACTCATCCACTGCTGAACATAGGTCTCCCCTAATGCACGCCACCGCTCCCGATTTTCGGCCACTCTCATCCAGCCCACACCAGCCAGCCTTCGAATGTCGTCATCCCATCTTGTCGCAGGGCGTCCAATACTACGCTTACCGAGTCGCGGTCTCCACTCAAGGACTTTACGGCTCCAACGGTTGTCAGTTCTGCGACTTAAGTATATCATTTCTAAGATTGTCTAAATATCGCCCATACCCAATAAGTAGGCCTTTTAGTCCGCCGCCCTTAATTCGATGTGCGGTGCTCTTAAAGTCACGATAATCCCAAAGGCTAACATGAAAGAGTTCATCTAATTTTCACGAGCTAGTGTTTGCGATCGATTTGCAGTAATCGTTGAGGCTTAACCTAACCACTGGCTGGCTTCGGATATTTTATTCAAGGGCCGTTTGTCCGACAAGGCGTACGTACAGTCAGTAGCTATAAATGTATTTCATTTGTACCACTTTGTGCATTAGGTTCCATGACAAACTGTAGTATGCACTATGGTCTGCTGTGGGTAGATATTTCAGGACCGAGGTGAAAAACCTAGGTAATCCTTTTAAAAATCAATCAATCGCTTATCACCAGGTGATCCGTCTGCTCGTTTGCCACCTATCACATAAAAAAGCTAGGCCAGCTGCCCGTATGGGGCATATGTAGTAGCGAACAATAACTGTAAATAGGTAAGTATAAGCAACTAGTGCCCGCTCTCATTTCGTTTCGGGACATAATTGAGACTAGTAGGTACCAATAGATGGCACTGGAAGTCTATTACATCGCGCAAGTGTTTCGCCTTTTCAGTTTACTTAAAAGATTGACGTTGACTAAGCCACTAAACATACTTTTGCTCGACCCGCGACCCCGAGATCACGGCCCGGTACTTAAATCACAAAATCAGTGGTTCTTAACCGGTGGTCCGCGGACCACTGGTGGTCCCTGGAGGCATTCCAAGTGGTCCGCGAAGACATCGTTATAAACAAGTGACGTGATGTGATGAGTCGAGTCAACACAACGCAAACGGCGCCGCGACGCATGTCCGAAGTGTGTGGTCCCTGACACGACAGAATTTTGGTAAAATGGTCCCTCATGACGTAAAGGTTAAGAACCACGGCTCTAGATCAACCAACGGGGCGTTTCCTCCTTGTGAAATCATAAAAATGTAAGGAACCATCAGGACACTATTACTATTCAACTAGGCACATTTTTTGTCACTCTCGGCGGAGGGCAACCACCACCCAACGGTAGCTGGGATACCCAACAATCCTAACAAACAATTACGGGCGTCTAATTACACTGTTATGATTGCGCTACTGTTTTAATTGTTCTTTAATTAAATACCCTCCTCAGAACATTAACCTGTTTTTACATAAGGCGGGTAAACAAATTATAATTTAATAACTTTATTTAAAAACCAGTATGAAGCTTTTATGTGTTGGTAATCAATTCAAGTTGTGACAGAAATGTGTGTTGTAACAACTTTTTTTTACGAACAGACATGCATTTACCTCGATCACACCTGATTAGGTCTGAGGTGGGCCATGCTTGCCCGTAATTAAAGAGGTCCAGGTAATATTGTTCAGGAAATACATCGGCGGGTAAAGAGTTCCATTCCTTGGCTGTAGAGCTTATGCGTTTTGTCCGGTTGCACCTAATGACTAGCATTTTTATTTAGGTAGACTTGTTATTGTAAATAAGAAGTATAGTCATAGTAATTTACCTGTTGTTCTTATTGCTACCTGCGTGCAGTGTTATCTTGGGAGAGTCACTCTTCGGCATGAATGTGCCGGCTCGACCGGAGTAATACCACGGCCTCACAGAAGACCGGCGTAAAGGAGCGCCTGCGCTTAGTGTGTTCCATCGAGTGAGTGAGGGTAGTGAGGGTACCGGGAGGCCCATCGGAGGGGGAAAAGGGGATAGAAAGGTTTGCATTCGCACTTGTTGCATTGTCTGGGCGGCGGCAATTGCTTGTACCATCAGGTGATCCGCCTGCCTCGTCTGCTACCTATCACATGAAAAAAAAATGCTGAGTATGTGCCTTTTCAGTGTTTCGTAATACTTCAATTTACCTTCTTTATCTTATTATGTTTACACTGGGTAGGTAAATATTTTCTTACTTATATTTATTTAAGGCAGTGGCCCGTGCGCAATTGTCTAATAAATGTCAAAGAAATAACATCCAGAGTTTTTCATATTCATATTGAACTAACTAATTTAGTATAGATTTTAAATATCTGCCCCTCTCTATTCCAAATTGCAATGCTTTCCAGTCGCATATGTTCTCTAGGCTATCTTATGTTACCTGTAGTCATATGTATTGCAAATAAATAAATAAATAAACTGTTTTTTATATATTTTCTATGACGTTCGCGTTGCACGACTTTAGACCTTGGTTTGTATTAGAAAGACAAAATGCAGTTGCGTCGCGCCAAGGGCGGTGCATTGGCGCAATGTCGAATTGCCTGGTGACAGTATCGCTGCAACACTGCATTATGGCGTGAAGACTAATAGAGATTTAACTGAAATCGCCAACCAACAAACGTCGAAGATTAAAATAGTTTGCTTAGTTGAGGATCATACCGCATCAGCAACCTACACTCGTCCACTCCTGAACATAGGTCTCCCCTAAAGGACGCCACCGCTCCCGATTTTCGGCCACTCTCATCCAGCCCACACCAGCCAGCCTTCGAATGTCATCATCCCATCTTGTCGCAGGGCGTCCAACACTACGCTTACCGAGTCGCGGTCTCCACTCAAGGACTTCACGGCTCCAACGGTTGTCAGTTCTGCTTAAGTATATCATTTCTAAGATTGTCTAAATATCGCCCATACCCAATAAGTAGGCCTTTTAGTCCACCGCCCTTATTTCGATGTGCGGTGCTCTTAAAGTCACGATAATCCCAAAGGCTAACATGAAAGAGTTCATCTAATTTTCACGAGCTAGTGTTTGCGATCGATTTGCAGTAATCGTTGAGGCTTAACCTAACCACTGGCTGGCTTCGGATATTTTATTCAAGGGCCGTTTGTCCGACAAGGCGTACGTACAGTCAGTAGCTATAAATGTATTTCATATGTACCATTTTGTGCATTAGGTTCCATGACAAACTGTAGTATGCACTATGGTCTGCTGTGGGTAGATATTTCAGGACCGAGGTAAAAAACCTAGGTAATCCTTTTAAAAATCAATCAATCGCTTATCACCAGGTGATCCGTCTGCTCGTTTGCCACCTATCACATAAAAAAGCTAGGCCAGCTGCCTGTATGGGGCATATGTAGTAGCGAACAATAACTGTAAATAGGTAAGTACAAGCAACTGCTCTCATTTCGTTTCGGGACATAATTGAGACTAGTAGGTACCAATAGATGGCACTGGAAGTCTATTACATCGCGCAAGTGTTTCGCCTTTTCAGTTTACTTAAAAGATTGACGTTGACTAAGCCACTAAACTCTTTACAAATAATATAGATAGATAAGAATTGGTTACAAAAATAGCAAAGCCCATAGATATCTCTTCATATACATAAGAGACCAATTGAGGCATATATTTAAGATTGGATTAAAGATTACTGTCTATCCACAATTTGTTGCAATTGTGCTTACCTATGTTGTTTACTAAAGTCTGCCTGAATAAATGAATATGTAACTGTAAACTGTACAACTGTAGAGCCCTGAAATAAACCGAGTCAAACAAATCTTAATGTTTTTGGACGTTGACTGTACTTACCCACTTTTCTGTCAAACGAAGTTTAGAAGGGCATCTTAGATCAATTATGTAAAGCTGAACTTCGTCGAACGTCGTTCAATTCAATATGTTGGTGGGCTTTCAACCAAAAATTCGATAAATTAGCTATGGTCTATAATATTTTATTATTTACTAGCTGTACCCTACTAAGTACTATTATTATATTAGGGAAAATGAAGCGTCTCTCGTCTTAGAGAGTAATACTCGATTGCGTCCAAAGCCATCGCTTTGGATATCAAGGTTCGCTTAGACCATGATTCAGGGAGTCTGGTAATTACATTGAAACGACTGACGTCTGACCTTCGCAACCCTTTAACAGGATAACCAGAACAACTGAATAATGTTACACATTTCAGAAACTAAGTATCCGAAACGTGCAAGTTTCCTCACGATGTTTTCCCTCACCGCTGAGGTAATGGTAGAAATAGGCACATAGATTTGACAACCCACAGAGGTGTTCTCTTTCCTTTATTAAATGCAGTGATAATCATCATTTGTTTGCATATTAAGGCTTTTATAATAAAATAAAAACGTTAACCTTTCTTTGAACACCTGGAGTGTTACTCCGACTTCTGATGACTGCACAGTCAGCCAGACAATTGATTTTGAACCAAAAGTATTCTATTTAAGGTGAGAAATGGATTGGAGAAAGGCAACAGAGCTAAGATATTAATTAACTTTTCTTACGAATTTCGAACCTAATGAAACAAAACAGTAGGTAAAAAACTTTCATTGGAAATTTTAAAATTTTCTTCTTAGAAAAAAATAATTATTCATAATCGAATATTCGATATCTATTGTATTTAAAAAGTTTTTCAATATCATAACAAAATGTAGCCTTAGGTATATTATGAAAAATCAAACGAAAAACTTTTTGATTTCTTAAAATAATTTCTTCAGAAAAGTAATGAATTTATTAGTAGTTTCTCCTCTTTGTTGATTTGAGCATATTAACATTTAGTTAAAATGTTCCAAACCAATCGCTTCGGTGCCCGGAGTGAGTCTGCAAAACCATAGAGTAGTGTGGTATGTTGAATATTTTAAGTGTTTGTGTGTGTCTAAGTATTATTTCATGGAACCTAGACAGATATGAATAATTATTTTGCTATATGCTCGAATAATAAACTCTATCGCTCGAAAGGTGAGAGTGATATCGTTCCTGACACTTCTATTTGAAGAACATCTGCTCGTTCCTGGTAGGTGTGATAGGTCTGATCGCTGGTCTGGTGTGACTTTAATACTACGGACCCACACTAATTTCACAGCAGAGGTATCGTATGTTTGTACATACGTCGTCGGGCCAGTTAAGGCCATCATCATCATTTCAGCCAATAGACGTCTGTGCTCAAAACTACCCGTGCCGCCCGCTTCAAGGAAGTTGCAACGACCTTCTATAAATCGAATGTCCATTTAGGGATATACCACGGCTGCGAATTCCTCTCCTTTCCGACCCAACGTCCGTCTGTTTACCCCGCAATTTGCCCGGCCTAATGCCACTTGAGCCACGGAATTCTTTGAGCTATGTCTGGGACCTTAGGTTTCTTGCGGATTTCATCATTCCTGAGACGATCATGGAGATTCAAGGAGATTCTAAGCACAGCTCTCCATTGCCCTCTTAAGTGACCAGTAAAGATACGATAAATGTTTTTTTAGAAACTTCAGCATTATTGGCAAATGGGAATCACACGTTGATATGATGGTGATGCACAATGCACACACTCTCCTTCGTTTGTGTAAGCAAAATATCTCATCTGTATTTCGCAGAAAGTAAACATTTTCTCGTAGATATTTTCGTTTCTTGCGCATGATTCTTCAAATTGGAATCAAGATCGTATGAATGGACGGAAATGCTTTGTCATCAGAATAACTGGTTGCCGACTCGTCACTGCTCCTATTAAGATTTCAATGCTGTGAAATTCCTCACTCCTAAATTTCCAGTGTTATCTTTGTTAGGAACGTATGTTATTATTGTTTAAGTTGTGTTCTAACTAAGAAGATACTCAATATTACGTTTATTATGGTGAACTTCTTATCTTCAAAAATAAACTTTGCAGTTTTCGTCGTCAAATTTTCATTGCCAAAGTCGCCCACTTCTGGACATAGGCTTCCCCCAATGTTCTTCACGTAGATCGGTTCCTAAGTGACAATTTTTTGACACTTCTCTCTAGAAAAACTATAGTATGAACGGGCAGAGGCCCGTTTGCTCTATTGGCAGGGGCCAATATCACTTTTGTGCCAAATTAGCCTTGGCGCACTGTAAGATGCCCCGTATCAATATCTTCAATCAGATAAACCCATTGAATTAGGCAACCAAGTCTATGCCTAATAACCAGTCTTTAAAGGCTATCTGCCGCATCCAAGAGATGTTAATTAATTTTAATTGCCACTTAAGAAAAAATATTGACTCTCATCTCATCTCAATCAATACTATCACTATCCATAGATAATAATGAACATGAAGATTAAATGGCGGACGTCTCTGAGTGCAGCAGTAAGTAAGTTTTACTAAGTACCTACTGCCCTAATATCAGTGAGACTCGTAAGAATTTTCAAACGGATCTGTCCCTAATGTTTCGAGTGACAGGTCCGTTTCGAAAGCTAATTTCCAGAAGTCGATATTGTTTCAAAGTAAGTACTACCCAACTTCCCAGTATTATAGTTGTCCAGTGTAATATCGTTGTTTGTATGGCAGCATTAGAGCGAACGGCCAATAATGCTGACTAGATTTCCCCTGAGCACCGGCTCACCCGGGATCGATGCGCTTGAGATGCAGCTTGAATTCTTGCAACGTCGAAGCGTTTAGATGCATCTGGGACTCTCTGACTGTTGTACGTTTGACAGAGTTACCTACTTATAGAAATATTTACCCCTAATCCTTAGTGAAAAATCCTTAAAACTGACTAAAATTAGGTACTTATCAACCCTCAAATCTGCTAAGTACCTAGCACAAAAAAAATCCCAAAGAATTGTTTTTGTAGCATTAGATACACTTTCTTAATTGAGACACAACTTATTAACCAGAGAATAGTCTTAGCTTATTAACCATAAAATAGTCTTTATTTAACTCAACAAAGACCGTATAATATTTCGTCAATACTGCACAGACGTCGCAGATTAAAGGGCATAAACTGCAGACAAAACATTTCGACGAACAATAGGTGCATTACAAAAACACTGGGTTCGGTTGTTGCAAAACTGTCGCGCAAGATTGTTGCCGAAAGGCTGCTGAGCGACCCAAGCTACAATATTATAATAATACTAGTGGCCCGTCCTCACTTAATTTCGTTAGTTAACTTACTACCAATAGATGGCGCTGGGAGTCGATCACATCGCGCAAGTGTTACGTGTTTTCAGTTTACTTATAAGCGTTGACGTGGACTATGAGTTTACATGTTTGTAAATAAGTAGTATAGATAATGTGCTACATTTGCTACATAATATTCAAGCTGGTATTTCCATTTTGGTAAAGAAGCAGCCATTTTACTTCCCAACCTAATTTTTGGGGAACTAATGGAGTCCCCTTGTTTTATAATAACCAATAGGGCTGCCATGCCCTATGACATCAAATTAGTATCATGACTATATTGACGCACCAGAGCATCCTAATAAAAGTTTAAGGAGCAAACTAGAATGGCAACACAGGGCAAAATGAGCACTATTCATGCATCTGGTTCGCCCGGTGACCAATCATCCGCACTTGTGTATCCAGAACGCGCCAGATCTAATTTAGTTGTAACTACAAGGCTGAGATTGCACTTGCCGATTGCATACCTCAGATGTACTTAGGACTTAGGTACTACTTCTATATTATGCAGTTCACGTTTAGATGTTTACCTTGTATGATTATTGTGGGAGAGTCACGCTTCGGCATGAATGGGCCGGCTCGACCGGGATAAGCAGTGCCTGTGATGTATTTCGCTGAGTGAGTGAGGGTACGGGGTATCGGGAGGGCACGGGGTTAAAAGGTTGGCATTGCACTTGTGACTCTACTGGTGTTGTAGGTGTCTATGAGCGGCGGCAATCGCTTACCATCAGGTGATCAACAAAAAGATACCTACACTACTTTTTGATGCTGAAGGTGATTTGTTAGGCAGCTGGGTCCTCCACTGAACTAAGAATATAGTTAGATAAGTATAACTGCTTACCGTCGAGTTAATGGGACCCTGAAGGCTTGTTCTTATCCATGGGGCTTGATATTGCAATATTAAAAAAAAAGTGTATTTATTATGTACTAGCGGCCGCCCGCGACTTCGTCCGCGTGGAAAAGTAACTTTTTACCCCCCTTTCAACCCCTTACAACCCCCTTTTCGCAATAAAAAGTAGCCTATGTCCTTTCTCAGGGTCTACATTATCTGTATACCAAATTTCATTTAAATCCGTTGAGTAGTTATGGCGTGAAAGAGTAGCAGACAGACAGACAGAGTTACTTTCGCATTTATAATATTAGTATGGATAGGGCTACCATTCCCTATGACATCAATTAGTATCATGACTATATTGACGCACCAGAGCATCCTAATAAAAGTTTAAGGAGCAAATTATAGTATGAACGGACAGGGGCCCGTTTGCCTTATTGGCAGGGGCCAATATCACTTTTGTGCCAAATTAGCCTTGGCACACTGTAAGATGTCCCATACCAATATCTTCAATCAGATAAACTCATAAAATTAGGCATCCCAAGTCTATAGTTAATAACCAGTCCATATATACTAACTGCCGCACTAAGAGACGTTACTTAACTTTAATTGTCACATAAGAAAAAATATCGACTCTTATTTAACTATCCAAAAAGCCTATCCATAATAATTAACATAAGGATTGAATGGCGTCTCTGACTGCGGCTTACCTAACTAGCTACTGCCATCCCTAATATCAGTGAGACTCTTAAGGGTTTTCAAAAAGGATCTGTCACTAAATTTTAGAGTGACAGGTCCGTTTTGAAAGCCCTGGGTAGATTTTACTACTCGTGTGCCCCGGATCCAGCAAATTCCCAAGACGTCGATATTGTTTCTAAGTACATACTACCTAGCTAACTTCCCAGTATTATAGTTGTCCAGTGTAATATCGTTGTTTGTATGGCAGCATTAGAGCGAACGGCCAATAATGCTGACTAGATTTCCCCTGAGCACCGGCTCACCCGGGATCGATGCGCTTGAGATGCAGCTTGAATTCTTGCAACGTCGAAGCGTTTAGATGCATCTGGGACTCTCTGACTGTTGTACGTTTGACAGAGTTACCAACTTATGGAAATATTTACCCCTTAATCCTTAGTAAAAATCCTTAAAACTGACTAAAATTAGGTACTTATCAACCCTCAAATCTGCTAAGTACCTAGCACTAAAAAAATCCCAAAGAATTGTTTTTGTAGCATTAGATACACTTTCTTGATTGAGACACAACTTATTAACCAGAGAATAGTCTTTATTTAACTCAACAAAGACCGTATAATATTTCGTCAATACTGCACAGACGTCGCAGATTAAAGGGCATAAACTGCAGACAAAACATTTCGACGAACAATAGGTGCATTACAAAAACACTGGGTTCGGCTGTTGCAAAACTGTCACGCAAGATTGTTGCCGAAAGGCTCCTGAGCGACCCAAGCTACAATATTATAATACTACTAGTGGCCCGCCCTCACTTAATTTCGTTAGTTAACTTACTACCAATAGATGGCGCTGGGAGTCGATCACATCGCGCAAGTGTTACGTGTTTTCAGTTTACTTATAAGCGTTGACGTGGACTATGAGTTTACATGTTTGTAAATAAGTAGTATAGATAATGTGCTACATTTGCTACATAATATTCAAGCTGGTATTTCCATTTTGGTAAAGAAGCAGCCATTTTATTCCCAACCTAATTTTTGGGGAACTAATGGAGTCCCCTTGTTTTATAATAACCAATAGGGCTGCCATGCCCTATGACATCAATTAGTATCATGACTATATTGACGCACCAGAGCATCCTAATAAAAGTTTAAGGAGCAAACTATAATGGCAACACAGGGCAAAATGAGCACTATTCATGCATCTGGTTCGCCCGGTGACCAATCATCCGCACTTGTGTATCCAGAACGCGCCAGATCTAATTTAGTTGTAACTACAAGGCTGAGATTGCACTTGCCGATTGCATACCTCGGATGTACTTAGGACTTAGGTACTACTTCGATATGCAGTTCACGTTTAGATGTTTACCTTGTATGATTATTGTGGGAGAGTCACGCTTCGGCATGAATGGGCCGGCTCGACCGGGATAAGCAGTGCCTGTGATGTGTTTCGCTGAGTGAGTGAGGGTACGGGGTATCGGGTGGGAACGGGGTTAAAAGGTTGGCATTGTAGGTGTCTATGAGCGGCGGCAATCGCTTACCATCAGGTTATCAACAAAAAGATACCTACACTACTTTTTGATGCTAAAGGTGATTTGTTAGGCAGCTGGGTCCTCCACTGAACTAAGAATATAGTTAGATAAGTATAACTGCTTACCGTCGAGTTAATGGGACCCTGAAGGCTTGTTCTTATCCATGGGGCTTGATATTGCAATATTTAAAAAAAAGTGTATTTATTATGTACCTTTCTCTATGGTGTATTACCTACATTACCAAACCGCCATGTTGCAAGAGGAAGCGCACACGCACAGATTACGCGTCCCACATTCCCGGTATCAAACAGCGCAGTTTCGACGTGTTTATCAGATACCGCTAAATAAATAGGACCTAGTTCAGAGTTATATTCGAGCCACGTTGCCCAATGATACCTAAACATTGGCGTAGTAACTTTACTGCGCAAGTCCGTACTGACAAATATATGGAAAGTAATAACAAATCGTTATAAGACTGGTTTACATAGTGCGAGCTAGCGTACGTGTCAAGCTGACGAGTAGCACTACACTGTATAGGTAGTCGCCCTACGCTTATTTGGCACCTGGCAAAAATCGGAATCGGACTAATGTGGGACTCGCAACTGTGGGAGAGCCACGCTTCGGCATGAATGGGCCGGCTCGACCGGAGTGATACCACTGCCTCACAGAAAACCGGCGTGAAGCAGCCCCTGTGCTGTGTTTCGCCGAGTGAGTGAGGGTACGGGGTATCGGGTGGGAACGGGGTTAAAAGGTTGGCATTGCACTTGTGACTCTACTGGTTGTAGGTGTCTATGAGCGGCGGCAATCGCTTACCATCAGGTTATCAACAAAAAGATACCTACACTACTTTTTGATGCTAAAGGTGATTTGTTAGGCAGCTGGGTCCTCCACTGAACTAAGAATATAGTTAGATAAGTATAACTGCTTACCGTCGAGTTAATGGGAAGGCCCTGAAGGCTTGTTCTTATCCATAGGGCTTGATGTTGCAATATTAAAAAAAAAAGTGTATTTATTATGTACTAGCGGCCGCCCGCGACTCCGTCCGCGTGGAAAAGTAACTTTTTACCCCCCTTTCAACCCCTTACAACCCCCTTTTCGCAATAAAAAGTAGCCTATGTCCTTTCTCAGGGTCTACATTATCTGTATACCAAATTTCATTTAAATCCGTTGAGTAGTTATGGCGTGAAAGAGTAGCAGACAGACAGACAGAGTTACTTTCGCATTTATAATATTAGTATGGATAGGGCTACCATTCCCTATGACATCAATTAGTATCATGACTATATTGACGCACCAGAGCATCCTAATAAAAGTTTAAGGAGCAAACTATAATGGCAACACAGGGCAAAATGAGCACTATTCATGCATCTGGTTCGCCCGGTGACCAATCATCCGCACTTGTGTATCCAGAACGCGCCAGATCTAATTTAGTTGTAACTACAAGGCTGAGATTGCACTTGCCGATTGCATACCTCGGATGTACTTAGGACTTAGGTACTACTTTGATATGCAGTTCACGTTTAGATGTTTACCTTGTATGATTATTGTGGGAGAGTCACGCTTCGGCATGAAGGGGCCGGCTCGACCTGGATAAGCAGTGCCTGTGATGTGTTTCGCTGAGTGAGTGAGGGTACGGGGTATCGGGTGGGAACGGGGTTAAAAGGTTGGCATTGCACTTGTGACTCTACTAGTGTTGTAGGTGTCTATGAGCAGCGGCAATCGCTTACCATCAGGTGATCGCCAAAAAGATACCTACACTACTTTTTGATGCTGAAGGTGATTTGTTAGGCAGCTGGGTCCTCCACTGAACTAAGAATATAGTTAGATAAGTATAACTGCTTACCGTCGAGTTAATGGGACCCTGAAGGCTTGTTCTTATCCATAGGGCTTGATGTTGCAATATTAAAAAAAAAGTGTATTTATTATGTACTAGCGGCCGCCCGCGACTTCGTCCGCGTGGAAAAGTAACTTTTTACCCCCCTTTCAACCCCTTACAACCCCCTTTTCGCAATAAAAAGTAGCCTATGTCCTTTCTCAGGGTCTACATTATCTGTATACCAAATTTCATTTAAATCCGTTGAGTAGTTTTGGCGTGAAAGAGTAACAGACAGACAGAGTTACTTTCGCATTTATAATATTAGTATGGATCTACCTTTCTCTATGGTGTATTACCTACATTACCAAACCGCCATGTTGCAAGAGGAAGCGCACACGCACAGATTACGCGTCCCACATTCCCGGTATCAAACAGCGCAGTTTCGACGTGTTTATCAGATACCGCTAAATAAATAGAGCCTAGTTCAGAGTTATATTCGAGCCACGTTTCCCAATGATACCTAAACATTGGCGTAGTAATTTTACTGCGCAAGTCCGTACTGACAAATATATGGAAAGTAATAACAAATCGTTATAAGACTGGTTTACATAGTGCGAGCTAGCGTACGTGTCAAGCTGACGAGTAGCACTACACTATACTACCCGTGCGGATAAACGCTGGGATTAGAAATGGCGGACCGACGAGTCTGGTACCGTCAGCATACTAAGTTACGTAAAATTATAATTAAATATAAGTAACTGAAAATCGTAGAAAATATCGTTAGCATTGAAAATGTTTGTTATTTTATTAATTCAAATCATATATCAGTAATGTTTTATAGGTTTTATATTTTGTAAGTAGTCTTTTTTACTGTATTTATGTAAAAAATCTATGAAAATAATTCAGATTGCGATAAATTCTTTTTTCCTAAAAAGAAATTGTTTATAAACAAATCATAATTTATAATTATCGCATTATAAACGAATTTGTTCTCACAAAAATATACATTTATTAGCGGTCCGCCCGGATTCGCCCGTGGTACATATATTAGCCTATAGTAATGAGGAATAACGTACCTTTCTAAAAAATATGACAAGACTAACGAAGGTTCAAAACCACGGAAAAAACTAGCTCACAATTTTTATTAAAACGCAGCTTTTTTTTGTCAGTCTGTACCCACGTGTGCGAGTATAGACGCAAATAGTGTGCGAGCGAGAGGTGAATAGTTGCGCGCCATTTCTAATCCCAGCGTTATCCGCACGGGTAGTAGTCGCCCTACGCTTATTTGGCACCTGGCAAAAATCGGAATCGGACTAATGCTGTCTCAACGTAAACTCAAATAGTTGTCGTTCTATGGTCACTTTATGTTGAATTTGACAGATAGAAATCACAACTTTTATCCTCAAATTAATTTCTCAAAATAATACGAGGAGTTTGAATTAATATCCTGCTGCCAAATGTCATCACCGTACCTACTACACGCCATAAACTAGGATTCCATCCATACCGCAGTCCGCGCACTACCGTGCGCTTTACTCGACATTTTCAATTTCCAAACAAGCCTATACTCGTACATTCCTAAAAGGCCGGCAACGCATCCGCTCTCTTTCTGGTGTAGCTGATGTCCATGGGCGGCGGTGTCATTTACCAACAGGTGACCCGCTTGCTCGTTTGCCTTCCTATACCATAAACAAATGTTTTGCATAGCAATGTGACGCTTTATCTTTACACTAGTGGCCCGCCCTCACTTCGCTTCGGGACCGTAATTCCGAAATGAACCAATAGATGGCGCTGTGTTTATTTACATCGCGCAATCGTTTCGTGTTTTCGGTTTACCTATAAGCCTTGTCGTTGCCTATAGAAGTTATCTCTTTATAAATAGTATAGAAATAGAAGATATAGATTGTGAAACAGGTCCTTATACTCGTAACTTACTCATGCCCAAAAGTGCCATTTTGCGTCAGTAAAGGCACAGTCAAATGTTGGAAAATTTCCAAATTAAGAAGATATTTTGAGAAGGTCTACCTTTCAACCGCCAATGGGCCAGCTGGGTTTTTATTTAGCTCAAATAAAAAGCGCCATTTCGCGTTAGATAAATATTTAATTACTTTCGGGAGTGACGAAGGTCGCCTTTTGTCCCTCAGAAATATCATGTCCCTAAAACGGAAAATGTAGGTAGGTATCTAGCAATTAGATGTACCTAGTTCAAAAGGCCAGTTTAAATATAATGTAGGAACCTAACCTTTTATATTATCTTGTACTGTGTACTTACAGGTCCTTGGAAATCTATCTTCTATATCTATACTATTATAAAGAGATAACTGCAATAGACAACGACAAGGCTTATAGGTAAACCGAAAACACGAAACGCTTGCGCGATGTAATTGAGCACAGCGCCATCTATTGGTTCATTTCTGAATTACGGTCCGAAGCGAAGAGAGTGATATAAAAATACATTTACTTAGCTACTTAAATTTTAAGCAAAACACAATTATTTATTCTTAAGTGAATAAGGCCCTTAAATAAAAAAGAATCACGTACAATAGACTGAAAAAGAGTCTAATTGCGGAAAATGCAGTCCACTTTACATGATGGTCTTCTAGTGGGACCAGGCAAATAGCTTTGACCAACCGAGCTATAGCTGTCTTCGTTTCTTTTGACCCCAAGGAACTAATTTATTTAATTACCCCATTGGGGCCGAAAGAGACCTGTCAGATTACTGAATTCTAATTTTCTCTGCAATAAATAATATCTATCTATCTGATATTGAGCGTAGAAAGTCATTAACCTTTAAGGCCTTTTGTCATGTATTTAATACATAATGAGTAACCCGACACTAAAGATAAAGCGACATAGCTTTGAGACTAATCAACTAAGGTTTCCGAAGCCGTTCGTCTATGGAGGCTAAGCTTTAGGCGATAATCCGCCTCCGTTTTAATTATAAAAATAAGTAAAAAGTTGATATACGTAATTATAAAATCTATTTAATTAATACAGACCTGCAGTTTAGGTTAAAAACAGGTAAAGAACAGTGTCTTTTTTTATGATATACTTAGTATGTGTTATATATTTTTATGTGGTAGGTGGCAGACGAGCATAAGATCACCTGATGGTGAGCGACAAGTGCGCTACCAACCTTTAACCCCCTTTCCCACAATAATGGGCCTCCTGTTCCCTCACTCTCTCGACGAAACACAGTGAGTCACTGCTTCACGCCGGTCTTTTATGAGCCCGTGGTATAACTTATGTCCAGCCGGCCCATTCATGCCAAAGCGTGGCTCACCCACGGTAGAAATACACGGTATATTAGCTTACCTCAGCCTTATCATTTGCGGTTATCCTGACTCTGTAAATAGGCTCTTTCCTTATTTAGTTTACCTATTTGCTGAGTTAATTATAGTAGATATCCCTCACGGACAAGACAAAGCTATAAATAACATATTCACTGCTCATTAACCGCCCACTACTACATGTTTTTCATATAAGCCTTATTTGCTTCGTCATTTAGTAAAAGAAATAGTTTTTTTTACCATACATAGGTTTTTAAATGTCTCTCTCACTGGCAATGCTAAATTGTTTCTTTATTCTCTACTTCATTGTCTCATACACTTACATGATGATACCTACCTAGTAAATCACTAAGTTAGCTTAGTGTTACTCGTCAATGAGTGCCCTGTGGCTCGGGGCATTAAGCCAAGGTATTCACGGCCTATCGTAAGCGACTACTAAACGGGCTTGTAATATAAAGTGGACTTCTGTTTCCACACTTACTCCTACTTGGTCCACTGTACGCGTAGTGAACTAAACGGGCTTTCGGAGTACCTACGTTAGTGTTCCGACTATTGGGGAGTGGCTCGATCAGTATACGACTCCGCGAGGAAGAACTACCGGGTGTCCTGGTAGATCACGCAATGAGGAGGGTTGCATTGCTCCAGAAGGATAAAGCGGCGAGCGCGATTAACGGTACGATCTAGTCCATGCTGTAGGGCACGGACGTATATATAGCTTTGACAAGGGAGGGGTCCCCCTTGCAATGATCCGGACATGTGCGAGTCGGGCACCCCCTCCCCCCTCCCCGAACTTAGTACATGCAATGTAGGCAACTGTAAAGTCGGGGGCAGTCTAGACTCTCTGTATGGGAGTCCAGAGGCATAAAAACACCAGTGCATGGTGCGTCTTCTTCACTATTTTAAGGGAAATCATGGGAATGCGCCCCCCCCCCCCCTCCCCCTCCCCCTTATATACGTCCATGCTGTGTAGGGTACCCGACCACGATTGCGTGGAGAGGAACACCCCAGGAGTTTTGATTAGGGTTGGAGTCTCGCACACCTTGTCCGCCCCATGAAGCAAGGTGAAGACCATGATAGTTTCCCCTGGGAAAATGGGGAAAATGGTCGAGGAGAGCGACGGCCACTGCATCAGCGATCTCTCTGATCTCGCAGATAGCATAAACATGAGCCATTTTATAAGTGCTATGTACAAGTATACGCAAATATTTTTTTATTTGATATATCGTCACAATAGATTGGATGATTAGTTACACGAGTATCTATGTAATCTGTTATATTGCTTCGATAAAACCTTTATGAATAAAGTTCCCGTGATGAATTTTCAGTGTGACAGAACCATATTTCTACATAACAGAATATAGCTCGTGTCGTTTATGAGTTTTATGATTGCATTTTCCATATGCGCAGTTGTGAACTGTCACAAATAGGGTTGCCGCTTGCCAGGTCTTAAAAAAATGGCCGGACAACCTAACCTGAGCAACCAGTTTACCCGGACATATGGGTAAGAAGTCACTACCCTAAAAAAGACCCTATTTGGCTGTTAAACAATAATTTGATTTTTTAACCATAGGAGATGGCTTTAGAGCCAGCTTCATAGAAGAACGGCGTAAAGGAACACCTGCGCTATGTTTTGTTGAGTGAGTGAGGGTACGGAGGCCCAATGGGAAAGGAGGATAATGGTTGGCAGCGCACTTGTGACTCTAATGGTGTTGCAGGTGTCTATGGGCGGCGACAATAACTACTATCGGGTGATCCGTCTGCTCGTCTGCACTCTATCACATAAAAAAATTAACCATAGGGTGGGTAAATGGTACGGTGCGGTGGGGTCACCCGGTGCGCTGAGGTGAGACCCCACATAACAAAAACAAGATCTATAAAATCCTGACAGTTCGTGACTAATGTGGCCAAAAGCCTATGTCCGGCTTTATCCGTACAGGCAACCCTAGTCTCAAACACAGGATGATGAGCAAAGGACATCTTTTATATTTTCATATGATTAGAAATTATTTATTACACTACTGTAGTAATGTAATATAATATCACACCGTGGCCCTTTTAGACGATGACCGTAAAGGGAGTTATTATACATTGTTACTATGTGGAGTTATCGTGGCGATAACACTGTTTGTGATAACGAAACACATGTAAATGTTTACACACAGCTCCATTGTTTGCCGTTACGTAAATGTTAAATAGATGTCAGTCATATGTAAAGCAGCCGAAGCGTTATTCTCAAATAATTGAGCAACTGTGTGATTAACATTGTACAGTAGAATGTTCTATCCTATATCTTCTATCGTATACTAATTTATAAAAGATAAAACTGCTACTAGACAAGACAGACCGCTTATAGGTAAACCAGCAAAACACGAAACGCTTGCGCGATTTAATTGGACACAGCGTCATTTCAGTTGGTTCAATGTCTGAATTACGGTCCCGAGCGAAGTGAGGGCGGGCCACTAGTACTATAGTATAAAGAGGTAAATTTTATAGACATTTAACGGTGAAAGAGCACGCTTCGGCATGAATGGTCCGGCTCGACCGGAGATCAAGGGCGTCGCCAGCGATGGCGCAGGGGGGGGCAAGGACTTTACATAACTCATACTTTTCTCATTCTCTATGTATGAGAAAGTAGCTATATGAATTGTAGGTAAAGTAGGTATGATTGTAGGTATTCTGTGACAGTACAATGCAATAAAAAAACTTGTAAATAAGTTATTAATAACATTTATTAGAAAATAGAATATAAGGGGTTTGAATTGAAATAGGTACAGCGTACAGCGTATTTTTTTAATTATACCGCAGTTACTGGCTTTGCTTCCCCACTCCCTCTCTCCCGCTTCACGATAGAACTAGACAGAGCAGAGCGCAGCGTGGTACGGAATATTAGACTGGAATTGGTGAATTCATTCGAGTTTCGACGAACGGGAATGATTGTTCAAGGCTTGAACTTCAAGCAATCAAACTCAAATACTTAGGACTTGGTTGCATTATATTGGCAACTTTTTTAGAATCTCTAGGGGGGGCGCTGCCCCTCCCTGCCCCCCCTTGGCGACGCTCTTGCCGGAGATCCATTTGGGGGGAAAGGGGGTTAAAAATTGACAGCGCACTTGTGACTCTAGTGGTGTTGTGTTTAGAGGTGTCTATGAGCGGCGGCAATCTCTGTCTGCTCGTCTGCCACCTATCAAAGAGCACATGGCTTATAGGGAACCCGAAAACACGAAGCACTTGCGCGTTCTAATTGAAACCCACCACCATCTATTGACGAAGTTTGGACCTTTTAGCACAATATTGACCCTGAACGAAGTGAGGGCGGGAAACTAGTTAAAGATAATCTACAATAATCTACTAATACTAATAATACTAATATACTTACTAATATACTAATAATATAATAAAGTGAAGAGTGTTGGTTGTGTTTGTTTGTTTGTTTGAACGCGCTAATCTCCGAACTACTGGTGCGATTTGAATAATTCTTTTTTGTTGGATAGTCCATTTATCGAGGAAGGCTATAGGCTATCAACATAATAATATTAAGGGGGTTGTAAGGGGTTAAAAGGGGGGTAAAAGTTACTTTTCCACGCGGACGAAGTCGCGGGCGGCCCGCTAGTATCTAATAATCTATCTCTTCTATCATTCGAAAGTCCTCAGTTGCCTCCAAACCTGTCGCTTTAGAGCCCGAAGTACACTTGGATCATGTCAATATGATTATGGATTTATGAGTCTTAGTTTCTTCTTCTTCTTCTTTGAGTGCCATGTTCTAACGAAGGTTGGCGATCATAATGGCGACTTGAACCCTTGACACAGCTGCTCTAAACAGAGAACGGGTGCTTTTATTGTTCCACTGGCGTAGATTTTTATGCCAAGAAGTCTTAGTTTAGAGGGCGGCAAATCTCTGTTTCATCTGGAAGGGAGGTTAAGTAAGGAGATAAGTGGCAAAATGGTCTGACACCCACGCTTCGCCACTAGCTAGATGGGCAGGATATGAATTATCGCTATGATGAGTTGAAGACTGACGCGTGATAAATCATATCAGTAATATCTACCATCGATCAATATTAGGCGTAGCTCAGAAAATTGGGACACACTAAATGGATCCTTCCCTCTGTGGCCTAAACGCTAAAGTATCCAAATCTTTGGTAAAAATGGGACTAAACGCGAGATGTTTAAATATAGCAACATGTAAATTGTGTTCTTAATTATAAGCTGTATAAGGAAGTGTCATTTATGTTAGAGATCCTATAGTTAGTATAAATAAAAAAAAAGGAAGGAAAACTTAAATGATGGATCAATGGATCGACTGGCCGAATGGCGCATTTGGTAGTGACCCTGCCTCATACGCCAAAGGTGGGTTCGATCACCACCCTGGACAATTTGTGTAATGAACTCTTGTGTTTGTTCACTGTCTGGGTATTATGCATGTAATATATTTAAGTATTATGTTTCGGATCCTCTAATGTCTGATATCTGTTACACACTTGTGTAACAGATATCAGATATTAGAGGATCCGAAGGCTTAAGCTACTTAGTACGGTGTGGTAACGTGTGGTACCTATGAGATTTTGTGTGAATTATTTATTTATCTTATAAGATTTTTAAGGATGGTTAAGTATTTGTATAATGCAACGCGAAAGTTTAAACGCAGTATCCAAATCTGTCAAAATTCCTCAAAAAGAACATTTGGTTCAAAATCAATTAACGACAATTTAATAGACTATGATGAGTTATGACGATGTGTTGTACGTGCATGTTTTGTGTGTACCTGTACTATTTAATTAATGTTATAATCCGCTTTTCAGCGCTAATGGAAGCAATCAAGTGAATTAAGGCTCTGTTGAAATTACACAATAATCGGGGAAATGAATTTCACTTTCATTTTAATAATACATTCGGTTAATTAATGTTTTGAAAGCTATTAAATACCTGAAAAAAAAATGTTTTTAATGATAGGTAAAATTGGTTTCTCAGTAGTGAAAACACGTTGGTGTAAAATCTATTGGATGTAGTCAATGACATTTCACCTACAATGGACATAGCGCGCCATACAATACCAGCGCGAAGATGGCACATGCTCCAAATTTCACCTATTGTGCTTCAAATGATCTGTTTATACACTGCTGTTTACCGACCTGCATGTGTAAACATCTTGACAGTTAAGCAGTAATGTATAACTACGTGTCAATCGAAGCTGCATATGGTGATTTACGGAACATTCAGAGCAAGGAATACACGGAGTCGCAAACTTATTATTTATTTAATTCTTTCTTAACGTCTGCATGTGTATCAGTTTTCTCTAATTAAACTAAATTTTGCATCACATGTTAGTTAAGTAATATTAGTCAAGTAATATAATCCCATCAAAAACTATACTTGTCAAAAAAACCAAGTGTCGCAACTACCGTAAAAAGTGGTGAGATCCATGTTTTGCCAAGTCGGTTATTCATTTATTGACTTGGCAATCACACAACATATCTCAGAAGTAATTTATTTATTATTTATTTATTTATTAGATCACCAACAAGATTTACATCAGTGCAAGATACAGTAATTGACATAACAAACAATTTAAATGAAATCTTACTTGTAATGCATTAAATTAATTCGGATGTGATCGCCAAGTCAATCAAGAATAACCGACTTGGCAAACATGGATCTCACCACTTTTTACGGTAGTTGCGAGACTTGGTTTTTTGACAGTATGTATTGTTTTGATGGGATCTCATTCCTTTTGTAGAAAATTTTAAAATCTATTGAACTGCAAATATAACGTGGTAATCCTATATATCGGTATGATATTTATACAGGGTGTATCTGTGAACATTTACATCCCTTTAACACGTGTTCTATCAACCATTCTAAACAACCATTTGTTCAACAACTTTTCCAAATTCTTCGAAAAAATTTTCGACTCCCATACAAAATTACCAAGTCACGTGAACCGACTTTGTATGGGAAGATGAAAATGTTTTATGTGAATTTCAAAAGTCATAGAACAAAGTTGTTTAGAACGGTTGGTAGAACACGTGGGTGAAGGGATGTAAATGTTCACAGATACACCCTCTATAGGATTCATTCATTCAGGATATTTTGAAGTTCATATTTAGCAAACTGGATCAAAATTTAAAAATATTTAGTTTTTACTTAATTCATACCCCACACACTACTTATAGTGTAAATTTGAAGGTTCTAGGTCTGCTATAAGTGCCTTAGAATTTGATGATCGTGAGTCAGTGAGTCAGAGAGTGACAAATTAAGAAACTTTGACCCGTTATAATTCTTAAACTACTGGTTCAAATTGATTGAAATTAGAAATATACCGTGTCTTTACAATGCCTGTATGGTAACTGAAAATTTAGTCTCTAGTTTTATCCACAACGAAGTTACAGGTCGAAATGGCCTGAATTGCTTCGAGAAAAGGTGGTACGGCCGTGCCGCTTTTTTGCTCGACTTGGTGGGGACACTGCCGTGCCCCAGATCCAATATGGTGAACGGTGCAAGGTGGCGGACTAGTTACTTTTTGTGCATTCCCATTATCAAATAAGAGTCCTGTTAGTGCGAAAATAAAATCACTTTTTTTGTACACGTAATAATTTTATTTTAATGATAATAAAGTGAAAAACTGAAACCTCACAACATCCTTCTAAACCTTGGAACAAATTTAATTTATTAAAAACTTGCCTTTTGGATTTACTTTTTTTTTCTAATGTGTCTTTCTGACATAATGTAGTGAAGGCGTACCTACGTTTACATATCTTTCTATGACTGATTTGGTTAAATCATAAATATGACCCAACTGTTCCTTTGTGTGCCCATCAATTTGGTTAAAAATGTTGCTATCTGATTCTGAAAGATATTTTAATACCTCTACCGTCGCATCTTTCGATTGCAACTAACTTGTGCCACTTCTCTCTCATAATCTCATATAATATTGGAAAGCTAAAAAACAGTTATTGTAAATTGGTTAGTTACCTGCCATATTCTCGCTCGGGTGATAAAAACTAAATAAAAGAGCGACTCCATAGTTATCATTTATGACTATGTTCTTGCTACACTCTTATCTCTATCTCTTTCTTACGCAAGTGACAGAAAGGAATAGAAACATTTGTTGAAAAATAGGCATATTTTTTGAAAATTCAATGATTTTACTATAATTTTTCACTATTAACTTATATAAATTATATTTATTTACCGGTGGTAGGTCACACCATTTTATTTTTGTCGTCGTAAGGGTATTATTTCGGCAATTTTTCACGACACACTTTGGCATCTTTCTGCTAGACGATTGACAACACGTGTCAAACAAAGTGTGCTTAAGCACAATTTTCTGGTTCCATTTACAAGGCGCAGATGCAAAGTCCATTGTAGATGGAAAGTCATTGGATGTAGTAAACTGTAATAAAATATTCCTTTAACCTTTCCTATATCCCTTAATCCCTTTAACGATTTCACCCAAAATGAGGATAACGCTCCGTTGGTCTACTGGTTTATGTACTACCAGTTCGTGATCTCGGGTTCAAATCCCAGGTTGAGCAAAAATAATGTTTCGAATTTTTAGAACATTTCGGTGATTAAGCCTAATCCCATTTAGTAGCGTTGACTTGATTTCTATGATGGAGGACTTTGTCCTGCAATGAGACAGTATACAGGCTGATACTTTACTTTTTTTTTGAGGGTTGGTTCTTGTTTGCAAAACTATGTCCAATTCTTGAACTATACACGCGTCACGCAAATCTCATTTGCCAATCGCACTGATGATGCATCGCTGGTAAATGCACCTTGTTGGCATTCGCCCGTTCCTGTGGCATCGCACTCCAGTTATTTATAGAGATGTGACGCAAATTGCATGTAGGAAGCCGGCGCCGCGTCTTCGTCTTGCTGCTGCAGGTAGATACATTGCGTTACGGTGGTTTTACAAAACAGAAATATAGTGTGTATGTATATGTACCTAGTCGTAAACCTTTACATCCCTTTAACCACGTGTTCTACTTGGCCTGCGGATTCTCTCGGGGCTTCTTTTTACTAAATTGCATGTTTTTAGACTCTATTGGGTTAAAACAAGTTGTCCACGTGATAACTCACTCGACAAACTGAGATTTTACTAAACAGATCCGCTGTGTAAACGAGAAAAAAGAAAAACTCTTTTCTTCAAATATGACACTGGCTGGCTCCAGTCTTTACCTCGAGTATAAAATAACTTCCTTTTAAACCTACTGACCACTGGACAACTTGACTATCATTATTAATGATTGAAATACTCTATAGGCCAGCATCGCATCAGCGACTCTAGGTTCCCATGAGATGAATTAATTCACTGATTGCCATTTGTTACTGTAACTTCTCCAGGCTCAAATGTGTTACAAAATGTATGTCAGGCTCCGAAATAATTATGAGCGATAAAATTTGGAAATAAAAATATAATCTCTTTCGCATAACCTGCGCACAAATGATATAATCCATATGTGATAGGGTTTGCAAGTCTGCAAGGCATTATTAACGATTCTATCTATTTTGCCAATTTGGTAACAAATAAAATGTGAGTTAAATATTCTATCTGCAACATTGCAACGTGCTCGATCGACGTTCGATTGAGTCAACATGTAGGGAGATAGCCAAACTGAAACTTCGCAGAAGTTCTTAAGTTACTTAGTGTTCTCTTAGTGGCCGCGTTCAGAATGATTTATGAATCAAGTTTGGCGTTCTTTGTCTTACAACTTGTAGTATGTAAGTCTTTGATCATTAATTTGGATGACTAACGCAATATGCTCGTCACTTTGTCTATGGTTCTCGAGTTCACACAGCGGTCTTTGGCTCGCATTCAATTAACCCATATATGTAAAGGAAACGTTTTAGTAATTTTATCTGTTATTAAGATTTTATTATCTATATACGTCTATGATTGGGATTATTACCTACCTGTGTACTATAATAGAGGACCAAACATATTTTATTCACGAAATTACTTCTTCACACAAAGGAAATGAAGATTTAATTTTATTTATGGCAAAAGGAGGCAGGCAGACGATCGTTTATTTATCAACAACTGAGGCTACGTGTATGTATAAAAAAAATCAAATGTAAGGTAATTAATAACAATGTAACTGTCTGACGATTTAAATCTTTGACTGTCTGTACCAGGATCTCATAGGCACTTGACATATCGTCGAGAGGGAAGGATCAAATCTCAAATTGATCTAGATTGTCGTGCACTCTGAATCTAACCGAAGCAATCCAGCGCGTGCAGTCAGGATCCTCCCGTAACTACATCGACCTCGCCTATTCACTCATGTCTTTAATGAGCCAAGATTTACCGTCCATTCTCAATTACCAAGATTGCTGCTCATTGACCAATCACCGTACACTGTTTACCCTCAAGCTCCCAGCGAATATTAAGTCTCACTAGAATAGCTTTATTATGCAGTGCTGACATGCTTCTTTGGAAAGTAGGACACTGTATAACAGTTCCTATTTCGGGTGCCAGTTGCAGGATTCGTAATAGGAACACTGCTTACAAAACAGAATTTGAAATCCAAATATAATTTTACTCCAAACTGCAAAATTATTGGCTCCTCAAGTGTTTTGGATACGCGCGTGGTTCAGATAAAGTACCAGGATTACATAAACGCAAAGACGTTTGAGAAGCTGACGGATCCGCCGATGGCAGGAGAGTATCAGATGCGGGCGGCGTGACCTAGGCCGAGAGGTCAACTCGGGTCACGTTCCAGCTTAAACTAGGTCACAGGTTATTGCTTCGCCGCGCGCCAATGGGAACCAAAATAAACCACTTTGATTTACGAGTGTGCGATCCACAAGGTGTGCAAGTAGTTTAGTGCGAAATGGTACAGATAAATTGTATCAGCATGTTTAATCGCTGTTTGCCAATGCTGAAGATAAGCAATATAATGAAGACCATACAGCTTTTGTTTATTTGGATGATGTTGTTTGGTTTGGAGTGGATGCTAGAAGTACCAGGGTAGTATAGATCAATAGAGTTTTGGTTTCGTAAGATGCAGGTGAAACTGAGGGCAGGAGGTCGCCCGCGCCGTGCCAACCGCTGAATATAGGTCGCGGCTTTTTGCCTTTCTTTCTCCGTCGGAAGCGTGTCTGCTCTTTTGTTTACTGCACTCTTTTATCTGACTATACCGCAGAAGCCTTTTACTAGATCTAGTTACAGTATCGTTTCAGGTCTCGATAGTAAATGGTCTTTGTTTATGATGGAACTATGTACCCGATTATTTTACTTGCAAATTTTATCTTTGGTTTCTTCTACTCGTAAAATGTAAAAATAAAACTATTCTGAGTTAGGTACCTACGTTGTGTTTTCTTAGTTAGACGCCTTTACTCAGAGAATTGGAACATAAAGATATTTAGGATTAAGATTACTATATCTTTGAATGAAAGACAAAGAAAATTAATTCCCACTTGAAGATGTGGTTAGACAAAGCATCAGATAACGATTGTATTGAGCGTCTTTAATCTGTTAGATATGTTACTTATACTAATGTTATTATTACTTATACTAATTGGTAGGTAGTACTACTATATCTGGAATTGATGATTATGACCAACATTTACTGTACCAACGTATGTTAATAGTTTTTGTCCAACATTATTTGTCGGTAGGTAAATAAGAATTGCAACAATATAGACGCCAAGTTCACACTGATCACTGATTTAATTTTTTGGGCATTTGGGCACAAAATTAATCTTTAGGCGTTTAGCTGCGCCATCGGGGTCGTTAAAATTTTTGACGTGTTATAGAGATACTGAGTGAATGTTTAGTTTTTTTTTTATAATAATAAATATAGACTGGCAGATCTTCAGTCATGCATTAATCACATGAATCTCTATTAGTTTCTTTCTCTTATTCGTTTGAGTATTTCAGAGATCAAATAGATAAAATAGATACAGCGCCCTAAGTCCCGCAGATCTCTAGGCCTAAAACTCGAAGCAATATCGATTAATATTTCATTTTCCTTAGTGTGCCTTCCCCTGAGGAATCCCTGTTATATTGACGACGGCCTCAACTCAAAATATGCGATCCCTTTTTGCCAATCATATTTCAACCTAGAACGGCATATACAAATGTGATTGAAAAATATAAGCACGCCTACATATTTTTTCTTACGTGTCTAGTTTGGGCAGAATGTCTGTTTTACCGAATGCCGAATGTGAATTATTATTTAATCGTGTGGACTGTCGCCCACTGCTGGGTAAAAGGCGTTCATAGAGATGCTCCATGAGTCTCCATTTACCGCCATCTTAACCTTGTTTAGGGGTTCATTCAACAGACATGACCCTCCATGATTCCAGCAACATTTGTCCTGCCAATTCAACATCAGCCAACATCAGCGATTCCGGTTTTTGTGTGTACCTATTATAAATTAGTAATCTAACTACACTTTTCATACGTAGGTAGGTACCTATATAATCCGTGCAATAGCTGCCCAATCCAAATAAATGCGCCAAGCATCTGGTCCCGAAAAAAAGACATATCCTAAACTCTACTAGTTAAGCACCTATCTAATAAATGACTCGTCATTACCACCACCGAAAAGGTAGTTTTCAGAGGATCATTCCCATCAAGATGTCATTACCGTAGCAATAAATGAATGGATTTAAGATCTTGAAATAATAATAATGGAAATTATGGATATGGACCAATAAATACAATGTATCTATTACTGGCATACAAAAGCTAAGCCTGTTGTGCGTAAAATGTAATATTTTAGATTCCAATGTCAATTTCGGAGGAACATGGAGTCATGGTAATGACATCTCTCAATAATGAGAATGACCCAAAGTCTAATTAAGAAAACTGCCATCAAAGTCGTCCTTAATATTTTAATCCTCTTTACCCAGGCATTAGTGTTAATAAGTTGTCTACGGTTCAGAGTGGTTCAGTGCTCTTTCTTCAGTCGATTACAGTCTGAATAAAAGAAAACAACCGAAGCCAACCGCCGCTATTATTTCACAGTATTCTATCAATAGAGCTTAGTTGCCCTTCAAAATCTCATTAGGGTCAAACGGTTTCTCGCTAATGGAAATGAACTTTTAATGAAATTCGCTGGGCGAGGTGAACGGCCCGGACTCGTTCAGTCTGGGACCGCGGGCCCTTCGAGATGACGAGTGACGTCATCGAATGAATAAATCCTCCAACCGATATAGGCTACGGCGGCCAATCTTAACGATCAGCCACGCAGGATATATTATATAGCTCAGGTGTGCGCGCAAACATAGGTGCACTCCCTATTCTCTTACCCTCTTAATTCGATGGGATACCAGAAGAAAATATTTTTTGACAAAATTTTAACATTAGCTACTTTCTTTGCCATTAGTTCAATTTGACTTTTGAAAAAAAAAAGCGGCCCTTAACGAATTAAGGTATGTACCTACCTACTTTCCCTTTTTTTCCAACCTGTAGGTATATAGGTACTCTCGGCGTCAAAAAAATCGCACATCTGCGTAGTTTTCATACTAACGCACTCATATCACAGCTTCGTATATTAAAAAGTAAAACATTTTATTACAATATTTTAAGGTAACATTACCAATATATGCTCGTCTTTTAATCCAACATTTTCATCATCCATGGAATTTACTTGATTCGTCCAAAAAAATAAAAAAGTAAATCAGTTTTTCAGCTCCATAGAACATTGTATGGGACAAGAACATTGATTTACTTTTTTATGTTTTTGGGAAAATTAGGAAGTTTTCACGACTAATTAAGAAGCATGATTAACAGACGAGCATATAAAAACCATGTTACGTAAAAAATATTGCAATCAAATGTTTTACTTTTTTATATACGAAGCCGTGATATGAGCGCGTTAGTATGAAAACTACGCAGATGTGCGATTTTTTTGACGCCGAGTGTAGTTCTAACACAGGCTTAAACTAAGCCAGCTTAGCTAGCGGTGTGCAACCACTATTAGGTACTTCGTTTAGTTAATTGCGTAATACTTACTGTGAGAAGGGTTTCGCAGAGTAAGCCTAAGGGTGCTCTCTTGGGGTTACAAAAGCTCATAGATAAAGTACACCTACATATAGCAGAAATTAAGGCCATTGTTGGTAGATGAGTGGAAAGTCGATCGAGTCGACCCGAAAACTTTTTGCAGCATCGATATTGTTAAGTGTAACGTGTGGTCTACGGAACCACAATATGTGGATTCAAATCGAAGCACATTATGTTATAAAATATCTTTAATTATATGATACTACAATCAGATTAATGCTGATAGCAGAGTGGACTCCGGACCACGGACCTTTCAGAAAAAAAAATCTTGGGACGCAACCAGTATTTAACGCTAAAATCATGAACAAAAATACTCTTCCACAAAATAATGTATGTAGTATGTACCTACCTACATACGAGTATACTTACCTGCTCATGTAGTAAAATAACATAATAAAAAGGACACTAAATCCGTGTGACGTAATTTATATATTTATAGTAAGTATATATAAAGATATAAAGAGCAAAGGTAAGCAGTTGAAAAGATTTAACGTATTTATGTGAAATGAATTTGTTCATACCTACTAAAGGATTAAACATCATCAAAGGGAACGTTCCCAGAACCCTTGAAGTTAAATGAAAATTTAAGAACCCCTGTGGAGGCACTTGCGAGTGTGGCTTGCATTTCTCGCGCGGTCGACTGCTGCTGAATTTATTATCAACCACTAGGTAAATTAGATTTGCGACAAACAGTTCACAAAAGAGCGAAGTATGTGTTATTTTAATATACATAAAGACTATCCATAATTATGACACTATTCAATGACATCTCTGAGGGTGGCAGTAAATAAACTATGTAGATGAGAGATTCAGCTCTTAAGCCATAAAGAAAGTCTCCCTGATATCGCAGGAGCTGCTCGTTGGTCGCCTCTAATTAAAAAAAAAACACTTTATTTATGTGATAGGTAACAGACGAGCAGGCGGATCAGCTGATGGCAAGCAATTGCCGCCGCCCATGGACACTTGTAGTTACAAGTGCGCTGCCAACCTTTTATCCCCTTCCCCCGGGTGGGTCTCCGGTACCCTCACTCACTCGGCGAAACAGTGTAAAACAGTCACTTAAAATCATTTGATACGTCTCGTCTGCGACCTATCACATAAAAAAAGATATTGATCTATAGATCAATATGATAATAGAGTTTTAGATTCTCCCAACTCAGAATCATCAAAAATGAGACCTATGATATCGTTTAGATGATTTTAAGCAAAAAGTCAAAGGCCATGCTTGAACCTCGTTTCGTTACCTATTTACCGTTTTCCTAAGAATTATAGGTTTTCCTTACATCCTATTCTAATAAAATTGGAATAACCCCAGGGGAAAATTCCACTAACGGACTTCAGTGCCTTCAGTACCTTTTTTCATAGAAAAAAATAATAAAAAACGGCAGTTTCATGTGCAAAGACATAATATTATTGCCATAATATTTATCTATTTAGGGTGAAATCATTTGCATTTTTGTATGTTGTCTTGTCATACATGAGTGGCCAGGGGGAGATTGTATTTTGGGGGTTAAAACCCCGCCGAAAACTTAAGATGAATTTAACAAGCCCCTTTAGCTTATTTAACTACTAGTTGTATTTTTCTATTTAGCTTGAAAAAGGTCACAATGACTATCAACTATATTATTATTCTTTTCTCATGAATGTTTTCACACATCTATCATCAGTCATATTATTCAAACTGCGGACGGATCAAGGAAACCGCATTAGTCAATGTAACAATAACATCAACCAATTTGCTGCAGACAGGGCGTTGTTTGCTGACGGGTTGGCCAACACTTCCCGGCAGGGCTGCGCAAGAGTCGCTTTTTGTTCGATATCCGTAGTTTTAATTTCCCTGAAAGCAGGAACAGTTGGCAAAAAATGCTGTGTGCATCAATGATGCTGGGCAATCAAATTTGCGTGTGGCGGCCCTAACTCAATCCTGTGTTTCGCCGTGTAAGTGTGTACCGGAAGCCCAATTGGGTGGAATGGTGTTAAAAGATTGGCAGCGCACTTGTGACTCCACGCGTGTTATAACTGCCTAAGGACGGCGGTAATCGCTTGTATCAGATTATCCATGTACACGTCTGCCATCTATAAAATCTTTAAAAATGCATATCTTTCTGTCAGGGTAAGAACAGGGAAATGTTACCACCTTACTATCTGTACCTTAAGAAACGCAATAAATTATTGAGTATTGAAGGCGGTGAAGGTAATTGAAGTTGAAGCCTGGATTTAACGGTTTAATAAGTGGTAGTTTCTGGTAATGTTTTGATAAATTGCACTTGATTAGCTTTAACCATCTCATCTTAGCGTGCGATTCCCGGGTTGCGTTCACACCAGCCGCATAGGAACCGGAGTACGAGTAAAGTCGAAACGACGAAACTCTTGGGCAGAAAACTACACCCAGCTCCATCTATGGGCAATGATTGGAAGTAATAGCAAAACTATGTCCCAAAACAAAGTGAGGGCGGGCCACTATTTAGGAGATTGGGTGCTTTTCCGCTGTAGAATTTGTTGTAGTTCATGATGAGGCGGGTCATGCGACAACTCACCCGAGAATGTCAAGGATTTTTGGCTGGTCACTGTTCTAACCTAACCTTACCAATATTTTTCGTTTAGTAGAAGTTTGTCAGTATTATAACCACAAAAATAATGGTTAGGTTAGGTTAGAACAGAGACCAGCCAAGCCTGGAGGCTGTACTCTCTCGGCTGTCCCCTCTCCCTAGGCCCGCCGTGTAAGTCGGGCCGCCGTCCGGGGGAGGATCGTGGAGTAAGGTTCCGTACCACTGCCCCACGATCCTCTCCCACTTAAGGACGATGAGGGAGAGTCCCAGGAGTTTAGTCGGTATACCCCGCCTTCTGCGGGGGGGAGTCCGACATAACCCATCCGTTTAAAGAAAAAAAAAAGTGACCAGCCAAAAAAATTTGAAATTCTCGGGCGAGTTGTCCCATAACCCAATGAGACACCCCTAACTTCTTCCTTTATTGTCTGGAGTGTCTGACGTCTGTCTGGCTGCACTTGTTTATTGAGCATCACAAACCGTTTTATATGCGCTGAATTTCCCTGCACTTGCCCCGAACATTGCCCTTAGTTTAGTTTGGTCGATATTGTGTTGGCGCATCGAACTCTTCTCGTGTTAATTGCTGTTTCGATACTTTACGAGATGTATTTATGGTGTTTTGTTCTTTTGTTATTCTTATATTGGATTCTTTGATTTGTTAGAGGTCGGTCGGTTGGTGAAAGGCCGTAAGTTTCGATATCTCTTAAAGATGCATGGAATAATTTTTATTTTCAATGTTTACCTGTTAAGTCTTATGGCTTTACAGCCATCGGTGCAGCCATATCGTCACCACACTGCGTGATACTGCTTAAAACATCTGGCGTAGGTAGACCAAAAGACCTATGATGATGATATACCTGTTATTAGAGAGTGTGCAGTAAAAAAAAGTAAAGTTTGTTTGCAGCAGGATAAATTCTTTAAAATAAAATACTTAAATAAATCAAATAAACATCACGGGATACATTTCACACACAGCACAAATTTTCCAGAAATAATTCAACGAATGTCCGAGTATTGTTACAAGATTTATTAATTACGGAAAAAACTTCTCTTATAATCGGTATGTCTAGTCAGTTAAGATTTCAATATTAATATGAGTTTAAGGAATGCCACAAAAGTTACATACATCACAAAATCACCCATCAGATAACAGAGAAAAAACAAAATACTGAAATACGTGTTAATGATATTGGTTTTGATCCGTAGCTGTTACAATATGCGACATAAGTAATACCTAATTAAGTATTTATGTTAAAGTATCATTTCTGGACAGTGGACAATAGCGGATTGTTTAGGTCAGGGCAACATCATTGTTTGTCGTGAACCAGTCACCCGGTTTTCCTGAATTACGTTGTAACTGTACCTATATTGTTTACAAGCCAAGTTAATTAAAAGTAAAGATATTTTTTTACAAGCATTTTATTTGATGAAACTTTGTTAACATTTTTATAAACTACTATCTTTATTACCCTAATAGCGTAAAAAAAAGATACAAAGTAACTAACTAGGTGCTCAGTTACATAAGCTTTCATATTTTAGTCTCATTAGCATAAACAAGGAAAGCTTGTTAGCCACTTAGCAAGAAATAGAACAGGCTACAATTTCACGAACATGGATGTAATAATTATTTTATATTCAAAGTATTGATTAAGTTTATTAATTAACTAACATTTAGTAGAGTATTTTAGCGGCCAAAAGTGTTTAATTGGAACGACCAACGGGACTCTGTCTTGTGGGTCAATCGTCGTTCGAGATTAACGCTAGTGAGACGAAATCACACCTTTAGCAGAATTAAAAACGTGCATGATTGGGCGGAATTGGCACAGGAGTCCGAATAAAATATCAAACTTTGATGTTTTAGGCCAAGATAAAAAATGGGGGTTATGGGATAACTCACCCGAAAAAATCTCGCCCGCAAATTCAAAGATTTTTTTGCTCGTCACTGCTCTATCCTTCACTATAACCTCGGCAATCTTTTTTCGTTTAGTAGAGTTTAGTCAGTGGTAATACTCATCACAAAAATATTAGGTTAGGTTAGAACAGTGACCAGTCAAAAATCTTGTAATTTTCAGGCGAGCTGTCCCATAACCCGTTTAGTTAACCCTCATCATAAGTAAATCGTTTATTTTTATCAGAACAGGCTTACTATAGACGCTAAAAAGAAAGAACAATCAGTAATTTTTTGCACCTATTCATATGTTATTTTTCAATTTCAGGTACGTTGAAGAAAATAAGCCACGGAAAATGATCGATCTACTTACCTACGGTATAAGGTTGGTATGAGAATGCTATGAATATTAAAGAAACAAAACCTGTTATCTCCAATAAAACTTACCTATCTCCAATTTTATGGTAGGTATCCGTAATCGAAATTACCTAGAGCAACACATGCCTTCTTCTATGGAAATAAATTCCCTATTTTTTTAAAGTTATGGATTTTTACTGTCGATAGGTAAGTAGATTTAGAGCTGATCCTCTTCATCCTTTAAAAGCTCCTTTTAAAGATAGGATCAATAGCTCCTATCTGAAGGCAATAAGTAAAAACTGTTAATATGTAACGAAAAAGGTTTGGCATTGATACAGAATGTCTTACCAATTTAATTTTTATTTCCTCCAGCCAGACATCTTAATGCCACGGAAGCGCTATTAAATCAGATCGATCGAACACCTAGGGTTGTCCCGTAATAAGAAACCTATTGAAGTTAGTGAAAGTAAATCCATAGAGTAGCTAAGGCAACAAAAACGGGTATTTTGTTATAAAAAAACTAGGTATCAAGTAGACGTTAACGTAGAAAAAAAACATTCTTAAAACAATTTATAAAAGGAAGCACATACTGAGCCTCAATGAATCTCAGTCCCAAACAAGTTTTTTAAAAGTGCAAAAATCACCGAAAGTCTTAGAACAATGTTTTCAGTATGGATTGTAAATGTTTACTGATAAATCCTGTACTTGTAACATCAGCCATGATTTATAATACTTAAGTTTGAAAAAGGTTAGAATTTATTGAAATAATTTGACAGATTTGTATAAATTGGCGTGTGGCATGTATTTTATTATGGCGGCAACCCTACCCCTTCCGGTACCTAGACCAGACTAAGCAGACTAGACACATTTGTTATTATTTCCAGACTGGAATAAATTCCTTGGAATGAAGGAATAAAACTTATCCCGGTAATCTTGATCCTGGGAGGAAGGGGTGCCAGCCAACTAAGCAATAATAATAGTTGTGTGCTTTAGATGGTAGGTATGTACCTTAGATTCAGCAACTGCAGCCCCTGTGCTGTGTTTCGCCGAGTGAGTGAGGGTACCGGAGGCCCACCCGGGAAGAAAGGGGATAAAAGGTTGGCAGCCCACTTGTAACTCTACTGGTGTTGCAGGTGTCCATGAGCGGCGGCATTGCTTACCATCAGGTGATCCGCCTGCTCGTCTGCTACCTATCACATAAAAAAAAAAACTAATTGAGTAGGTAAATCCAAATTACACTTTCTAGCCAACATGTTTCAACCCTGGGTGTTTACGGCTCTAAATTAACAAAGTTATTAAATAATTTTCTGTAAAATTCATGAGTGTGTCCTGTTAACGAAATTATTTAGTTTCACGACTCGTTAAATCCTGTATCGTACTGAAATGAAGCGGAGATTAGAAAGAAAGAAAGAAAGAAAATACATTTATTAATTTGGATACCATAACATATATTACATGCTACAGACAATTGACACAACACAAGAAAATAAAAAACACTAGTAAAAATAAATTAAAACCAAAAAACACTTAACAACAAAAAATAAACTGTCCCTCCAAATTGTCCAGCAGTGCCGTGTATTTATATTATGCTATGTTGTGTTGAGGCATCCAGCATAAATGGCCCTCACTCAGCTTATGTCACGACCATAGGCCGTAACGCTGGTTATTTTATTACACGTTAAGATGAGACAGATGTCCAGAGAGAGTAAGAGAGGTTCCATACAAAGTGTACACGTCATCTTGCTTACACAATCGGTGGAGCCCCACCGCGCCTTGCACCATGGTGATCCAAAGAAATACCATAATAGGCAATTAGTAGGCATTGGGCTCGGAGGAAAACGAAAGAAAAATACTACCTATTTGTACATTTCGTTCATCCACCTCGTTTCGAATAGATTTGCGGAGTTAATGTTTCCGCGTATCCGAATTTAAGTGGATTCTTTCGCATAATAGGTTCTTTTTAGGCTTTGCATACAATTGTTTGCATACCTTTTCGGCTTTTTGCATTCTACAGCTGGCGTGTTTAACTGAATGCATGCGTTCTATTTTCAAAGTGTTTCATTGCGACTAAAGTATATATAATTGTACCTATACTAACAAGCACTTGCACCTTATTTTTTTTACGTGATTGGTTTCAGGAGCAGACCGATCACCCGATAGTAAGCGATTGCCGCATCCTATAGACACTTGCGATAATCGCAGTCATTACTGCACTGCCAACCTTTTAACCCCCTTTCCTCCCAGTTGGGCCTCCGATAACCTCAATCACTCGGCAAAACATAGCGGTTTTTTAGAACATTTTCAATTGAAATGAATTAATTTCGTACTTTTTCCAATAAAGAGAATTTTCATAATCTGACTAGTGACTACTCAATACAACGACGCGTGAAATAGCTATGAATTAAATGAAAAAATAAAATAAGATATAATTATGCGTCAAAAAACCCGTCCAAATTGAGATCTTCTTTGGTGTTTCGTCGGTTAAAAGGAAAACTCTTTTCACCCAAACCTATGAATCGAAACTCATTAACCTGTCTCAGAACGAAAATAAACTGTAGCTTCAATATTATATTCAGTGGAAGTTTATTTTATATACCCCCGGGAGTACAAAGTATGGGGTGTCCCAGACTCCCCCGGCTGTCTAGCCATCGCCGGAACACTAGTTAAGTTCTTTGTTGTCTGGTCCCTGTGGCAGCCGCCTCTCCATGGAGGCAGACGCGACGGTACAACTAGCGCCCCACCTCTATCCGCCCACCCCGATACATATCCGGGAGTTTTCTAAATGACCGGACTTAATAGCTGCCATTATATCGATACGAAACACGGCCTGATAACTTAGAGCATTAAACTCTATGCTGATAAGTATAATGTTGTGTGTACCTAAAGATTGACATCTTTTACTCGTACCAACCATTCTGCCCAACATTTGATCTATGACTTTTGGAAATTCGCATAACTTACCTACTCCTGGCTCAGCGACCTGAAGCGAGTCTTGGCCTCCAATTCCTCCAAAACTCAGTCATTGGTTGCCCTAGTTTGAGACCAGATTGATAGTGTGGTAAGGAACCATGTTACAGACAAAACAGTTCTCAAGTCATTGTTTTTTATAATCTTCATTTGAATATTGATAAGTACTTCAATTATTATGATAATACAAAATGTCAATTTTGATCATTCGCCATAGATTAAAAACTGATAGAAATCTCAAGGGGTGTTTAAAAGGACAAATAATAATACGATGATTAACAGGCACGTGTCGGCAAGACCCTATCGTTTGCGACGACCGGTCTAGTCAAGTCACCAGTGGTAGACCGGCTTGGGTCTTTGTCCTTAGACCTTGGGGGTAATCGTCCTTTCACTGGGACAGACGCAGATAATTAGTTACTTATGGGAATACAAGTTCGTTCTCAGATTAACACGTGTGTAGTTTTTCTTTGCTAATGTTTAAGTCAGTTTAAGTACAGGTTTATAGTCAGTAAACACATTAAATGCTCAGACGATGAGAAGAAGCAAATAATAGAGGTTTTAGGTATACCTAGACTATAGGTTACATTAAATACTAGGTATTTTTTAATGTGGGAGAGCCCCGCTTCGTCATGAATGCTCCGGCTCGACCGGTGATATCACGGCCTCACAGAAGACCGGCGTGAATCAGCGTCTGCGCTGTGTCTCGTCGAGTGAATAAGTGCCTATCGCTGTGTTGGAATTATACACAGAAAGTAGATATACACAACAATAAGGAACAGTAGCAGATTAAACATATGTACTAGTATAGGTATTGTTGACATACAATTTAAACATAAGAAACACGAGGATGATCAGTCGGTTGTGTCGGCAGGAGTTTCGCTTCGTCATGAATGCTCCGGCTCGACCGAAATGATACCACGGCCTCACAGAAGACCGGCGTGAAGCAGTGCCGGAGGCCCAATTGAGGAAAAGGGTTAAAAGGTGGCAGCGCACTTATGACTCTACTGTTGTTGGAGGTGTCTATGGGCGACGGCATAAAACGACCACAGAAAGTACTTAGATACATAACAACAAAGAACAGTAGCAGATTAAATACTAGTATAGGTATTGTTGACACACAATTAAACAAAGAAACACAAGGATGATCAGTCGGTTGCCGTTTTCCGCAGGAGTTTGACAGTCAGGGGGCCAAACATACACCCCCACTTGTTGATCTCTTTGTTGTCTGGCAACACATCCCGCCAAGGGAGCTCTGGTACAACTAAAACGGTTTAATAAAGTTCCGACGGGCTGAATTGGGATGTTGTCGTGTAGATAATGACTTTTTCTTTTACGTTTCTTTTTTCTTTCATCATCCATTTTTTAGGTAGGAGTTATTTTTATTGTTAGTGATTCATTGCTACACTGCTAGATTGCCAATCGGGATTGTATAAAAATGGATTTACTTTCCGAAATCATTGATAATAAACTTGACAGATACTATCAGGTAAGATAGGATCGCCGGATGTTCCAATGTTTAGTGATGACATCACACGTTATTTTTTTATGTAAATATAAATTAGAAGGTATTCTGATCCTACTAATAAAAAATACAATGTTACCATGCTTATAGTGAGTAATCTACTTTAGGAACTAGGCCCACGGATCAAAGAAATATAGGGCAAATTTCTCTTTTTAATGTGATAGGTAGCAGACGAGCAGACGGATCACCTGATGATAAGCGATTGCCGCTGCAAGTATCTGTACAACACCAGTAGAGTCACAAGTGAGCTTTTAATCTCATGTGCGTTTTTCAACAAAAAGAACTACTTTTCATCATTTTTGTACTGAACCGATATGCAAGAGTAGCCGCCCCTCTAAAAGGATAGGGGTCCCCATCCATCCCGCCTTTTTTTGTTTTATTTGATAGGTGGCAGACGAGCAGACGGATCACCTGAGGCTGATGGTAAGCAATGGCCGCCGGTCATAGACATCTGTAACACCAGTAGAGTCACAAGTAGAGTCACTCACTCGGCGAAACACAGCGCAATGCCTGAAGGCAGTTTCAACTCAGTAATTAGCTACTTACAACAGAATCCCGAAGTTTCTCTCTCACGTACTTAATATCACACGTACCATCAGCAATTACTTAATGGCAATGACACCTATCAATGGTAGTCTGTTGCGCAGTTCAACAACCGGCGCGAGAGCATCCATCAGCGCCAGTTGCATCTCATAACGAGGTAATTGGCGCGTGGGCGGCCGCTGCCGGGTTGTATACTCAAACTAGGCGATTAATCGAGTATTCTTTTGTTGAATTTCGAAATGCATCCAAGGTGACATTAAACTTTTTTTTATATGATAGTAGGCAGACGAATAGACGAATCACTGTAGTTTGAGACCAGTAGCACTACTTACCATGAGTTTGGAATGCTATCGAAAACTATCGCTTTGTCTATTTCATTGTGATGCATTTGAAAGAGACAGAGCAATAGTTTACGTTATGTCACTTTTAGATGTCAACTCATGGTAGCGCTACACAGGACAGTGTATTATTTTTTAATGATAAAGGTGGCAGACGAGCCGACGGGTCACCTGGTGTTAAGCGATTACCGCCGCCCATGGACACCTGCAGCACCAGTGGTGTCACAAGTGCGCTGCTTACCTTTTAACCTTTTTTTATGTGATGTCTCTAATTTACTATTACTTTTTTTTATTTTTTTATTATATGAAAGGTGGCAGACGAGTAGACGGTGATCAGGTGATCCTGATGGTTAGCGATTGCCGCCGCCCATAGACACCCGCAACATCAATATAGTCACAATTGCGCTGCCATCTTTTAAGCCCCTTTCCCTCGATAGGGCTTCTGGTATTCCGGTACTCACTCGGCGAACACAGCGCAGACAAGCAGCGTTTTCTGTGAGGCCGTGGTGTCACTCCGATCGAACCAGCCCATTCATGCCAACTGCTCTCCCACTAGTATACTTATCAAAAGGCTTAGATCATACCATAAGACAGCGAGTGTAATTCTCCGAAACATCTGTTTCTTTCGAAAACGTTACCACGCGGGAATCGCTGCGAATAGAAAGTTAGGTTAGTAAATCATAATAGAGTATCAAAATTACTATCGTCAATTGAAATCAAATCATCCAAGTCCAATTCAGATTTTTCTGAACCTATACCAAGCAGAATCGTGTGAATGTTGATTGGTATTTGGCTTCATCGGCATTCTCCTGCAAATACCTCCGCTTTGGAAACCAACATTCCTGTAATTGAACGACTATGAATGGAATTGATGAATAAATGTGATGGGTCATTCGTATTTGTTTTTTTTTCTGTACATTCCGTAGTTCATATTATATTTTGTACCTCACTTAACATCTCTTCTACTAATTATTTTGAACAAATTGTTTTGAGTTCAAGTAATTTATTGGTTAGTAGGGTATGTGTACACATTTGAATAATGTCACAGTACCTATTTATAGGTTCGATTTGTGATGTAGAGCCAATGTTAGCTTAAGTTATGATCAGATTAAGTTAAGTTACTTACGTAGGTATGTGTATTGTTGGCTTTTAGAAGAAGAATTAGCCACCTAGCTATCCTTACTAGAATAAGTCCACCCTAGATAGAAAGCCCCATATTTCTCATCAGCCCCTCAGCAGCAAGTACCTATGCATCAGGTAGTCACACGAGAGTGTGGAAGGCGGTATCTATATCTATACTATTTATAAAGAGGTTAAATCTATAGACAACGATAAATCTTCGAGGTAAACCGAAAGAGCGCAACAGTTTGCGCGATCTAATCGGCACCTAGCGCCATCTATCGGTCACAAAACAAAGTGAGGGCGGGCCACTAGTAAAAAATAAAAGCTAAACTCTGTTAGCATTCGGCCTCCCACTTAATAATCTAATCAAGCCAGGAAAACAAAAACCAAAATTAGGTTAGTGGTAGGAAAAAGTTCCCTAATTCCAATCTTGATCTACTTAGACGACCAATCTTAATTGCTTTTCTTTTCAACACAACAAAGTTCTACAAAAATTAAGAAGCAATTAGCACTTATTATAATGACAAATAACAGTTAGCGAGTCTGTTTTGGAGCTCGCCAAGTGCTATAATTCAGAATTTATTCTCAACTTGTAATCAGCTTAAAAAATAAATTACGTTATTATTTCAATCTAGGTAGGGGGTACAAGGTAATGTTAGCGACTAAAATTCTAAATAAAGAAATTGAATACACTCACTGTCTCATTTATTAGGCAAGAATGGTGATTAAGCCTTATCCCATCACGGTAGCGGACTTGATTTCTATGATGGAGGCCTTTGCCCTGCAGTAAGACATTATACAGGCTGATATTTTACTGTCTCATTATTCACCTGATACCTACTGAATAGTTTAAGTGCTATATCGGACAACTTAGATATGTTTTTTAATACATAATTTTGGATTTTTCCTATATTTTTTTATCTATAAATAATTTTATAATCTTTGACCTTTTTATTGTTACTATTTAACGTATGTAAGTAGTTCACACTGAAAGATCCGTAGGATAAGATGTTACATTCATGCCCAATGATGCCATTGTAATACTGAGAGTCTGAGCTCGGCTGACAAACAGATGGACAGACGAATGGATATGGCGAACGAAACTATTAGATTACAAACAACGGAGGATCGAGGTTTGGTAATAGTAATGAAGCAGTGGAAATTCGACAGCGATGTCTACCTAGAATGGGGGGAGTGTGTTCTGGGACTTCTCTTTCGTTAAGCCTAGTATAAAAGTAAGCCATGAAAGAAAATACCGAAGATATTTTATTAAAATATTATTCTCCAGCCAGATCTATATTTAGTGTAGGTATCTTAAGGCACATCCCTAGGGTAGGGTTACCTAATTCTTAATTTTTCGCGCGTAAACCGTGAATATTGCAAATGGCAGATCCGCAGGGTGGCCATTACAATAAATCAGATCTGTCTGCAGTGAAATCCTGTGTTATTTATAATTTATCCCCAGTTTAATGTTTACTGGTGGATTTGTCTTGAACCTCCAAAGGTCCTTTGTTTTATTGCAGCGCTGTAATCGCATTTCTGTGGTTTACTTCATGCTGTGAATATTCAAGGCTAATATCTAAACCAAGATTTCGTAATGCTTGAACATCGTAGCATTTTTTTTTATTAAAATGAAACTCAAGATGAGGTTATTGACTTGAAGTAGAAACCTTTGAATGCTGTAGACATTGCGTAATATTTTTGTATTATTTCGGACGGAGAACATTTCCAGTAGGTTATTCTGGTAACAATATTTATCCACTTTTGCCGTAGGTTGTCATCTGGAACTTACGAAAATGAGCGAATGAATAAGATATAGAATACCGAGGAGCGAGATTCCCGTGGGGTTAATTTCCGTCTAATAATTATTAAGCAAAAGTGTTTCGAATTTTTCGAACATAGCTCGGGTTTGTGATTACTAGGCAAGAGTGGTGATCAAGTCTAATCCCATCATAGTAGCAATGACTTGATTTCTTAGATGTAAGCCTTTGCCCTGCAGTGGGACAGTAGGTACATAAATAGGCTAATAATTTATTTTAATTACCATCTGTAATTATAATAGTTATAATACATCGCGAGTTACATGCTGCTGAAGCAGAAGAAGAAGAATACATAGCGAAAATTTAATGAACTATCTACTACCCTAGCCCTTATACAGATCGCTTTGTTTTTACGCGGTCTCTTAATGATAATCCAAGCATAATTTAGTTTAGTTGAATAGAATTGACAACTCATCACTCGTGCTCGACTCCAGCCCACTCTCAAGGGCATAAGGCCTTCGCCTTCAATATTGTAAATATTTTATCTCACGGCGAATGAATCATTTGATTAGATACAATCTGCCAACACTGGAGACGTTCAAGGTCTTCTTTGTTCCGGACTCCATCTTACATTTGCCTCGTCTAGATTATAATAATGACGGTTAGGTACAAGTGTTTCAACTTCATTTTCACTTTTGGAGTAGTTCGATCCGTAATTAAACAATTAGGCAAAAAAAAACCAAACAGTTTGGCTATCAAACTACTGCGGGCGACACACGAGCTCGTGTGTCGCCACTAAAATAAAGAGATAACAATAATACTTAGTCATTGTTTTCCTTAACATATATTTAACAACAAAGAGAAAGTGGTATTTACTTATAAAACTACTTTAAAATATTATGAGTTTGAGTACTTACATTGTTTTCTCATTTTGTGTTAAGAGGCAGTGAAATTAAGAATAATGTATCTGACTTTTCGCGTGGTGGTTAAATTTCTAATTTTAGTCGAAGCTCTTTTAATGTATCTTCGTTAAGCCAATTTAGTTTGTTTTATGAGAGCAGTCCATTCGGTTATAAATGCTGTTTTACGATCTCGGTTAATGTCTTGTAAAGTAGAAATAAATCTACCTTTGGGGCTGTAATACTTTCAAATAGGAAAAGAGATCTAAATGGGAAAATGTCAACTTAGTGTAGGTACATAATGTATTGCGCAATTGTTTTAGCAATTACTTGAACTCACAAATAAACTAAAGTTTTTTTTATGTGATAGGTGGCAGACGAGCAAACAGATCACTGATAAGTGATTGTCGCCGCCTATTTAGACATCTGCCTGCAAAACCAGTAGAGTCAAAAGTGCGCTGCCAACCATTATCCCTCTTTTCCTCCATTGGGCATCCGGTACCCTCACTCACTCGACGAAACACAGTTCAGGCGCTGCTTCACGCCTGTCCTCTGTGAGGCCGTGGTCTCCGGTCGAGCCGGCTCATTTATGCCGAAACGTGGCTCTCCCACGATCAGAATTGCCACGTGAAGTATTGGATTATCGGTAAGAAAATCAATGGATTTTCGAAAGTCTCAGATAGAATAAATTTTTGGATCTCTAAGGACGAATGGTTTAAATGGTAAATCTGTCTCGTAGGTCTTTGTTTTATTGTATTTTCTTGAATCATTATTACTTTACTCCTTTCACAAGCAGATTTCGACAGCACTATATTTATCATAATGCTGAATTCGTCAGACAGGCTTTCAATTTACTGAATTAGAATCTACATTTGCATGAATATATTGAGATACATGAGATTTCGTCTAGACAGGGTATCAAGACTATCGTCCTTCGTCCAGTTGAATTCTTACCTATTGAGTGCAAGTGACCTAAACATTGTCGGACTGAGCTGGAAGGTAGGTAGGTACTCTGTAACGAAACGTAGCAACACCACCGAGATTCAGGTCATTTAAATCGTCTTCTCTCTCTCTCCTCTTTCCTGAAGTTGGACTTACCAAGTTGCACTTTTTGTCCGAGGTAAATATATTTCGTCTACAACTTCCAGTGTAGAGCTCTCTCTCTCCGGTCCCTCCCTCATGACTTAGGATCGTGGTCATCACTAAATGTGGATGAGTGGCACCTCTCTTCTGTTATCTGCTTCCACTGCTGCCCTTTTATGGCGTCTCTGGCGACCGATCAAAACTTATTTGCAGATGCTCCTCTCGCTTGACCGGTGCATCTAGTTGAGGATCGTCCTCGAGTTCGTTTACCCTCCGAATTCCCAACAATTCTCCACATCAGCTATACTTACTACGTCGTTTACCTAAAATGTAACTAATCCGAGCTTCGAATGTAGGTAGGGTGAGAAAATGAATAATGCAGGTTAAATACCATAAAACGAAATAATGTCATAGCATTAACGTCGTCTCCTTCTTCCGGTCGCCATCATTCACGGCGTGGACTTGTTCGTGGCATTACGCGCCAGCGCATCCGGAGGTTGATCAAGTGCGCTCTCAAATTACACTTTTCCCACCTACAACATACGCGGGTACCACGCTAGATTGCCTCTCGGTATTTGCAAAAATCTTTTACCATTAGACTGCTAGATAATATTTTTTATGATATACAGGGCTAACGAACAGATGGATCACCTGATGGAAAGCGATTATCGCCGCCCATGGACACCCCCAACTCCAGGAGAGACATAAGTGCGCTGCCGACCCTTTTAAAAGGAGTACGCTCTCTATTTGAAGGTTTGCTGGTCCAATATATCCCAGATCTATCATTTTCTACCACTTGTGGTTCATTTTTGGACACACGTCTCTTCCAGCTAAGTACATACGTATTCATCCAGCGTGACCTCACTCATTAGTGTAGGTCCTTAATAATCGACTTGGTATATTTATATATTTGATGCTACCTCTGCCAATTAATGAAAAAGAAAGAGATAATTCTATACTGTGCCAACGGGACCCCTTGTTAATCTAAAGTTTACGGACTAAATTAATTAGTTTATTTATGGAGCCTCCCTTATTAACTTTTCACTGCACCTGATTCAAATCGTGGTCTATTATCATATTATTAGTGTCAGATTGGCTACAGAACATCAATTAGTCCACGAGCGGGTATCGCTAACGGGAAGCTAGTCTTTAATCCAATCACGTCTAAACGTCAGTTAACCAAACATTATTACCGCTAAACAGCCGGTTTCACCTAAAACTGGAGTTTTGAACGGACCGACCTTGATACCTTTAAGTTACTACGCATTGGCAAGTATGATATGTGCAAAACGTTGCCCTGACACCAATATTGAATATCGAAACGACCAATACTTGAATAGGGTACAGTTATTTCAATACCGAGTATCGATGTAACTGCTATTTGATACTCTTGTCAATAATGCCAGTAGCTGTGGGTATTATCACGGTTTGTATGTAGTTAATTAGCCTTAGTTGACCCTGCGTGCAATATCTATGACTTCAATTCTCAGACGACTAACTTCGTTCCAAAATTTTATCAGCCAGAGAAACTTAGCACGCTCTATCTCCAATTCGCCATACCATACCAGGCCCCGCTGTGTTTCAGACATATGTCACATCTTGAGATGACAGTCTGAGTTCAGATTTTGACTATTAGCAAATCGGAATTGTCTTATTTTCCAATAAGGCCTTCGACTCAAATTAGAAAAGGACTCAACTGAAAATGTTGGTCTGAGCTTTAAAATGTTTGCGAAGGCGGATCGAGTGGGATCCTACACACTATAATGAGAGAGGCGAACAATCTTTACCAGTCGAGCACAGTTAATGATGCACTATTAGAACTAATGACTGACCGCATTTATAATTAAGGAGCTGTAATTAACTGTGGTAAGAACGTTTGTAGCACCTATTGCTTTTTGCGAGGCAACTTTTAATAGCAGATGTTACTTGTATTGATCAGGGTGTGGCGGTAATTGTTGCATCATTTTAACCACTTAATTCTGACTATAATACAAAGCAATTATTGTATTATTGTTTTTTTAAATAAGGCTTGAATTTGCGTTGGTAAATATCCCTCCTGACCGGGTTTTGTTACATGAGAAATAAATAATATTTATATTTATATATTTACTTCATCATCAGCAGCCCACACTCGTCCACTGCAGGACATAGGTCTCCCCTAATGCACGCCACTGCCCCCGATTTTCGGCCACTCTCATCCTGTCCGCACCACACCATCTATTTACTTATTCATTTCAAATATTGTGATGCAAGTAAAAATAGCTTCGAAAGCAAAGCAAAGTTGCAGATTTAACACAAAGAGTGTCTCACTTAATTGAGGTGGGCAGGACATGTCGCAATGATCATCTTGGTGTTTAAAGTGTCTTCTCGAGTGGAAACCGTCGGGACATATACTCAAGGGAGATTTCAGAAGTTGCTGGCTCAAACTGGTTGCAAAAAGTGCAATGTCGGAAAGAATGGGAAATGCCGAAAGAGTATTTGAAACAGGTTAAAGAAGAAGAACGTAAGTACTTAAAAACAGGCTTGGGTCCAGAATAATGTATTGCCCTAACAGGCTCCATTTCTTACTAGGGCCTATGTCTGTTGTGACATAGGACAATAAAAGATTATGATTAGATAAATTAAACATTGTTCGTCTGTGCCTACACTGCCAGCAATGTGGGTGCCCCCTCGGGTGGGTGCGTTAGGAGGGCCGTGGGAGAGGCCCTGGGGGCTGCGTGCTTTGCAGCCCCGGAGGACTGGAGTAGTCCCGCAGTCCATGGGTGGGTCTGCGGCGATGAGGTTCGTCCTGTTTCCCGCTTTGCCTGGACTTGCCGGGAAACGTCGTAGGGTTTTTAGTGGGTATGCCTCTGGACGGCCTCTGATTAGCAGAGGCTCAACCCAGAGGAGAGCCCCACACTACCCGGCCGCCTCCCAGCGGCGGCCGGTTGGGGGTAAAAAAAAACATTGTTCGTCTGCTCCAGAGTGAGAAAGTTTCATGTTGACTTTTTTTAACTTAAACTTGTAGTTCATTTTACTCATATCCTTGGGATCAATTTTATTGGTGAAATAAAAAAATAAATAAACGTAAGTTCAAGAGTGGCGTCATCTATACTAATATAATAAAGCTGAAGAGTTTGTTTGTTTGTTTGTTTGAACGCGCTAATCTCCGAAACTACTGGTTGCGATTTGAATAATTCTTTTTTGTTGGATAGTCCATTTATCGAGGAAGGCTATAGGCTATCAACATAATAATATTAAGGGGGTTGTAAGGTTTAAATGCGCTCGTTTATCATCAAAAAAAAGTTTACATCCGCCTAAAATTATTGTGTAGGTACTACATATAATTTACTACACTTGATTACTTTTGTATACTATACAAATGTCGCCAAAAGTGTTAGTGGGGCAAAAAAGTGTGTCACTCAATAATGGCCCATCATTATGCGGGATCCACTCGTGCGCTGATGACAACGCGCTGATGCGCGGACCGTTAGACACTATCAGTGAATCATGCGCATACTGTCATTAGCTCTGCTGGGGGCGAAAGACCTACTTCGGATGGTGAATCAAACTAATGAACAGCTGTCTTTTATATCAGGCTATTTTATATTTATTTTATTTAGTGCTGAGAATCGAATCGCCTACGTGGGAAAACTTGGCTGCTCTGGCAACGGAACATCTACATAACCCGCTAATCAGACTGCTTTTTTTTATTTTCTGCCCCTCCTCACGCCAACCTATGCAAAATTTTTATGATGAACAATTGCGTTTTGTCTAGTGTCTGGGTGTATCCTATGTTATTTGTAATTCACCATCCGAAGTAGGTCTTTCGCCCCCTCTGTTGTCTAATATCTATGACTATAACACAAGTGCCTAAGCTACTTGTGCGGAATCAGGGTAATGTATGAGATGTTGTCTGTGTAATTTACCTGAATGTGATATTTATTTATTACCTATACGGGATCTTCATGTGTGCAGGAAATGCATGTGGTTCAATGCAATTGTAACTCTTGACGCTCAGGAGTTGCAATTAAATCTACCCCAAATTCTGCTTTGTTTTATGAAGACAAGCCTGGCAGATGTAATAATTATACTTACTTGGGTTTGAAATCTCATAAATTTATTTTTGGAACTGATGAAAACTTTTCGACAGACAGCTTGTCACTCACTCTCTCTTAGCTCGCTGAGCTGTCCTTTACAAATTAATTTAATAAGATTAAAAGTCAACGCCGTGCAATTACTTAAGTCTGGTGCATATTCGATCAAAGACAAAGCAAGTCAACGCCCTGGCAATTAATAGGCCCCCCAATAGGTAAGATTAAACAATGTTTTATCGTTAGTGACATAATATAGATTCATCGCTCCAGGGATAAAATGTGTTCACCAAGACTAGAGGAAAGAAACTTTGGTAATTCAGAAATATTTACAGGTAGTAGGTATCTACATTTTTAAAACGCTACTCATTTTGATTTAATAAATAACTAGTTAAGGAATATGTCTGTTTTCACCCTGTATTAAACCCCTCTCCCGTCTCACCCTGGCTAGACTAGTTTATATCACCAACATAAGTACACTTCGGGTCTGATACCTACTTAGTGCATGTACCTATACATCACCTCCAGTCTGCTACACCAGTGCATCGAATGCATAGTTTTTCTTCATTCGTCGTCGGTCGCACGTCGCGTCGCGCAAAGCTCCAGTCGCCTCGCCCGCGCTTGTCAGAAAGATACCCGCGCATGAGGATTTAAAAAAAAACCATTTCTTTACCAGTTCCAAATAATTTTAAAGAAATATAGTTTTCCCGCGCATAGAGATTTTTAAAAAACGAATTCTCGGAGCACTATTTTCCCGCGCACAAAAGATTTAAAAATATTTCCTGCCGCTACAGATTACAAATACAGATTTCCCGCGTAGCGCTTTTCCTTTTACGTCTTTGTTAGTTTGTGCAATATTTATTCAGTGTGGAGATAACTGTGCTTGGACAAAGCGACGGAAGTTACGCTGCCTCTGCTTTTAGAAGGTGCGTTCGTTTTTATTATAAAGTGTTGCACTAAACACATTTTGCCTTATTTAAGTTTTTTCGCTCTGACAATGTACAGAAGATAACCGAAGTTGAGTTACCATAATCTATAATGTACCATCTATTGATATTGTTTTGAGGACGATTAGGGACATGAGGTTACTACAAATTGTCTGTCTGTGTCTTTTTGCAATATCTTATATCTGCTTGATTCATATTATCCACTAAGTATAAAAGTTACGGATTTCAGAAAACAGGAATAACAAATATAGTTTACACTAAGTGAGCTGAGAATATGCTGAGTTTGGAGCTTATTGACCACCTTATCTAATTGTGGACTTGGTGTTATATTTATGTATGTACTTATATATTATTGTTCTTTTCCATAAAAAAAAAACAGTGTTCTGTACTAAGTGTGTTGTGTTCATGTTTGTCCAGAATGGGGATTGGTACTGAGCCTGACCTCATACGCCAAAGGTCGTAGACTCGATTCCCACCTTCAGCAAACATTCGTATGATGAACACTTGTCGTTCACTATCTGAGTGTAATATATTTATTTAAGTATTTGTGTATTCCTCTGTTGTCTGAACTACTTAGTACGGAGTCAGGTGAATGTGTGAAAATTTATTATCATTATTGTTATGGCAGGTCGGTTAAGCAATAAGTATAGATTACATAATGCATCAACGTTTATTTTGAGGTAAGCCTGTTATTTCAGTGAAGGTCAATGTAGACAATTTAACTCGAGCTAACTTTGTTCCAAGTTTACTTTGAGGATTCCGCGTCGGTGAAATATTGTTGTACTTACTAAATTGTTGTTTGTAAAATAAAATTGAAATGTTTTTGGTAGTCCCATAATCACCAGAAAGTTTGTTATTTTGTTGTTACGCCGGGGATTACGCGAAAAGCAAAAAAAAAGGTTTTTAGACCTTAAATTATATTTTACCGGGGAAGCTTACAAGACATTTTTGGTTCTGCTAGTAATTGGCTACAGACAGCGGTCATGTGTAGTTACTCTTTTTACTTGGCCATCTTTGTGTCTATGTCCCAAGTGCTATTTTTGGCCCTGCAGGCAGGGGAGAGGTAACTCGGCTGACGCCGTCTGTGCAGACAACCACTGATCACTTTGGACAATCAGTTAGATCGATGGTGGAACAATGTTTTTCTTTGTTAATTTTACCTTTGATATAAGGAAAGTTTGTTAACGTCCCAATGAAATAGGATCGCCCTCAATCGTCTTATTGAGTGAACTCCTGATAAAATATTATAGCTATAAACGATTACTATATTTCCTGTTGTTTCACTCGTATATTCTATTTATATGCCATACTTAAAGAATATCAATTTATCTATTGTCAAATAAAAATATTTTATACTATTTATACTAATATTATAAATGCGAAAGTAACTCTGTCTGTCTGTTACTCTTTCACGCCAAAACTACTGAACGGATTTAAATGAAATTTGGTATACAGATGATCTAGACCCTGAGAAAGGACATAGGCTACTTTTTATTGCGAAAAAGGGGTTGTAAGGGGTTAAAAGGGGGGTAAAAAGTTACTTTTCCACGCGGACGAAGTCGCGGGCGGCCGCTAGTAAACTATAATATTCTTTCCATTGATATTGTTTTGAGGACGATTAGGAACAAACGGCAACATGAGGTTACTACAATCTGTCCGTCTGTGTATTTTTACAACATCTCATCTCTACCTGATTCCTATTATCTGCTAAGCATAAACAAGTTACGGATTTCAGACAACAGGAATTATAAATATAACACCAGACAGTGAACATATGAACAAAACTAAGTGAGCTGAGAATATGCTGAGTTTGGAGCTTATTGACCACCTTATCTAATTGTGAACTTGGTGTTATGTTTATTTATGTACTTATATTGTTCTTTTCCATTAAAAAAAAAACAAACAGTGTTCTGTACTAAGTGTGTTGTGTTCATGTTTGTCCAGAATGGGGATTGGTACTGACCCCGTCCTCATACGCCAAAGGTCGTGGGTTCGATCCCCACCCTGGACAAACATTCGTATGATAAACACTTTTTGTTCAGTGTCTGAGTGTAATATATTTATTTAAGTATTTGTGTTTTCCTCTGTTGTCTGAGCTACTTAGTACGGAGTCAGATCAATGTGTGAGAATTTATTATCATTATTGTTATGGCAGGTCGGTTAAGCAATAAGTATAGATTACATAATGCATCAACGTTTATTTTGAGGTAAGCCTGTTATTTCAGTGAAGTCAATATAACAATTTAACTCGAGCTAACTTTGTTCCCAAGTTTACTTTGAGGATTCCGCGGTCGGTGAAATATTGTTGTACTTACTAAATTGTTGTTTGTAAAATAAAATTGAAAATGTTTTTGTAGTCCATAATCACCAGAAAGTTTGTTATTTTGTTGTTACGCCGGGGATTACGCGAAAAGCAAAAAAAAGTTTTTAGACCTCAAATTATATTTTACCGGGGAAGTTACAAGACATTTTTGGTTGTGCTAGTAATTGGCTACAGACAGCGTCACGTGGAGTTACTCTTTTTTACTTTGGCCCATCTTTGTGTCTATGTCCCAAGTGCTATTTTTGCACTGCAGGCAGGGGAGAGGTAACTCGCGCTTACGCCGTCTGTGCAGACAACCACTGAATCACTTTGGACAATCGTTAGATCGATGGTGGAACAATGTTTTTTCTTTGTTAATTTTACCTTTGATATAAGGGAAGTTTGTTAATGTCCCAATGAAATAAGATCGCCCTCATCGTCTTATTGAGTGAACTCCCATGATAAAATATTATAGCTATAAACGATTACTATATTTCCTGTTGTTTCACTCGTATATTCTATTTCTATGCCATACTTAAAGAATATCTATTTATCTATTGTCAAATAAAAATATTTTATACTATTTATACTAATATTATAAATGCGAAAGTAACTATGTCTGTCTGTCTGTCTTAACAGACAGACCTTAGAAGAGTAACCTCTTTCACGCCAAAACTACTGAACGGATTTAAATGAAATTTGGTATACAGATGATCTAGACCCTGAGAAAGGACATAGGCTACTTTTTATTGCTTAACAGGGGGTTGTAAGGGGTTAAAAGGGGGGGAAAAATTACTTTTCCACGCGGACGAAGTCGCGGGCGGCCGCTAGTATTTTATAAATGTGAGAGTTTAGGTGTTCAAGAAAAATCGGCGCCATTTCATAAAGTGACTTTGACTGCCTGACTACACTTTCAATTATTTCACTTTACATTGGCAAAGTTATTTCCTTGTAGAGTTCAACTCAATAACTGCATGGAAAATTTAATTCATAAAATACTTGACAATCACCTACTTGCGTTTTGTTCCTGTAAGTTACGTATACTTTCATCAGTTTCCGATATAATATCCTACCTACCGAATCCAATATTTCCCAGCACACTAGAACTTACTTTCCTCCCACTGATACATGCGCACATAAATAATATCTAAAGTAATGTCCATTTATCAGACGTATTACTGCATATTACGCTTGTCGCTGGTAATTTATAGGATACTTCTCAGATAGCTGCCTAGCGCGGCGAGGAAGCTTATTCATGAGCAGGCTACGTTCTTAGGATATTTCCAGAACAAACGATCAATGGTAGAGTGAGTAAGACCTATAATTTGATGATATCGATCAATGGTAAAATGGAATAAGGGTAAAATGGAATAACCCCTAGGTTAGGCCTAGGTTGCACAAAGGACAACAACTTTGCGCAGTGGCAATATCGTAACCAATGAGGTTAATCCGAGGTGCGATTATTGCTAGTTGAAAACTTTACCAATACCCCGCCTTGTGGACGTGAGAAGACCTAGGTTGCAAATATTGCAACATAATTGCCCTGAAATAGGAATATGTACTTTGAATTGCTTCATGATTTTCTTTGAATTAGTATTTAATGGTTTAAAATGTACCTAAATAGACGTTTAGGTAAGTACACTAAATTCTAATTTAAACTCTATAATCTTAGCATTGCATCATATATTCGTCTGCTCGTCTACCTCGAAGAGGTGTCGGTTTTTTCCACGTGTTCGTTTCGGGTCCACAGAAATACTCAGTCACTATTAAGCAAACAAGGGGGCCATCACAAGAAATAAATTGAAACAACATCACAATATATTTGTCCCGGTCCCAAATTAAATTTTTCCCTTGTAATAAAGAAACCACGAACAACGAAAGCACCACACACTCGGAGACCCAACACAAATTGCTAACTCATCAACAAACATTTGTGTTGAATCCGCGACCCTTGTGTTTCAACCAGTTTGAGCAAACTACTGCGCTAAATAGGTCGTTAAATCTCAGAGAAGTTTTCTTACATTTTTCCATTACTCTTCGGCAACCCTCCCCACATGAATATTCTGCCCCCTACCAGACGAGATAAATTGAAGGCGACGACAGGACCATGTCATGGACAGCGAAGATAAACATCTGTCCAATTGAATACATCAGCACTACTAACACGGAATAAAATATACGGACTCGTCTCCTAACAATGTATTTTTTTATATAACGTTGTTTGCGTGCGGCTCGCCCAGGGGGGCAGCCAATTGAGAGACTTCTCAGCAGTAGTGTAGTTAGTTAGAAAGGAGATTAGGACAGCATAATCGGTATTGCACGCGGGCGCCGATTCAGCTGGTAGCGGGCCTGTGCTCGCCTGATGGTAAATAACAAACGCAGCCTATGGATGCCTGCACCTTTAGAGGACCTGCTGCATACAAATTTCCGACCCGTTAAGAACAACATCACCCTTTTTCAAGAACCCTATAAGGAGTCCCTCGGAAAAACTACTGGAGGAAGGTCTAAGTCTACTACTAAGTCACTGCCTGACGATATATTCTGTTCCACTGTGTAATGATTTGTTTTGGTTCCTGGTTACCAACTTCTAGCGCTCGTGCATCATAGCAGACCATGTCGGAGTCTTCTTCGTATCATGTGGGCAGTACGAGAGTTTTATCGCAATTGGATAAGGACAAATGGACGAGCTGTAGAAATTCGGAATCATCTCTCTTGCGGACAATCAGGTGAATCAAGCCTGTTATTTCTTAAGTGAATTGAGCCAGTTTCATTCACAATATCGACATACCTCCTTGACTCAGCACAGATGTGGTAGTATATCAGGACTTATCCTTTATTGTTCATTAATGTTATCTTTCATATCGCCTAGCAGAAACACTTCTGGTACCTAATCCTACTTACTATATGTCGAAGTGACGAGTCATCACTTTTCAAGGCTTCAAACTCATACGATGACACACGCCATTAGTCCCCCCTCGATTACGTCAATCATGTCCTGAGGGACATATAAGTACATGTACCATCAGATATCTAAATGTCCACCTGGACACTGGTGATAGGCAGTAATGGTCCCGTATCAGGGTTTCGATCGTCGACACGAGACTCGCGTGACGTTCACGATATTGATTTTTCTAGCTCGTTGTGGAGTCGCCTACACGTGAGTCTACGGAATGCGATTGTGTCACGAAAGACGAGAGAGCATGCTCAACACCAATTGTTGGAAAGGTCTGAACACTTTAGGGAATGTTTGTGGATCGAGCGGTCGTTGGAATCTGTCGGTTCAATGCGGCGTTGAACAAAGACTCACCAAGTCGCTTTACTTTTATTACCGTTTATTTTTGTTTGGTAAAAGCTATAAGCAATACAGACGAAGACAGACAGAGACGAACACAGACAGGTACAAATACCTGCAGACAGAGACGGAGATCTGAACACTTTAGGGAATGTCTGTGGATCGAGCGGCTGTCAGTTGGAATCTGTCGGTTCAACGGCGTTGAACAAAGACTCGCCTAGTCGCTTTACTTTAATTAGGTACCGTTTATTTTGTATGATAAAAGCTATAAGCAATACTAACTGAGCCAGACAGGGACAAACACAGCCAGGTACAAATACCAGCAGACAGAGAAACAGGTGATAAGTAGGTAATATCAGTAAGGCTGTATTAATCCTGTCAGGATTAAGAACGTTGCAGAACTCCTTACGGCTACTCGGCTCTATTGAAGATAGCAATGTTTGCCATTGGAAAACTGATTATACTGTATAGGTAGGTAGGTAAATGTCTTGAGTTAGATAACAAAGCAGCTCAGAATCGAACTCTCTTACTTGGATATTTGTAGTTAAAGCCCAGGAAGATAATAAGTTTACACAAGAAATTGTTGTCTCATAGCGGCGTTTTCCGATACATCGGATGTTACAGTACTTATTAGTTGAAGTTTATTGAAGCTACCGTGTACTGATTAATTGATATTGTTTGATTACTATTGACTGAGTGCGTACGTATAATTTGAATCATAACATGCGGCGTATTCATCATAATTATATTATGGACTATTGTATCTTAACGAATGGAGTAGGCATGGTACGTTATTTACAATTAGGCGGTGATTCCCAACCCTCAAGGTAGCCCGATTGTCTGCATAGTAAACATTTTGATTCAGTTGCAATAACACAGTTATGCAACAGACAAGCTGACAAGTGCAATCATAATTGAAGCGATCACATTAGTTAGGTTCATCTTCTTTCCGTTTCTGAGGCCTTTGCCCTGCAGTGGGACAGTATTTTTTTATGTGATAGGTGGCAGACGAGCAGACGGATCACCTGATGGTAAGCGATGGCCGGCGCCCATAGACACCTGCAACACCAGTAGAGTCACAAGTGCGCTGCCAACCTTTAACCCTCTTTCCCCCAATTGGGTCTCCGGTGAACTCACTCACTCGACCAAACACAGCGCTGCTTCATGCCGGTCTTCTGTGAGTAGTATAATAATAATATAATAATAATATTTCACTACATCACATACATTGATCTGACTCTGAGATAGGTAGCTCAAGCACCTGTGTTACAGATGTCAGAACCAACAGTGGGATTACAAATATATACATATAATACTTTTCTTTTTTTTGTAAATACATACTTATAATACACAGAAAACACCCAGACCAATACAAACAGACATGTTCATGCACACAAATGTTTGTACTGTGCGGGGATCGAACCCGCAACCCTTGGCCCAGAAGCAGCATTCACTACCACTGAACCAACCGGGTCGTCAGTCATAATACAGGCTGATACTTTACTTTTTTTCTATTATCTAAGTACTGTTACAATGAGGTGGAGGCGGTATTGCTTAAAGAACCCTTTATTGCTTTTCTGAAAATAATAGGTTAATATTGTCACTAACACAATCTGGGAGGATACTTCCTCCCAAACCCTACTATAACGTGAGGTCTGGACCCTCCTTACTCTAGTTCCTCGCGATATAGTCACTTTAGCTCGGAATGCGCTCCCAAGAGCGTGTCTGTTTATTTTTCAATGCATGACAGATTCTCGTTATAAAATCAGCCATAAACAGCGGCCAGTATCAAAAGAGTTTACCATCGTTACAGTATCATAGCTCGTACCTCTTAGGTGATTCTGTGTAGTTACCTTTAAGGAGGAGATAAATTTAAACAAACGTTCATTGTACATGTGTGTCGAACCTGCCTCGTGCAACACGCTCGTGATACAATTATGTAACGTCTCACACAGACAGATAGTGTCACCCCTCGTCATTTACACATTCATTTAAGTAAGATGTAATCTCACAACTTGTGTCTCCAGTGCGGTGAAGTTTGATTAAAATAATCAGACGTCTGGCTATATTCGTGAATGATTATTAGATGTCATAAAGGACAAGGTGGTCAAAGATCTCACTAAAAATGAAAGATTTATATAGATAGAATTTTTAATAATGAATAATATAGGTACTTTTATTACACACAAATAAAAGTAAAAAAATAAAATCCTCCAACCGATATTCGGCTATGGCGACCGCAGAATATAGTATTACCAGTGACCCGCCCTCACTTCGCTTCGGGACCGAAATTCAGAAATGAACCAATAGATGACGCTGTGTCCAATTACATCGCGCATGCGTTTTGTGTTTTCGGTTTTTTTTTTTTTTTTTATGTTATAGGTAGAAGACGAGCAGGCGGATCACCTGATGGTAAGCAATTGCCGCCGCCCATGGACACATGCAACACCAGTGGAGTCACAAGTGCGCTGCTAACCTTTTATCCCCTTCCCCCCCGATGGGCCTCCGGTACCCTCACTCACTCGGCGAAACACAGCACAGGAGCTGCTTCACGCCGGTTTTCTGTGGTTTACCTATAAGCCTTGTTGTTGTCTATGGAAGTTGTCTCTTTATAAATAGTATAGAAAGATAGTCCTACTTAAATGTGTTCGCAATCTCAGGAGCACTCTCTATTTGAACACAATTAAATAGTTCACTATGTGGACCATACCCTGACAAAAGTCAATTAGTAAAAGTATATCAACTACAAACATAATAGCGCTCCGCTCTTTATGTTCAAAACAACACGTATTACCGCTCATACATAAATAATATAAACAAGTTGGTTATATAACGGGCAATTATGCGAAAGGTGAAACGTCTGTAAACGCTTCATGGATTAGATACCAAAGGTCGAATAGAACAATCGAATTCAAATGAATGCAGGCAGGTATACGATAAGACTTTGAAAACTACCTAGAATAGCAATAAGGGTTTTTGTCTGAACGAAATAGCGTTTATAGCACAAAAAAAGACCAGTATGAGTATTATAAAATGTGGAACCACCTGCCAACGAGGTTGTTTCCGAGCAGATACAACCTAGTGATCATTAAGAAAAGGGGCTTATTCCTTCCTTAAGAGCCGGCAACGCATTTGTGATGCCTCAGGTGTTGCAGATGTCCATGGGCGGCGGTGATTGTTTACCATCAGGTGACCCGGTAGCTTGTTTGCCTTTCTGTTATAAAAAAACACAAAAATTAAGTAAACAGAAATTAACTAAAATAAGGTAAACCGTAGCAGACGAGTCCCCAAAGGTGGTACTCCGAAGGCCCTCAGGAGATTGGGCGAAACTCAGCGCAAGCTATCTGTGAGGTGAGGCTGTATGGTATCACTTCGGTTGAGCCATTCACGTTTTAAAACCTTTGTAAAATTTAATGTGTTCGTAGACGCTCGCAAAAAATCTCGACAAGACAGGCTTTATGCTCACTGCTATACTTATTTTTATCTTAAAATTACGACCAATAATCCTTTACAGCCTTTAAGAAAAGCAGGTAACTGCCCTCCTAAACTCGATGTCTGTGAATGGATTTAAGTGTATCTTTTTACCTCTTCAGCGGTGAAAGGACAGGCACTTTTTGGACAATATCTAGTCAAAAGCATGCAAAAATACCCTTTAATATTTGTACGGCTAAGTAAAGTAGTCCTAAACGGACAGAGGACTCGATAAATGTAGGTATCAAATTAATTTTAGGCGTCAAATTGAGATACTTATTTTTTGCCTATTAACCTCTAGGTCTTAAGCAAGCGTGGTGATTCTTTTTTTTTGCCTATCATTTTGCAAACGAATGTCCGATTCGTTTGCAAAATGCCGCCGGGTCGGAAGTGCAATGACCCGACGTCCTTATGCATTCCCATCTATTGGGGGGTGGACGGGTTATTTAATAATATTTATTTTTTTATTTATTAGAACACCAACAAGATTTATATCAGTAAGTACAAGACTTTAGTGAACATTCCAAATGTGATCTCAATAATAGGTGATAACGGCATGCATTATTGTAGAATAGCAACTTCTATTAACAACAGTGTTTCTGGATTGTTAATTTTATTTAGCGGAGAAAAATCTTTCCTCATCATCTCATCATGGACCTAAATACGTCCCCTCAGAGTCCGGGTCCGTTTTTAAACGAATAAACGATTAACTTCCTCTGTTTTAATAGTTCGCATATGGGCTCGTGAAAAATTAAAAAAAGTTACATTGTGCAGTAGCACCGTTTGGCGCCCAACAATGCGAATGCAAATTTTAACAGAAGCGGGTCAAGTGCTGGTAATAACTGCTGCTTGACTGATGTGCACGTGGCAGGCTAGCCAGGGCCGCCCGTGTGTGCAGACTTCTTAGGGACTGAAGATACTCATCAGCCAAAGAGGCCTTAGCAAGTACCTGGTGAACGTCCTCCAAGATTCGGTCCCTATGCCGACGAGACTGGAGGAGGCTGAGGCTGTAACCAGTTGGCTTTGGAGAAGCTGTCCCGTAACGAAGGAATGCTCTCAATCCAAACATGGTTCGGCAGGACACTAAAGATAGAAAATCGATCGGTGTAATCCTGCTTGTTTAGGCCTCAGGGTCGGCGTGGTAACAGGCGTAGTGCAAGGCTTTTGGAGTATCTGGTGAAATGTTCAGGGGACCCAGATCAACGGACACGTGTGCTAACTGTCAGTGAAAAAGCCGTGGGGAAACGCGTGTTAAACTGCGCCAGCCAGTTTACGGATAGCGGGAGAGGCGAGAGATCGAAAAAGCTTTCACTCTAGACCACAAGGACTGGTCTTTTAGAAAGAGTTTCTCTTGAGGCCTTAAGTTGCGCGGAATACTGCTGCAGCAACTGTTCTAAAAAAAATTACAACCATCCAGATGACGAGGATGGAAGGACAACCACTTATTATGATGTTATGAATATTATGTTAGGTATTAACTCGTACTTAGTAAATAATTTCTTATTCTTGTAATACTTAATTATGCATTATTATAAACATTCGACCTGAATACCTCTCTGTTCACTCAACTCACTCGGGGCAGCCAGTTTTTAACACTGGATACGTTTACCCAGTTTTTAAAACACGGCCATTTATTAAACACATTTAAGTACTTGAGGACACCAGCATTTTTTTATCAGGTCTTGATTTAAATACAAAAATAATTTTGATCATGATTTTTTTTTATGAGATAGGGGGCAGATGAACAGACGGATCACGTGATGGTAAGTGATTACCGCCGCCCATGGACACCCGCAACACCAGAGGAGTCGCAAATGCGCTGCCGACCTTTTAAGAAGGAATACGCTCGCTTTTTGAAGGTTTGTAGGTCGTATCGGTTCGGAAATACCGCTGGTGACAGTTCATTCCATAGTTTTGTAGTAGTGTAATTTACTTTACATCTCCGCACGTGTTTATGATGTGGTTAACATGGAGTGCCATGTAACGATAGTTGGCAGCGAAGTGTATTTGAACGGGTCCGTCACACATCGCGGCGGGCTCGCGTGCCAAGGCTGGTGCCGGATAAAGCCACGGGTCAAGGCACTGCCGATTACAGCCCTTCCGACATTAGAGGCCCTTTAAACTTTAATCAGATTACCTTCAGAGGCCGCAGTATGCGACGGTAGCTATCGCTTCACTTAAAAATAAAAACTAGATTCGAGGCAACATCACATTACATTGTCATAGTCCGACAAGAATGAAAACGCTGCGCAGTATAAATGTGCAATGATGTACTATCGGGGACACTTACGGTAAATCAGTTTTTGCAAAAATCGCTAGACACACGCACACTCTCTACCGCGCAGAGCCAGTTAGCTTTAAGCAGCAGCAGTACCTAACGTTGACCTACCGTTGTATAGTAATAATAATTGACAACTCCTTAGAAGGCAGCAAAAGTTCTAATTTATGCGATCGGAGAAAACAGTCTTGCTTGACGCAATGTATTTTTGACATTCACCGATGATGTTGCCATGAAAACGTCATGGCATTATAGGATTATGATAGGTACGCATCGTAAGGTTACAAGAAGCAGCCGCGCTGCGTTCTACACAACTTCGCCCTTAAATTGGTTTATCGAAGTTGTCCCCTATTGTACATCATTTTAATACATCACTATCGATGCACTTTAGTAAACGTCTTCAAATGACATGTGACCTAAAAGCTCCTAAGAATATTACTTGCGAGTACGTATATACTTACGTTCAACTACTCCAAGATCCGGGGTGATTGAAATTCTATTTTCCACTTTCTCTCCTTGAAACGGAATTTTACTATATACATCCACTAAACTTTAGTTACATTAGATGTTTGACTATTTCTCGACCAAATACCTTAAGGCGTAAAATTCAATTGATATCAATAAATGTGTTTGTTGACTTTTGAGTCCGACCGTATACTACTACTAGGTATTATGTAAAGGAAATGTCAATACATTCTGCATTTCCTTTCCCTTTCACATCAGCTGTAATGGAATATCTTTTATGACGCAATCAGAGGGAATGAAGTTACACTTCTGGTGCTTTAGCCAAATTTACTTTTACTGCGTATTCTTTTCGTAATCCTTGGCTTTGACTGTCAAAATGAAATTTTAGATTTTCTTTTTCTTTTTCAGGTATTAACATCATCTCTATTTTTTCCTGTTTAGAAAATATGTACAAGCGAATCGATGAGTAGGTAAGTACCCTTATGTATTTAAGTATTGTTCACATTCAATCAACTCAAATATAAAAAAAAACAAACGGTCAAGTGAAGGTCGCGGGAGTCCCTTGGATGCGAGTGGCACAGGACCGATCTGTGTAGAGAAAATTAAGGAAGGCCTATGTCGAGCAGTGGACGTCTTGGCTGAAATGATGATGATGATAAAAAGTAATGGTACGGAACCTTTCATGCGTGGGCCCGACTCGCACTTGGCCAGTTGTTTGGTCCTCAAAGGTTTACCGCCCATTTGGACCGTGGTGGCCCTTTTGTCCCTTAGGTAAATACGGCCCTGGCCTTGTGCCCAAATTGTGTTTGGCGTCTCGTGAACACTTTTATGCCTTCTATCTTGTTTCTCTCGATGGCTTCCTAGAGTTTGATTGAGATGGATTTGTTTTACGCAAACGTTCGTTTCTTTTACTTTGACAGCTGCATAAAAGAGCAGGCAATAAGCTAAGAAGATATTATACGCGTAAGCAATAGATGTACGATCACTTTAAAATAAAGAGTCATGTTGAATAACTATTTTGAAGACTATTTTGCCGCCCGGGGCGGAAGACAATTGTGCCCACGGGGCGGTGGACTATTTTGCCGCCCGAGGCGGAAGACAATAATGCCGCCCGGCCCAAGCTTCCCAGGAAGAAGCATGCAATTTTACCCCACACTAACTACGCTAACTAGTTCCCGATATTTTCAGTTACTTTAATTCAGATCTCATAGCTTAGTGTCCAAGTAAGTTTAATTAAATAGTAGTGATTGATGATTTTTGCTTTCCAAGACTTTTTAAAATTAACCTTTTACTTTTGACCATGTGATGAGGCGGTGCTAAATACATTTTGAAGTAAAAATCTAAACGACCACTTTAAAAGCAGTACCTTTTGGTGTAGGGACGCGGTCCCAAAAAACTTGTGATCCCAAAAACCCAACGCCTCCAGTTCTATGATAAAATGTTCAACAAACTTACCCACGCAGTTTTTGCATATTCAGAATCCTCAAAACTCCTCGCAAATGATTAAAAGTTATTTTATTTTAATGAGAATTTCAATAAGACGCAATTGCTCAACTAAATAATCTTTTTATAACCGTGACCTCCGCTAATTCTTGTGTATTCGTAGGTACATATGGTAATTTGTTTAAACTTGTACAGAATGTCCTAGTGGCTTAGAAGTCGAGTCTTTGTCATCGTTCATTGACTTTTGTGCTGGGAAAATCTGCTTTTTATTAGGATTGTTTTTATATAAGGTCACTAGGTCCCAATTTGTGAGACATGGCCTGTACCTGCTTGAGCGGTACAAGCAGTAGCTAAATGTAACAAATAAGTGATATGGGGAGCAGATCCTCCATATCTTTTTATTACTTACCATCAGGTGGCCCGATGCCCGGTGGCTAATTTATCACCTCTGTATCAGTCTTTATACTGTCCGTCAGCAGAGCAAAGACCTTGATCATAGAAATTAAGTGATCTCTTCACTATAATGGAATTAGGCTTGACCACCACGTCGGCCTAATGCGTATTGGTGATCGCAAACCCGAAACGTACTTTTTTTGCTCGACCCGGGAATCAAACCCAGGACCCCAAGATCACAGCCCGGTACATAACGCTTCCTCCGAAGAACAAAGTCCGATATCCTATATTAAACATATTGCAAATCGGACTTTATTCTTTGGATCAGAAAGTCCGATCTCCATCATTGGCATTGCCTAAAAAGGCAACTAATTCACGTGCCTCTCTTTACGTTTTCTTTTACGAAATTTCATTTCACAACAATCTGTAAATGGCCGACTTCCAAACACAGCTTGCTATTTTCTCGGGTATTACAAACGAGGAAAATTTACGGTAGCAAATAAAACTGCTGAAGTTGTAAGGTTCTACTCGGCGACGTTTTAAACCGGTAATTAACATAGATGCTAAATACCACTGTCATGAAAAGTAAATTAAGGTCGTATTCCTTAAGGCCGGGCAATTGCATTTAAGAGCATGACCTGTTCGTGACCAATCAGTGAAATACCTGGGAGAAATATTCGATAGCATTTTCTTTATCATTCAAATCTTCCATCATTTGGATTCCAACATTTGCAACCAAAGTTTACAAAGCGGATGACATAGCTTTCAAAATGTCATCAATATATTGCATTCGGAGAGTGCTCATGCAGCTCACTGCATAAGCTCATTCCGCCATCTTTTTTCGACCACCGTGAAACTAGACGAACTACGGGTTCTCATCCTTTATTGGTAAATATTCCTCGATTGCATATAAAGCGCTTCTCGTTCTATTTCTCGTGCGTATCACGAAGTTTCGTGTATCAGACAACAGAGGTGTTATAATAAGAGTTATTATTAGTGATAACTCGCGTGTAAGCTAGTAAGATGAAACGCGCCGGAAAATGTGCTAAGTAATCTAAAACCGTATGTAGGATGCACCAGGAGAGGTAGACCAATATCGTCACACAATAAAGCCAACAGACAAGCGACTGTTTAAAGGCAGAACCAGAAAAGAAGGCGTGACTATTTAGACCACCACAAACGGGATTGACTACGGAAAGAGGCCAATCAAATGGAGGAGTTTGGCAGAGACCTTTGCCCAGCAGTGGGACAGTTTAGGCTAGTAAAAAAATCTAAAACCACTCTTCATGTTACTTTCATACAATATGAAACGTCAAAGCTGCTAATCTAACATCCGTGTCGGCTGCCAATGTGCATTCAAATCGATTGGGCTCGTATAACTCGTGACATAGAACCCATGTATAATTGCCGCGAGCGTCATCGACTAAGCTGCCGTCATTACCATGATTGCTTTGCTCATTGCTAAGGTCACCATTGTTTTAACTGGATATAGGTAAAATCTGCGCCAGTGGTACAATAAAAGCACCAGTTCTCTGTTTAGAGCAGCTTTGTCAAAGGTTCAAGTCGTCATTATGATCGCCAAACTTCGTTAGAAGATGGCACTCAAAGAAGAAGAAGAAGGTAAAATGTAACTTCAAAACTGTTGTACCCATTTTGAACTGCATAGCTGTACTGTACAGAATGCATCAGTAAACATTTACCACCTCTTCTACCAATAATTTTGAACGACAATTTACTTAGGTATATGATTTTTTAATATTTTAGTCGACTCCCCATTTGGCCTGACTTTGTATGAAAAGTGTTTTTCCATGCTCTCCGTAAGTCTTTGAAAAAATATGGTTGGATAAGAGGTGTTCCACAAGAGATGCAGAAAATGATTACTGATACATTCTGTAAATAAACCATACCATTTTGAATACCTATGTCCGTTCAATCACATTTGTCAACAGTATGCATAGGTGATTGGCTTTATTTACGAGTATAATATGGTCCTGTGTTACGGCTACGGTATTCTTCAGCCTATAACTGTACTTCTAATAAACATAAATGAACACAGTTAACATTAACAAGATAATAGTTGTGAATTGTTGTTATCATTGTTGGCCCGTTTGCCTGAGACCCTAATTACTTATCTACGTTAGCAGAAAACCTGCACCTCTAACCCGCATGACACAGTTTAGAAAGATAAACACTACACTATGACTACATTACGCTAACGGTTCGAGCTCTTGTATCAGGAACTTGGTGGTACCCCCATTACAGCAGATTAGCAATTTGCGAAAAGGGAATCATCAGTGTTAGGAAACTCCTAGAAGGATCATTCTCATCGTGATGCCATTACCGTAGCAGTCCTTAAATGGCTTAAATCCACACACATTCCTCCGAAATTTAGAAGAGACCAAAACTCTGTATACAAGTTACCGGTAAATCTTAAGATTCTGGTATCAATTTCGAGGATAGATTTCGATATGGATTTGAAGACTGCCAAGGTAATGCCATTTTTATGAGAATGACCTAGATATGTTTACCACGAAACGAAAGTGTATTTTCGTGAACTGGAATCCTTGATTAAAAAACTTCACTGCAAACGGATAATTGTATAGGAACTAAAATGCCCCATTAGAGACTGTGGGTCCATAAAACAGAGAATACAAACCACATAAAGTTCGATACCAACTCCTCAATATCAAAAATACTGAACGGATTTTCGAGACTAAAAAGAGTCTGGCAGAACACGATAAAACTCTCTGCGCCAAATTGAATTCAAGCGGAGTACTAGGAAATCTCGTCTTTGGTCTGTTTACATATAACTTTTTTGTATGATGGGTTAATTTATAGCCCTGAGCCCCTGAATAAATTGAATTAAACACCTCCAGATGTCAGCAGTCTGTAATGATGAGTTGGTATTTTTATGGCGACACAGACTATAACCACGCCAACTGTGACATCCTCTGCGGAGACTGCACCTACGAATCGATATAAACTACGTGTCATTGATGCAACCTATTAGGGTTGCCTTGCTGATGAACCGTTGTAAGCTTATTTATAATCTATATAGTTTGTAAAGAGGTGAATTCTATAGGCAACCACAATCCTTATATACAGTTATGCAACCCAATGTTGAAACACCTTCTACAATATACCTTAATTGACGTCTACGCCAGTAGCTGTATACTAGCCAAAATTGAAACTAGTGGCAAAACTAATTCCGAAACGAAGTGAGAGCAGATCACTAGTACAAACTAGGTATAATTAGAATATCACTTTCTAAGATTGTAGTAAACGTTCCCGAAATTTGAGTATTTTTTTAAATATTTAAAAATGTGTTTGTTCGAAAAAGGTTTTTGGGTTTTCCGACATACGAGTAAATTTGTTTTGATGAGATAGCCCTTACACGTGATCCCCCACTAAAGGACAATAGGATTGGCTACAAGTAGAGCGTGCCCAAGTTCATTGGGATGTTTACTTTAACAATGGTTTTATACGTCACAATAAAAAAAAAATTAAGCAAAACTTTCTAAAGGTAAATTGAATAAATTAAAGGGCACTCGCTCACTATCTATACACTATACTAGACAAAAATATAAATATTATTTTAAACTTGCTCCTTGACAACATGACACACATCTGGATTTTTCAGATCTATGTACTCTACTTACCTTTGTGCGTATTTCTATCACCAGCCCGAGGGTGAGGGAAAACATCAACAGGAATCTTACACATTTTGGAATAGTATTTTAAATTATGGATACCGAAAAAAGGTACCTAATGATTCTGAAAGTGTAGCCATTGTCCAGGTGAGCACTCAAAATAGTTTGAATTGAATGACTTTACATATGCATTTCATAGGAATAAATAATAGCGCTTAAATTCGAGATAATCAGAACAATTTACAAGGTTTGTTTAGTAAATGTGTAGTACAAATTATTAAGCTATGTTGATTTTACCATAGGAAAAATTAACATGCAAAACGTTTACCAAGAAATCAGTGATGATTATAATAATAAACATCATAGTCATGCAGGACAACTATATTACTTTTATAGCGTCGAGTTGAATGTAACAAAGGATGTTTCGAAACATCCTTTCTTTGTCCGATACTTCGTCGCTGGACACTGCATTAGTGCGCAGAATAGTATTATAGTTTCACAACTTGTTTTTTACATCTATTCTTTCATTCTTGTCATTGTCTGTTGTAATGGTTATGGATGTATGGTTGTTCAATATTATCAAAATGAAAATTGTAATGATCATATTTGAAATGAGTACCTATAGAGATTTTTGCTGGTTCTTCTTGGTAGAAATACATTTTCTGAATCAGCGCTAGACTGCATGTTTGACATTCGTAAACTTTTCTGTGTAAAATTAATAAAGAATATTTCTATTTCAAATTCCATGATTCCAATGGTTTGTCTTCAAACCATATTTTTGGTATTATTTAGGTAAGTGGCCAGTTTTATCAGCTTTAGAGTATTGCAGGCTTGAATCATTTCATCCGTAAGAAAGATGATGTCTTTGGACTTTAGAGGGCGTAAAACCGCCGTGCCTGTATTTTGTTTGTTATTTTGATAATCGTCGTTATTCAATCTTGTCAGAGGCTTTTGAAGCGGTCTAAAATTCTAACACCAGGGCTTATTCTGTTGTTTCACTAATGTATCATATTTCTGAGCAATAAAGAATATTTATCTATCTACCAGGGCTTAATAGCCCACACCATAAGAAGGAGATCCATGGCATAACTTACTTAAATGGCCGTAGAAATATTTGATACTGCTTTATATTTTGGGTTTGATTAATCAAGTACCTACCTTCAATTTATTCATTAAAACAGCAATATGAAGTAAATTTCAAGCAAAAACTCTTTCAAGTTCACCAAGTTTTAAGTTACTGGACTGAAATTGAATATTATTTATATTTCACGTCGAAAGAATCATGTAAATTCTAAAAAAGCAGTTTTTTATTGTATCAGAAAGATCTATCTATCCATCATTTACTGTCTTGAAGTTAGGATGAAAGGTCATGAGCATTTTCATTTGTCAATTTTAGCACACAAAGAACCCAGCTGAACTAATAAAAAATATTGTGAAAATGTTCATCGAATAGATGCTCGAAAAATTTTCATATCTTGTTCTATAAAAATATCGTAAAACACTGCAAATTCATAAGGCACGATAAAACGTTCCCTGCCAAAGTCTGTGGCTCTGATTAAATATTTTCGTCGGTGTGAGTAGCGTGTGTCAATGACACGTGGACGGCCGAGTCTTTCTCAACTCGTCTGGTTTTTATAACGACCCTTTGATAAACACATTATTTTAGGCTTCTATTTGTAAAACACCTTCAAAGGACACTAATCCTCACAAAATTGTATAGCCGCTAAAACCCGCTTGTTTTTGTCTGCTTTTTTCTCAATGTTTTTATTTTCTTCTGCCTGTATCTAGTTACGAAATTGTATCATCGTTAAAATGTATTCGGTAATTAGTTTTTAAAGTTGTTTATTTAACTATTATATTTACTGCTTTATTTTCTGATCGTAATTTATCGACGGAAGTTCGCATTTAATTAAAATCCAACTAAAATAGACTTGACTTTCTCAAAAAGCAAAAAACCGGAATGATTTCCCTGCTCAGAGGTGAGTGAACGTTACGCATCACCTTGTCGAAGAAGTTGTAAGTCTAAACTGCGTAGTATTTGTCTGTTATTTCACTGCGATTATAGCGAAATGTACTAATATACTGAATGTTTACGTGTTCATTGAGTGTTGCGGGCGTGTGTGCGTGCGGCGTCGTCGCGCCTGCGCCGGCGGCTCGCGACCGACTGCTCTTTGTTTGTTGACAAGCGAACTCAACATTCAACTTTGCATTCAACAAGCGTCGCTGTTCGCGAGTGGACGTCGTGCGCGCCGCTCGTATCGCCCGAGCGTCAACACCTCGATCTTTTCACATTATCGTGTACGTCGGCTAAATTTAGTGCAGTTACTTTAAATATTTTTCCTGTTCTGCGCAACATTTTGGAGTTCAGTGCTGTTTTGTTGCGAGTTCTGCCCAGTGCCCAGTTCGGAGTTTCATCTGCGGAGATTTTTTCAACGTCTAAAATTACTCGATCGCCACTGTGCCAGAAGGTACGTTTTTTCAAAGGTTTTCTTCACAAACACATTCTGTGACATTGAAAACATTTCAACTATTACACGAGTTGAATGTCTGATGTCGCAACTAAACGGGGTCTTTGGGTTTAAGACATCGAAGTACGGACGCAGCAATGATAAATTGATGCGATAAATGCATTCGATCGTTTCTATTTTGATCCGTGAGATAGTCGTGCTCCATTCGATAATTGTACACACGCCGCTCGAGTGATTTATATTCTATGATTTTGTAAACATTACCGTTTGAAACATTGTACTTGCCTATTGCGAAACGAAAAGTGGGACAAGAAAGTTCAGGACAGCATGGTCATTAAGCAGTGTCACCGCACGATTTCACCGCTAATGAGACGCTCGCTGCATAAGTTGGGAATATAAACATTGTCGCTTTTCCAGCCTTGTGTTGCGGATAGATACAGTTATAATTTGGCTGGTTGCCGTAGGAGGCGCGTAGCGGTACCTCTTATGGCTGTCTGGTAGCTCGGTAACTTGTCTTTCGAGTAACGGGACGAGTAATGCATGATGCCGCCGCATACAGTAAGGCACATCTAGGTGCCAGTGCTGATCGCATATGGTGTCCACGTCGCGATGATTCAACTTTTTGCGACAATTTATAACGAACTCCTTGGTCGAAATACAGTTATGTCAACAAACCACATAAACACAGGCGGTTGACATCATAAATCTTTGAACAAACTCGTAAAAACATTTGGTCGGCAGATAACGACCTTAATGTCACCCAATTATGAATGCTTCTTTCTATAAATAGAAAATTATTATGGAATCTCTATGTGTGTTTGGTTTTGGCTTGGCAGGTTTCTTTAATGAATTTCCCTAATGACCTACTTCATTATTTATTAATATTATTGTGTCTTTTATCAATCAAATGTATTTGATTACTGAGTAGGTATATTGCTAAGTCTCGTTATAAATGTATTTATTATCTACGTCCTACTTATTTTGTACTTTGTCATTTCCCTTTGTTAATATTTCTTTAGCAATTTCTATTTGCTTCATTTTCTTTTTCTTTTAAACGATCCACCCACTCCATGCATCAAACACAATGGGCACCTATCTAGTTGCCCTCCTTAGAAAGTGCGTACATACCTAATTGTAGCAGATAAAGTTACATTGAAAAGAGTTTCTCAGAAAACAAGAAAAACACAGTCTATTCATCCCATTACAACATGTCGTCTTAAAAGTTCTTTTGTTCATCTTCATTCATTGGCCCTTCACGGCTTAGGGCATAAAACTACACAATAGTTTAGTGAGAGAAGGCGACGACAAGTACGACAACCCACGCGGCTAAGCAGGTACATAATTTAAAATAATGTATTATTGAGAATTTTGGACTTCTTATACAAGAATAAAAGAAAATAAATCATGTAGCTTCTGAATAAATCTGTCCCAATACTCCACAAACTTCAAATCTTAAAACTTATTTTTCAATGTCTCTAAAGAAATATTTACAAAGATTTCTAAAGATGTCTGGATGATTACATTTATATTAACTTTAGGGAAAGAGTTGCTGAACACTTACAAAAGAAAAATTATGTCAAAAGATTCAACCATTATTCAGTCGTGAATCACAAATCTTTAACGAAATTTATTATCACCGAGAACTTTTTAACAATTTGGTGAAAAGAAAACAAATTTTAGTAATCAGCAAACAAAAGTAATAATTATAGAAATTAATAACAAAACAGAAAAGCATACGAAACCAGTTTTGCAGGTGTCCTTTTCGAGAAATCTCGCAGGCTGATCAAATCTTTGTCCGGGCAGAGCGGAGGTCAGCTAAGAAGATTGAGGGCAGCGAAAGTTCCGTTTATTTGTTTGGCATTAATCCAACGCATGCAAAATACGATGCATTCTTACTTTCAATGTTTTCGATTATCAATTCAGCTCAAGATACTATGTAGGTGGTACCTGGTAGGATTCGCTACCAGCTCATTGTATGTAGTCTTTATGGGAGGAATTGCATCGTTTAGGCTACCTGGTGTTGTCAGCACTCTTAGTTTTACATTTCAAGAGATCGGTCAACATTCTCATTTCCATTACTAGTGCAACATGCTATTATTTTCTCTGCTTCCAAATGTAGGTATAACTTCAATTTCTTCGCATGACCTCTCAGCCTTTAACTAAGGATATATGAAATGTTTCTTTACTAGAATAAATAATTATTATTGTGAGGTGAATGGTTTGTTAGTTGTCCTTAAATAAATAAACACTTGTTTAAATTATTACCTTCAGGGTGGCGTTTGAAAATGACCGCAATACTTGTATATTCACATGACACACACCTTAATGCCATCTTAGTTTGTTATCGTAGTACTTACGGCACGTATACATTCTTAACTTCGTGTTTGAACTTTTTATAGTTGTTTTACTGTTAGTCTCATTGTTCTCAACTCAAGTCTCATAATAAACAAGATATAAAAAAATCTATTATAATTTCTAGACGAGTTCAACGTACAGTGGCCAGCACATCAAGTTACTACAATCTGTCAAATTTCCTCAGTTGATATTGAACCAAACAGGTTTGACATAAAAGTGAGGTTCGATTGAAGAAATTTGACAGATTGTAGTAACTTGATTATGATGGGTTTGGCTATTAATATTCACAATGTCAATTTAATACCTTTTAAGTGAGTGCACCGAGACCTTATAAAGTGGTGTTGTGTATATGTTGTTTTAAAAGTATCCGTAAAACATTTACCACTTTTATAGCTTCGCCTATTGATTTTCAAGTAATGAGCTATGGTCGAGGCATCATAAAATCAACAGAATGTTTACACGAACTGTGGGACGTCGAGTGTTATTGGCGTTATTGCTTTCTTCATGAAATTTAAACACATTTTATGTCAGCAATTATAATGTAAAGAGGAAACAATTTATACATTACTGTTAGGTATAACGTAGTAGCATACCATCTAAAGAAGTAATTCGATGGTATTCCGTCTCGAATAATGTTGGCACGGCTCCAAGGAGTTTAAGGAAAATATTTGCGTGACGATGTCTCAGAACCCTTTGTCAGCGGGATACGTGCTTACTTTCCATCATTCTGCGTCGCAGTAACTAAAATAAAACGTGGAACGCGCAATCTGTACTTCACTCAATGACAACCGTTCTGCGCGCAGTCAGTTATGACAATCCAGCTAATTTAAAGAACATAAACAAAGCAAGCCCCAGCGAGTTCATTATCATATTCAGTACTTCTGGTGAATCTGCGAATTGTATCATATGAAACTATTATGAAGATGATGACTTCTATTCGCTTCAATGTTATTGAATTTTTGATTTGCTTTAATTATTCTTATTTCAAGGATAAATAATAAGATCGTATTAAAATCTGTTCCGCTTTAAAACTTCAAGGTTATTATTAGGTATTCTGTATATACCTGTCAATGGTTTCCATGAACATGTTTGCTAAACGGCGTGGCAAAATCTCTATTTTTCAATTTCGTATCTCACCTCGCACCTCAGCTTTCTCATGAGCGCGCGCATCTTTTAATGATTTGGTCCTGTGAATATCTAAAACTTAATGTAAGTAAATGCAGTATTATGTTGGATCATCAATTTTGCATAACTTAAATTTCTATCCCAGTATGTGCCCGACCAAGATTTATAGGGATTTCGGACATTGGCTGCGACATAATAGAATACATGGACAGGCAAGCATGAGGCGTGTGTGGCTCCTGGAAGTCGGCTGGCAATACTGGCATTCAAACTCGCTGCATTTAGCTGTCTGTTGATGTATGTACCTACTTTATGTAGGTATTATTAGATACAGACAATATATCACCAAAATGAGGCAAAAGCAAAAATAAAATATTCATTTCAGACGCAGAGCACAAGTAAATTTAAAGAATTTTAACCTTTGTGAATTTAGTGATGAACTTCGCTAGAATTTCGTGGTGATTCAAGCTCACACGAAACATGATTCACACAGTTCAGTGAAAAAAGAGAAAAACGAACAATAAATGGCTGTCGCTTATATTGTGTTCGTTCGTGTTAATATCTCGTTCCATTGCATCTATTACACAGTCTAGACTGGAGTCCAGACGAGCTCGTTTAATAACGTTCCCAGCAAGCTTTGCAGCCACCCGTCTAGACGTGCGTGCATTAAGCCAACTTCTCTTTCTCCCGTCTGCAGTTTTAGTTTTACTGCCGTACTAGTGTTGCAAACCGGATGTAACGACATCAAAGGTTAAAGCCACGGTTAAATATTTTGAGAGTTACTGAATTGAATTAAATGAGAATACAATTAAACGAGCCAGTGACGTAATGGTAAAAGTACACAATGAAAATGATAAAGTGCAATTGCAATATTTTAATGAATTTTATGTAGATTAAAGGTCGAGGAACTTGATTAGCAGATATAAATTTAATCTGATCTGATAATGAAATGAAATTGTAGCATATAACATGATTAACAGATAGGATAACAGATATAATATTGAATCTGATCTGATAATGAAATGGAATTGTAGCATATTTACTTAAATTTTCAAACGAAATAAATTAATGCAATTAGCCTAACTGAATCCCATCAAACAGAAGGTCGGAGATCTGTTTCCGGTTTATAATTCATTAAAGCAGATACAGAGTTTAAAGCTCAGTCGATTTTGAGAACGCTTGTTTCCACAAGCTATGATACATTTATGGAATATCATTGGGAGTTGCTGAAATATTCCAAGTAACGTCTGTCTGTATATTATCATGGCTGAAGTCTGATTGCTGTCTGGACAGTTTCAATGGAGGAAGCTCAAACGGCGCCGGTGTGTCAGCTCCTCCAACTTGGGGCAATAAAATAAAACGATTTCGCTCGATAGTGCCTTTCAATGCTTTTGGTATTGTGTAGGTAACTTGCTTGGATCGAGAATTGGCTTTCAATAATCGCTTCTTCTATTATACCAGCAGTGTGTGCCTTTTACAAGTTTTTAAACTTGACAGTTGAATTATGGTCTTAAATGATTAATGTAATTATTATTTGTGAAGTTTCTATCTTCAAGTTTTAATTTCATGAGGATATCAGTCACGAGTCGTTTACTTAGTTAAGTGCATAGAGTTTACTGCTAGGAACTAACTTGGTAAAACGGTAGTGTGCTTAGTTAAACAAGATAATCTTCAACGTAAATTCTTTACAACACACCTAAGCCAAAGTATTAAGCTTGAACTTTGAAAATACTTTCACTGGAATTCAGGGATTTTACAGTAGCGTGGTTTACGACTGAATCTCCGTCGGCAATCCCATTGCAGCATTCAATTGGCTCTCAAGACTTCCAACTTACGAGTATATACGGATTTCGTTCTCCCCACAGTATGTACTCGCACTGGCTGCAATGCTGCATTTCCCAGTATGTATTTTCTGCAGACTAATTTATTTTACTGTCCTCCGTTCCCAAGTCCCAACAACACAATCTGTATTCACTATAAATTTGTGAAGTTGTATTACGACGAGACGAAGTATTACGATACAAACCACATGACTACATCTATACATACATATACGTGCATTATACACGTGCGTGTGACCAAATCTTAGTGGGGGATGTCCTAACCATGATTATTTTTAGGGTTTTTTTGACAATGTAAAGTTATAACGTCACACAGCATTACCTACTTATCACATCTTATCATGGACGTAAAGTGGAATATTAGAACGCTATATAATCGTGAAATGCAACAACAGAGTTTATTGTAGCAATAAAGCATTAACGTAAGTAGAATTTATGCAAAAGTTATCCGTACCTAGTATATTGTGAAACAAGCCCTTAGGTTTTGAAAACTTTAGCCTTACCATGAGTTTGAAATACTATCCTCGCTATCGAAAACTATCGCTTTGTCAATTTCATTGTGATGCATTTGAAAGAGACAGAGCAATAGTTTACGTTATGTCAGTTTTAGATGTCAACTCATGGTAGCGCTACTGAACACAAAAATTGCATCTAATAAATCGAAAAGTAGATATACTACACGTAGGTTTTAATGGAAATTTTGGCATATAAATCCTGTTTAACAGACGAGGGGCATGACCGTGACAGTGAATTATATTCGGAACAAAAACGTTCACAAAAAATGTTGCGTATTTTAGTTCACGGTCCTACTATCCAACTCCGAATCTTTAGAGCTCGTTGAATTACACCGAGTCACTGACAAACCATAGATTATTGTAATCTGCGCGAGCGAAAATAAATGTAATTTATTTATTACTTTTACAAGCTTAGTTGTGGCTTATTAAATTAATGTCAAACTTCGTACAAGAACAGATTTGTCTTTAACACTTTGTAGCTTTAATGAGTTTGAATTAATGGCGTGCGATATTGATATTAGAAAACTTTCGAAACCTCCCACGTTTAAGTGTCATAAACATGATCGAAGACCTTGTTGATTTATATTCTGTCCTGGAAGCGACGTCGCACTTCCTTAACCCAATTGGCCATAACGCAAAATTCCTCAGTTTATTTAAAGAGTCATGTACAAAACATAAATCCTGTGATTCATCCGTATTATTGCGCAGGGCGATCATTGGCTTTGAGATTTCGGGGCCAGTGGCCGAGTTATGTGGAGGTACTTTAAACCCAAGGGACGAGGTTATTGCAGACCGAGTGAGCTCTCAACTTTTGTGATGATGAAACACTAACATTTTCAGAGTAATTTTGTAAACATCAAGGATTTACTGCTACGGCATTAACTCATCTGCATGGTGGAAGCACGACCGCAATTTTGGTCTGGTCCCGCAATTTTATGCGTCGTAAACCAAACGTCAGTTTCCTTTTTAGATATTGGCTATATTTAGATAAGTTCATGCTACGATGTTTATATCGCGCTATCAATGTTCGTTCTACGTCACGTTGTTTGTCTTGATCACTACGTATGTATTCTAGAAGGCTTAAACATCATTCAAAACAAAGTTATCAGAAGTATCTATTATCTAAATCTGTGTTAATCAGTTGACGAGTTGTCGTCGGATTTGCATCGCCGATCACGGCAAATTTCATTGACCCGCCTGTCGATCGATCGATGACCATGGCATGCCTAATTCAGATACGTTCACCCCCTAACTAGGTACCTACCTCTAGTTGTACAATGTACGAAGGACAATAACCTGGTGGTTTTCCTACATTATCCACTCGCTGAATTGTTAATTATCCTGTTTCTTTGATACGTTCAACTGGTTCGTTAGGGAGAACAAGCAAGGTTGTTATGGCTGTATTTTGAATACGTCTGATTTTCTGGAAATCCAAGATAAGCAATGTAAATAAACGATAATGTTTGTCAAATAATAGGTATATACATTCGACATAGGTACCTATACTTAAAGGTAAACAGACTTAATACATAGATATTATAATTTTATAACAATCTTATCATATCATGTTCTTACTTATTCGTTTAACTAAATGAATAAGTAAGTACTTTATTAATGCTGTCGATTATTTAAATAATTAAAGATAACGGTGGTCTTAAAAAGTTTCATTAACATTTTTAACTAATGAATCATGGAGATATACCGTGTGTATGCATTTAGATAATCATATTATACCTTTATTTTGAAAATTTTCATTGTAAACGTACGTATTTATGATTTGAAAACGGTAAAAGTATCTCTCTTTAAAGTATCTTTTCAAGGTTTTGTTTCTTAGCAACAAATTCAAAAACATTTGATTGTTATTTTACTTTTCGCCAAACTCGTGATACCTACTTATGAACCTAATGAACATTAAAGGTGCACCTGTTTAACATCACATCCTGTATACCGGCGATACACCGCGTTTTTGGTTTACTAATTTTACTACCTCTAGAATACCTAATCGTTTAGCCTTGAATGCCGGTACTGTAATGCCTAACATACTTTGTGCGTTTCGGTCCAATTGCTTTTATTTAACACTTGTTGAACAAACAAGCAAATTGCGAAGTGAAATTATCGAATACTATTAATTTTTACCACTTATTAAGAATTTAGTTCTATGTACCTATAAAAATACTTCGGATTTAACTTTGTAATGTAATTATATGCATTTAGTACAGAATTGATCGATGGGATTAAAAAACTGACTCGCTATAGGTGGTTTTTATAGTGAGTCAGTTTTTTAAATTTATAAAACTTCTGTAGACACCACAAGGCTTATACATATTAATATGTATGCGTTTAGTCTAATGACTAAACGCTTGCGCGGTGCAATCGACACATAGCGCCATCTACTGGCAAATATTGCAACCTTTAGCTAAATAACTCCTGAAACGAAGTTAGGGCGGGCCACTATTTAATATAGTGTATGTATTGGTGTTACCTCAAAATAAAAAATATAAACACTTGAGGACGCAAATTCCTCCCACGCACCATCCAACTCATCATTACGAGTAAGTTCAATGGTTTGCTAATAAAAACATAAAGAGACTTCTATAGTTATGATCTCACTTAGCTTAAGTTCAATAACTTTAATACACAATTAGACAATTACCTACCCGATAAAATCTCGAAGAACATTAGGTTGACTGTACTACAAGCCGTGTAGGCAGAATGAATTGTAATTTGCTAACAAGTCAGCCACCTACAAAAGTATAACGATTAATAATAGTTAATTGTGGAGAAGTTAATTTTTAAAATTGGCTTAGCATTAGCTTGGGAACCGATGAAACAATAGAGACGGTAAGTAGTATTTTTTTTTAAATCCCTAGTTGTACCCAAAGCCATCGCTTCGGAGCCCGAGGTACGCTTAAACCATGATTCAGGATTCGGGGAGTCTGGTAATTACAATGAAGTGACTGCCGTCTGACCTTCGCAAACCTTGAAAGGGAACCAGACCAACTGCCTATACCATCCTAAAGGGCCGGCCACGCATCCGCACTCCTTCTGGTGTAGCTGATGTCCATGGGCGGCAGGTGTTCACTTACCAGACCAACTGAATCTTGGTTAAGTTTTAAGTCGTTTTAAGAACAAACAGTAACGAGCAGGTGTCCTCATGATGGTTTCCCCTCACCGATGAGCTTAGGGTAGAAACGCACATAGATTCGTAGTCCAGAGGTGCATGCTGGGATTCGAAATTACTACTTACCTCCCTCTTGAAAGGCGCGTTGTTTATCATGCCATCAGGGTTTTGTTATGTCTTCATCATAATCATCTTCATCAATGGAGCCCATTCGAACATGTGACTCCACGGGTGTTAGTCATCGTCTGCCACCTATAAAATATCAGCTTATATACAAGTACTGTCCAGCTGCAGGGCAAAGGCCTCCATCATAGAAATCAAGTCATCGCTGCTATGATGGGATTAGGCTTAATCACCCACCACGCTTGCTTAAAAATGTGATGTAAATTGGACTGCATTTTCCACACTTAGACTCACTTTCGGTCCATTATACGTGATGACTACGCTTGTCTAATGCAGATTGGTGATCAAAAACCCGAGCTATGTTCAAAAAATTCGGAACATAATTTTTGGTCGACCCGGGGGCATGGCCCGGTACTTACACCACGGGTGTTCTACCACCTATATAACGTCAAAAAAAAAAGAATATAACCAGAGACTACCTACATAAATTACTGACCCGTGGATGACCTTCAGAGGTCACTCAGTAAGTATATTGTCGTGACGCTCTGCCGGTACAAAGTGGTTTGATGTCCTTTTTAAGGTTCCGTAGCCAATAGGCAAAACCTTAAGAGATTCTTGATGTCTTCGTATGTATGTCAGAGACACTTTTTACCGAAACTATAAGAACCAACCTGTTGAAACTTGGTAAGTAGGTGTAGGTATTTCTATGAACCGCATTCGAATCAAAATTGAACAAAAAAACCATTTAATATTTTTTGAGTTGTCCCATACTTAGAACACTGAAACTCAAATTTGTTTTTTCATCAAACCCGTACGTGTCTTTAGGTCTTCAAAAATGATATTGAGGTTTCTACGAGTTGAATAGTTTGCCCGAGAGAGAACTCTATTTTAACTTAAATAATTTAATGATAAGTTAAAAAAAATACGATGGTACTATACTTAGTACTTACCATGTAATCTTCCAGTGAAAATTGTTTTGAACGAAAACAAAGAAGATTTTTTTTAATTCGTTACAAATTGTAAACCACTATTTACCGTTCAATTAATCAACTCTTTACTTACGGTACGGAAACCGTACGTAACGGTACGGAACCCATAGTGCTCGAGTCCGACTTGCACTTGACCGGTTTTTTCGGCCCGATATTTTCGCTCGGGCCGAACAAATAAGTAAGCTATATCCGTCCGAGTTCATTAGCACCGCTATTTGCACCGATATCCGTGATTGCTTCGAGCTCGCTCTCCGTTCGTTAGGGAAGTGCTTTTAAATGCGCTCTTTCTCGTCTAAAGAGAGGTTTACACTTCGACAAGTAGCGAGTTAAGTTCTCAGACAGTTAAGTAATAAATAGTAAGTAAAGTAGCGTCCAACCGTAGTAGAGTCTGGTCGATTCACGAAAGATGACCACAAATGACGATCGTCTACGCATGTAATCTCATGAAGATATGGTTTATTCTCAATTTGACACATTATAATGGGCTTAGGCTAAACACATTCACAATCTATGTATAATAGAACATGTTTTTGTCTTAAGTCTTTAATTCATGAGATTACATGCGTATACGATCGTCATTTGTGATCATCTTTCGTGAGTCGACCTGTAAATGTTGTAAGTTGCCGTCCCAATATAAACTAAATAAATATGGACTATCACAAAGCTGTCTCCATCTATATTTTTTTATTTTATCAATTATGTACAGCCACACAAAGTATACAAAACTGTCAAATTTGTTCAATCGACTCACATTTTACTGTCATACACTTTAAGTTGAACATCGATTGAGGTAATTTGACTGATTGTGGTAACTTGCTGTGTGGCTGAGTGTGCCACCAAATTTTGTTACGCCCGAGCCAACTCCTTCTATGTCAACTTCTTTACTTACTTTCTTTATATAGATAGATAGATAGACATATATAGTTAATCTTTATTGCACACAAATAGCATACTAGCCACACATCAGTTTCAACCAATCTTGATCCGAGAATTTAGTCTTGTACTTTTAACACTAAACAAAAAAAATGTTTAACAACATTTACTAATTAATTCTCATTATTGTTACAGGTAAATACAACTGTTACGATTGAAGACCTGTGTAAGTTCTAAGCTTATTGTCTCTAAGATATCAGCGATTGAAGAAAGATCATTGTCTATGAATCTACCGTTTTAAGTACAAGTTTGTAATAATATTTGCAGTCAGCATAAAAATACTCTCACTACGTTTTTGGATATTTTAGTAGGTAATTTAGGTAGCCGTTGATTGTATCGCGTAAAGGTTTACCTAAATGAGTTGTCGTTGTCTATAGATTTAACTTCTTTATTAATAGTACAGATTTGTATATTTCGTACATCCATAAGTGCTCTGGTACTTTAGGACCAGATGCTAGTGATGTTGCCTGCTTTATTATTGCATCTGTATCCACTAACGGCGACCAGTGGCCCAGTTCGCCACTCGCTCACACCTTCGTACCCGGAAGACCTGACGTCCACAGACCTAGAAACGATAAGACCGGTCCGACCAGTTTCGCAGTCTGGTTGCCAAGCCCGCGGACTACACATTTGATTCTCGTTCATATGAAACCTAATTCAAAATGGTTAAAAAATGTAAATATTTTTTTTTTAATTTCAAAAACGTCACATATGAATTATAGTCCCTCCTTCCTTACTACTTAAATACACAAGGACATAAAATAATCAGAAATACCGCTCGGACTTTACTTTCCAGTAGTATTATTCAGGGTTGGACAAATTTATATCAAAAACGTCTTCCTTACAAAACAAACATACTTACATATTTCATAAACCATCTGCGAAATGTTTTGTTATTTTATTAATTCAAATAATATATAAGTATGTTTTATAGGTTTATTATTTTGTAAGTAGTATTTTTTACTGTATTTATGTAAAAAATCTATGAAAATAATTCAGATTGCGATAATTTCTTTTTTCCTAAAAAGAAATAGTTTATAAACAATTAATAATTTATAATTATCACATTTATAAACGAATTTGTTCTCACAAAAATATACATTTATTAGCGGTCCGCCCCGGCTTCGCCCGTGGTACATACATAGCCTATAGTAATGAGGAATAACGTACCTATCTAACAAAATATGACAAGACTAACGAAAGGTTCAAAACCACGGAAAAACTAGCTCACAATTTTTTATTAAAACGCAGCTTTTTTTTTTGTCAGTCTGTACCCACGTGTGCGAGTATAGACGCAAATAGTGTGCGAGCGAGAGGTGAATAGTTGCGCCGCCATTTCTAATCCCAGTGTTTATCCGCACGGGTAGTAGGTACATATTTCTTAAACCAGCTGCGTTTTTTGTAATGCCTTCTGGGCGTGTTTAAAGTAGCATCGGGAGACTTGCCCCTTTCTTTTCTACAAAAAAAAAACAGAGAAAAACATTGTATGTCGAGAATCATAAGTATGATTTATATGAAGTCTATTACAGTTAATACGCAAGGCTAATAACGATAAAGTATGTTCGTATAATTATGCAAAACGTATGCAAATGCGCTTGCACACTTGCAAGGCACGCGTGATTGCTCGTTGCACTATGCTATTGCGTGTTCTTCCTAAACTGTAAATAAACAAACACATGCTTTGTCTCTGTTAACAAATGAATCCACGTAGAAACGCGAATAGGAACTCGGAAATCCTAGAAAAAAGGACTAAGGTTGTTTGCGATGCCAAGTGTGGAAATACTACGTTGTTCAACCCTACCAAAATATCTAGATATGGATGTTGAGTGCCCTTTGAACTTTCTTTTACTCTGTATTATTTAATCACGTGGTGAAAAAAAAAACATAAATTATTTAATTAAAAACACGTCTTCTTGGTTTTAGCGCGAACTGAAAAGCTAGAAATACATAATATTAAACGCAGTATAAATTTGTATAAAAATTTGTTGCCTGTACTTTAACAAGCTTTAGTTTTTGGTTGTATATTTCGAGTTTATCGCACAAGGAATTTTTGGGGATGAAAATTACATAATATTTGAACAGTTTGATGGAACCAATCTTTGAGTTGAGTTAATATTTTGCGTTATGTAAACAAACTCATATGACAGTGGCATAATAATGTTGTTTACGTTATTATGTCACTGTCATGAAAAAAAAGTTGTACGTTTGCGTACAATATTGAAAGCTTTAAAAATAAATATTGGCGCCACTGCCACTTACGTCAAGTGGTACGGTAGCCACATTTTATATGACGTAGCATTAAAAAAAAGTAAAAAAGTATCAGCCTATACATATACTGTCCCACTGCAGGGCAAAGGCCTTCATCATAGAAATCAAGTTATCGCTACTATGATGGGATTAGGCTTAATCACCACGCTTGCCTAATGCGGATTGGTGACCACAAACCCGAGCTATGTTCAAAAAATTCGAAACATACTTATGCTCGACCCGGGAATCGAACCCGGGACCGCGAGATCACGGCCTGGTACTTAAACCACTATAGACCAACAGGGCGCTCCAGCATCTGTCAATACTTTATTGACGAATTATAGATAGTCAGCAATTTCTTCATATTGTGATGATGACTGAAAAAGTTATTTTTTTTCTGAACTGAACCTGAACCGTAAACAGATCTTTTTTTAGCCATGCTAATTCTTATTACGTCTTCGCTTTGATGTCGCTCATCTTTATCATCTGTAGTTTATGACATGTCAGAAACACGACTTAATAAACAAACACAGATGTCAGTGACATAACGTAAACACGGAGATTTGCTCTTCCTAAAGCAAATGTACCTCGAGTCAGCTGTCACGTTAGAGACAACGTTTCAGGTTCACGGCCATTTAATTGTGTTTGTACACCCACACAGCTGTTTGAACCATCTGCTCGGGACACGCAGTGGAATATCTGCCCTACTGCGAAGGTAATAGTTTTTATAATTGGTTGAGAGGTCCTGTCATCAATCGAGCCATCGATAGGTAGAGTGGCCATACGTTTGGTGCAGTTTTTGCTCCAAACTTAAATGTTGTTACATAATAACTAGTTTTTTACTACGTTTTAAAATACTCTTGTTAAAAACTAGCATATTGCTGTAATATCTAGTTTTTATATCTCGGTACTTGTACTAGTATATTCATTCATACTTTGCACTAGACTGCTACCGCAATTTGGACGCAGAGTTTTGCATGCCACAACAAAGTCTATTTAGGTAGGTAAATGTTATATCCAAATGAACGTAAAACAACTTTCACTCAAAATAACGGATAGGTATATAAATATTAACTTCAATCCCTAGTTTATAAGAAATGACAACAACGTATAAGATGAAAATATTTTTTTAACAATTTATTCGTAGCATTCTATCAGGTCACTAGATCAGCGTTGGTATTTAATAAAGCTTGTTTAAAAGCTATTAACCAACCGTTTTTATTAAAATTAATTAATTTAAAACTTAAGAATTATAATTATGACCGTTTAGTTTATGAGTAACCTGATCGGAAATTGATCCTCTCATTTATTATACGAGTATGATGACGACCATTACTTACCGTTATTAGTATATTTGCAAACATTTTGTAGATGTTCTTTCCGAAATGGACGTTAATATTAATGAGGATTTACTCACTATCCTCATGTTTTACAGTCTTTCCTCTGACTATGAACTCATAGTGATGAGCGTTACTAGTAACGCTCTACCGAAACCTAAGGAACTTAAAGCTAACATTATAGAATAGAGTGAAGCTCGACACCGTGACGTTGAAGTCAGTTATGACTGTAACGTAATTTGTTATTTATTTATTCTATAACAAAAATAAAAAGTTCAATTCGTGGGATGCCTTACAGCATTCTCTATCAGTCAACCAGTTTCTTTGCGTCCCACGACACGTCGCCAACAGTTTTTGGCCGCCGGGAGCGAATGGGATAATGTCGGGCTCTCCTCCGTTGAGACTGAAGGCCTACCGAACCGACTAAACCCCCTACAAATGCTCTCTTCTTTGCCATAGTGGGAAGGAGACATATAAGTACGAAAATTTTAATAATGTGGAGTAAACTGACAGATGCAAATGTCAGAAACTTGACATTTGCATCTGTCAGTTTACTCCACATTATTAAAAATCAGAGTTTAGTTAATGAACTTTGACTAAATTATGGCGACCCTACCGATAATGGACTGTTATGGTTACACCATGTCCGGGGCTGGATTGGTCTCAATAAGTTCTTCCTTCGCGATCTATTTCTAATTGTTTTGTTTGTCAGTTCTCATTTGACTTGTTACCAATCGCCAGACGTTTATACCTCGGCTCTTATATACCAAGGTTATGTGATTGTAGTTTGATATTTATCCAGTTATTATTACAATAATTATATTGTTCGAAACCTGCTATTTTTACTGATTTTTATTAGTTCTTTATTATATTTTTGATTTGCAACATTATCTACTTATATTCAGACCAGTTTTGGATCGGGACTAAACGCGACGATATTTAAATAGGTATAACATATTAAAGTAGGTACTTTCTTACTGCTTTACATATTTTTACCTATAATGCAACACGAAAGTTAAATTAAAATCAATGTATTGGCTAACTTTTCTTTATGTCGATATAGGAAATTAAAAGTTAATATTGAGATTCATTATTACCTGAAAGAACAGATAGGTATATAAATACTTTCCCAGCAGACCTTTATTTCTTAAGCTTGTACATAATTATAGATTGTGTGGGTAGGTAAAACTAGTTCAGTAGGTAGGTAGGTACAATGCGACTAGGTTTAAGCCGCAAAATTAAATACGGAATGAGGGGAAAGGATATTGATGGCGTTTCACTCCGATTTTTTTTATATAGAACTGAGTAACAATGTCTTACTTCCTACGAAGACAGTGGAGAAGGCATCAATACCAATTGTACTATCGCGTAGGTAGCTGATATCCAATGTCGCTAAAATTACTATCCCAATAAACAGCTGACTGTTACGAAACCTTTAGGCGGAGGTTGACTGGAACTTACTAGAATTACGTTCGTGTAATGTAGCGGATAGTACTTAATTCGACGACTTAAACGTTCTACTGCAATCATTTCGCCAAATGTTTGATCCTGCCTGTACACCGCACTCGCAGCAGTTATCTGTGCCATCAGCAAAGTGGACCTACCTAATCGGACCCTTACACTCGAATGCCTCCAGTCAGCACCTACCTTTATCAAAACCCGTTTGGTGTCAGCGTCACGAGAGCTAATAATGCCGGCCAATGGCTCGGAAGACCCGCGGCTCGTTGGACCCGGCCTCCGAGGAGGGTCTCACTTGGTCTAACCCTTCGTACGTGAGGTAAAAATGTAACAGTTTTACTGGAATTAAGAATAAAAAACAAAACAATTGATTTTGTCATAGTCCAGGTGCATTACAAAAAATAGGCAAGGGTCGAACCCTAATGTGCAAATAATGCCTGTGCTAAAAGAGGCCACTCTTCCTCAACACACTCTTACATACATATTTGTTGGTAGGAGGTAATTATACTACTTATAAGAGATCCAAATTCAAAATGAAACTGGCCGCAGACACTAGAGCACCCTTATTTTAAAGATAAGAACAGATTTTATAAAGTGACACGAAGCATGCGATATACAAACAAAGGCAAAAAGAAAAAGTTAATCAATACTCTAATATATTTTTTAACTGGCAGAATTCGGTGTAGTAAACTTAATTCACCCAGGGTAATTCACCCAGGTGAATTAAAGAAACTTTTAGTAAACTTTATTCACCTGGGTGCATTAAGTTCACTCCTGTAGTAAACTTAATTCACCCAGGTGAATTAAAGAAACTTTTAGTAAACTTTAAACACCTGGGGTGCATTAAGTTCACTCTTGTAGTAAACTTAATTCACCCATGGTAATTCACCTAGGTGAATTAAAGAAACTTTTAGTAAACTTTAAACATCTATTCCACAAAATAGGTCCCTATTTTGTGCCTATTCCCTGTAGTCTTACCGCGTAGTCTTACCAATCGGACTACTGGGTATTTCTGGCTAATGTCGCTACTTTTCAATTGATTTCATTTTCCTTTGCAATTATGTACCTATTTCAATTAAATAAATTTTGCTTTGCAATTTCCTGTAATAATATGAAAGGTGACAAATTGCCCGTGGTCCACTTAGGTGTAACAAATTTCTTTCCGTGGTTTACCCAAAGGTCCACATGTTCCCATATAAAATTTTATTGTAGTAGGTATATCTTATGTCACAGGAAATTCGACATGAAAGTACCAGGAAATCATAAATTTATAGGAGGTACTAATAATCGTAATTCGTATCTTTGCTAAGACCCAAAATATCAATGCCTTATATAACCACCTCTTAGTACTTTATGTTAGCCTGGTACTTATAGCACAAAACAGTACGCTCATGAGAAAATACAAACCTACACTATTGTTTTACTGGTAAGACTATTGGGAAGGAAATTCCCAGTAGTCCGATTGGTAAGACTACGCGGTAAGACTACAGGGAATAGGCACAAAATAGGGACCTATTTTGTGGAATAGATGTTTAAAGTTTACTAAAAGTTTCTTAAATTCACCTAGGCGAATTACCATGGGTGAATTAAGTTTACTACAAGAGTGAACTTAATGCACCCCAGGTGTTTAAAGTTTACTAAAAGTTTCTTTAATTCACCTGGGTGAATTAAATTTACTACAGGAGTGAACTTAATGCACCCAGGTGAATAAAGTTTACTAAAAGTTTCTTTAATTCACCTGGGTGAATTACCCTGGGTGAATTAAGTTTACTACACCCATCACAGGAAAAGTCACAGATTTTGACTGCAAACGCAAACGTCATATTTGGCGTTATCACAATATTTACAAAGAAAAAACCATACTGCTTGATTGAACTGCAGCGTTTAACTCCTGCAAGATGACCAAATTTTAAAAGTTTTATTTAGTTTTGTCGTCTTGTGGGTAGACCACCTGCCCGTTGGTCCGACGATATTGTAAGGGTGGTGGGGAAACAGTGGATGAGGCTGGCTGGTGACCGTAGGGAGTGGCGTAATAAAGAAGAGGCCTATACTCAGCAGTGGGTGGATGTGGGCTGACATGATGATGATGATGATTTAGTTTTACTTACCTACTCGTGTGTGTGTCCATGGCCTCACTCACGACTTCTAAATGGATAAACCGATTTTGAAACAAGAATATTTAAAACTTTTCAAATTTAATTTACATATTAATCTGATACAGTGACCCATCAGCCTTATAATATTAATGAATTAGATAATCTTATTTTAAGCAATAATCAATTGAATTAATTTAGGTGCTGCCCCATCTCGTCATTCAAAGAAAGAACTTCTTCAAATCATCAGAGACATCGATCATCTCGTACTACTTCAGTAGGCAACATAAAAAAAAATCTTAACTCATTAAAGGCGGTTTATCCTATTTTTTATAGTTTTTGAATTATGCAACATACTTGTATCTCATTTAAAAATATAATCACGCGCCTCTTCACGTTTGAAGATACAACAATATTATCCCTTTCGGCCGCATTGGCAACTAAGTTTGACAACCAGTTGCCGAAGAAGAACTGACGTTCTTGCTACGCAACCAGTTGCCAAAAACGAATGGTTTTTCTTTTTTCGCTACTGGTTGCGTACAAAGAATTATTTTATTACTAAGGTTACGTAAGACGAATTTTCATTCTCGATTCACAACTTCTTATAAGTAAAGGATATTCCTTTCGAGTGCAAATTTGGGATTTTAATTTATAAAACAGCGAATATATAAAAAAAAGTATTTAAATACTTGCTTTTTTTTTCTTAAGAAAAATATTTTCACGATTTTACCTATTTATTTGAATGTTCATATGTTTTCTCATATTCACACTTGTTCGTTTGTTACAGTTTTTATAATAATCATTTTTGCTCTATCAATTGTAATTTAGCACACCTTTATTTATTTTTCAGACCTAAAATGTTATTGTTTTTTCATGTCCAGATACATATCAAAAAGTTTACATAACAGAAGAGCGTGGGTACTTCTTTTCCTAAAGATAAACAATCTTACCGTAATCTCTACGTAGCTGAAGTGGTAGATATATACCTGCTACACAGCTATGGTGCTTTAGTATTTATTTATCTACCTACCAAATGGTGAGACAATTAATTAATTCCAAGAACCAATTTCGTGTTAATTCCACTTACTAGTGTACCTCCTATAGACTTATGTTTTCCTGGTAGTCTGGAAAAAATCAGGAAGAATGAGTTTAATTTTTATAAGAAAACTACACCCTGTATAAGCTGATACTTTACTTTTAAAAGTTAACCATTTTAACACTTTTGGAGAATCACCCTTTGATAATAGGGAGGAAACTTAGTATTGAGTTTTGTTTTTAAGTTATAATGTTGGATTTTGATATAGTAGGTTCCTAGCATTAAATTATCTATCATTTTAGGAAATTTAACCTTTGAGGGGATTTGGCTACGGGTTGAGTAGTAAGAAAGTTAGTTCTTTTATGGCAACTGCAAGTTTCACAACCAGGCAGATGTGAAAAAAGAAAAACCATTCGTTTTTGGCAACTGGTTGCGTAGCAAGAACGTCAGTTCTTCTTCGGCAACTGGTTGTCAAACTTAGTTGCCAATGCGGCCGAAAGGATATTATCACTCATTTAAAACTAAAACGTAGTTAACGTAAAAATAACAATGTTTGAAAAAATATGAAGCAATGTTTGCCTACTGGTGGTGACTTTTTTATACCAATACCGTTTATTTTCTTTTTCAAGGAAGAATTTGATACCCATTCGATACCTATTTGCTTTCGACGCCGAACAAACTAGAAATGCAAATAAATTTTCCACCGTACCTTTGATGATATCGTAATACCTATGTAAACAAAACTGTAATATCTGCATGTAATTGGAATATCGCATTCATACTTTATTTGACTTGCTATCAGTGAAATTGGCCGCACCTAGGAACCATGTTGTGAACTTAATTACTTTTATAGCGTCATGGAGAATGCAATACAGGGTGTATCTGTGAACATTTACAACCCTTCAACCACATCTTCTAACAATCATTTTGAACAACATTTGTTCTATGAAAAATGTTCATCTTTTCATACAAAGTCGGTCACGTGACTTGGTCATTTTGAATGGGGAGTCGAAAATTTCTTCGAAGAATTAAGAAAACAAATGTTGTTAAGAATGGTTGGTAGAACACGTGATCAAAAGGATGCAAATGTTCACAGATACACCCTGTATATATTTTTTATCATTGTTTACTGTCTGATCGTAAAACAACGTCCAAATAATTTACAATAATTGGGCACTAAAAAAAATAAAACGTCAATACTGTCAAAGTTGACAAGTAACAATGAAATGCAAAGGAATCAAATCATACGGCCGGCCGTACTCAATATTATGAAGACGAAGGATTGTCCCAATCGCAAATGTTCGTCCTATTTACCCGTACAATATTACGCACCGATAGACACATTGGGTCGAACAGTTTCGACAGGGTACTGAATTACAGATAGGTATTGAATTCCTGACTTCAGACAAGTTGGGGTATGTTTCCAACAAGTAATTAATCATGAAGAAGATGCCAATCTATTCAGTCACAGCAGGAAACAACTTGGAAGGTAGTCTGAAGTGAATGGTTAATAAGACTACGGGAAAGGGTCGAGATTCAAGTCATGCAAAGATATTTTTCTAGAAGCAGAACCTAACCTAATCTACCTAACCTAACTAATTTTTTGGGAGGTTAATTCTTAAGAATATCAAAAGTGTTAAAACGCAGTAAACACAGTGCTGAGCGCTCTATTGATAGATAGCCTTTTTTATTAAGGCTACTTCCTCGACTAACTTTTTATTTCAGTACGTACACTATCTAACTATTAGTTTTTAAGATAAATTCCACAAGACAAGAAACCTATTGTTATTAGTACATACATTAATTTGCAGTATTTATGTCCAAATGTTAAATAAAACCACTTTTGTGTAAAGCTCCCACTAAAATACTCTTTAAAAAAAACCGTTAAAATGGGTCACTTTTATTTATCCATCTATCTACTCCAAGTGAAATTAAAGAATCCAACGAGGCGTCGAAATGGTGTTAAAATCAATTTGTTCTTTTGTAAAATTTCCAAGCGTCCGCTTCAAATAAAGAGATTAACTTAATAAAATTGGATCATGGCGCATTATCAATTTTAGCGACGACAGAAATTAGGTTTTGTGTCAGAGAGAATTCGAGGAATTCGCGCTAACTTAGAGACGTGTAGGGGTGTGAGGTTAATGAATTAATGATATAAACGATTTCATTAAAATATTATCGATTATTCTTTATTCAATAAGTTATCTGTTCAAATCAACAACAACAACAATCACAACAACAACAATCACAACAACAACAACAATCACAACAACAACAACAATCACAACAACAACAACAATCACAACACAACAACAACAACTGTTGTGAACAATCAGCCATCAACGCAGGACATATAGTGCAGAAATGTGTGTAAACACAAGTGCACTCTCTATTCCATTACCCTGATATTTCGATGAGACACCAGTGTGTCACGACCGTGCCGTATCTGGCAGTAATCACGGCTCAACGTGCTTTCCGCGGCAGGGGGGTCGCCAACTTCCCGATTTAAGACTGGACTCTGAGAATTTCTCAACAAAAGAAGGTTTGGCCCAATCCGGGGATCGAACTTGGAGTGAGTCGCACTTTGCACAATAAAAGGTATTTCTACTTTTTATGACTAGTCACGAGGTAATCCTCATGAACTGTCTTTTTTCAAATAAATATATCCAATATTAGGTATCTATAAAGACTTTTAATTTGAGTAGATGTATATATGTGTCAGCGTCTAAACGTAGCTAAGTAAATATATAATTGCTACATAGCTTTTGATCTAAAATTCGTCTAGACGTTGAAACGATTCAATATGAAACAATTCACTTTCAGTTTGTTTAAGCTAGAGTGAAAGGTTTGTGAATTAAATAAAGGTTCAATAGCATTTTATAATTAAATTACTTAGATGCCTTTTTTATTGCTTTATATTTCTATCAGATGGAAAAAGCTCAGGGATTGGACAAATTTGCTTTTTTACAAATAATTTCAAACTGGGTCTATAATATTTGTCGCATTCGCAGAAGCTAAATAATTAAATAAGTATTGGGATACTTAATTTTAGTCGTTTTAAGAACGTGATATGGGTTGGGTCCCAAATCACGTCTTGAATCGGCTAAAATGCGTTGTTTTAACACGTAAGTAATATTCTGCTTCGCCGGGCCATATTCACGCTCGATTGGGAACAAATTGACTGAAAATCGACTTTAATCAGACCAGAGCATTAGACAAGTCAGTTAAAAAACCCGAATGCTTAACGTAACTGAGCACAGTCGGGCTAACCTTATAATAGTAATGCCAGAACGAAAAGCCGGACAATCCAACTAGTCTAGCCGGACATTGAGGTAAAAAGCCGGACACCTCACATTTTATACCCCGTCGAAAAACAAATACAACAGAAAACTTCAAATTATAAATGCCTAACAAAGGCCGGACATTGTCCTATTTGGCCGGACACGTAACCAAAAGCCTATATCCAGCTTAATACGTTCGCTTGGCAACCCTACCCCCGAATAATGAAACGCGTTTTAACTTTTACAGCTACGAAGGCTAGATTTAACCAACATAGGTTTTTTAAGAGATAGGTTCTATTACTATTCGTTGAAATAATTTTACTCCATGAACCCCACTGTAAAAATAGAGCTGTGGTTAGAGTGAGGTTAAGACAGCTTTATGTATTATTATGACTGAGACAACTATATGTTTTCAAAGTTAAAAATGTGAGTAAAGTAAGAAAGAAAAAACACTTGACGACCCGTTTAGCGCAATGGTTTGAGCGCCGCTTGAGATGCAAGGGTTTCGGGTCCGATTGCCGCACCAACACAAATGTTTGTTGATTAAATATATATTTATGTTGGGCCTGTGTGTTTGTGATTCCTTCGTTGTTCTTGGTTTCCATAGCACAAGAGAAAACCTTAGTTTGGGACCAGGACAATGTATGTGATTTTGTCTTAATTTATTTATTGACCACCACTATTCAAGCCTGCTATGCAAACAACGTACACTGATTACTTTTGGGATTGGATTCCATGACCCTGATCTTAAAGACAACTCGAAGACTGGAAAATAAAAATAGATATAGGTAATCTCTATTAACAGTATAATCCTCATCCGGTTTTACTTATAATAAGACTGTATGTTGCAAAATAAAAACGAAATACTCGCTATCTTACGTAATGCGTAACTGCGTCTATTAATTAAGTAATGTAACGTACTGTTGCGGGTACGGGGTACGTAAGATTCAAGTAAAATGCCAAAGTCACAAAAAGACAATTAATTTATTCGACGAGTAACAAAAACACAATTAAAACACTAAATCACACTTAAACGCACTAAAACACTAAAATCTTCCTTAAACACTTCGCAGGTAATACACAAGATCACTCTTAGTTCGCAGGAGAATAATCGCTTTCCAAATTGGAACTCACTTCTTCTCGTTGTTCAAATCAGAACTGATTCGTCGGCTCGCCCGTCCCGCTTTTATACTAGCGCGGTCGCGGGCGAGACCTTACTAGAAGGGAATAGAACATTCTCGATCTTTTCTCTCGTAACTTCGATTGAGACTTTGTAGACATCGGACATGTTGCTACGTATTGGGGCTTCGAGAGATTTCTACATAGTTCCCGATATTTCTCGTAGCTTCTCGAACGTTCGATGGAGAGTTCGATAATTTTCTATTCCGAATGCGAAGGTTCGGGGGCGACTATGCGTGTATAACGTAGTACACAACGGAATAATAGACCTTACTCGTTTGAGACAAGCTCTATTTCCGTATGCAGGGGCACATAGTCGTAACATTACCCCCCTCTTAGTCATGCTCGTCCCGAGCATCATTGGACCCATGGTAACGAGCCAACCGATCAATGTGAACAATTTTAGGTTTTCCTCTTGTTCCTTGTTTGATCCGATAGGTTAAGTCGTTCAGTCTAGTAATAATCTTGTATGGCCCTTCCCACCTTGGCTGGAACTTCGGTGATTTGCCTTTCTTCCTGAGTGGGTTGTGTAACCAAACCAGACTTCCTTCCTCGAAACCGTCGGTGTTGGCTTTGCGGTCATAACGGGTCTTCATTCTTTCGCTGGACTTTAGACTACAGTCTCTAACTAGAGCATGTACTTCGTCCAGGCGCTTCTGTAGGTCAGCCGCATAATCGGTTACTGGTTGTGGAGCTTCTGGCGGTGTCCCAGTCAATGCATCTACCGGAAGCCGCATTTCTCGACCGAAGTTTACCATTGCTGGGGTAGCGCTGGTACTATCGTGGATCGCAGATCGGTAGGACAGTAGGAAAAAGCGGTATGTACTGGTCCCAGTCTCGTTGATGCATCGTCGACAACTTTGGCCAAGTGGTTTTCCAACGTTTGGTTGAATCTCTCGACCATGCCATCGGATTGCGGGTGTGCTGGAGTAGTACGGGTCTTATGCATACCCAACAGTTGACAGACCTCCTGAAACAGTGCTGACTCGAAGTTTCTTCCTTGGTCTGAATGTATCTCTAGAGGCACACCAAATCGGCAAATCACCTCGTGGACTAACTTTTTAGCGACCGTCTTCGCTTCTTGATTAGGCGTAGCGAAGACTTCAGGCCACTTAGTGAAGTAATCTTGGACCACAATGATGTATTTGTTTCCTTCATCGGATTCTGGAAAGGGGCCAGCTACATCGACTGCGATTCTTTCCCATGGAGCGCCGACGTTGTACAGCTTGAGTTTGCCCTTACTTCTGGTTTGTGGGCCCTTTACTGATGCGCAAGTCGTACATTTCTTGCACCAGTCTTCGACGTCCTCCCGACAGTGTATCCAGTAGAATCTCCGTCTCAGCTTCTCTAAGGTCTTCTTCACGCCTAAATGTCCTCCGGATACCCCATCGTGTATGTATCTCAGTAAAGAAGCAACTTGTTTACGGGGTACAATCAGCTGTAATGTTGTTTGGTCCCCTTTAGGTGTTTCCCATTTCCTGAAAAGTACTCCATCCTTAATCTCCAAACTGTCCCATTGCGCCCAGTAACTTTTCGTAATGGGGCTTGAAGATGCTACTTGGCTCCAAGAAGGTTTTTGACCTACTTCTTTCCAATCAAAGATTTTCCTTAGGTCTCTATCCTCTTTTTGAGCCTTTTTGATAGCGTCTTCACTCCATTCATTATCAAGACCCTGGGTGGTTATCATCCGGACTTCTTCTTTGGTTTCCGTCCTAGAGCAGTGACTGCAGGCCTCTGGACAAGGTCTTCTTGAAAGAGCATCGGCATTCAAATGCGTTCTACCACTCCGATGTTCGGTTGTGAAGTTGTACTCTTGAAGTTGTTCTAGCCACCGTGCCACTTGTCCTTCAGGGTTCTTAAACTGCAAGAGCCATTTTAACGCAGCGTGATCTGTCCGCAAGGTGAACTGTCTTCCAACGAGATACTTGTTGAAATGTTGTAGAGTCTTCACTACAGCCAACAGTTCCTTACGAGTCACACAGTAGTTCCTTTCAGGTTTCGAGAGTGACTTACTGAAATAAGCGATCACCACTTCCCGTTCACCTTGTTCTTGCGACAGAACTCCGCCTATGCCAGTGTTGCTGGCGTCGGTGTCCACGATAAACCTTCCTTCTCTGTTGGGGTAGCCAAGTATAGGGCTGGTGCAGAGGTGTTCTTTTAATCTGATAAAAGCTTGATCGCATTCCGAGTCCCAGGCAAATATTCGTTTATCTTCCGTGAGCCGATGGAGTGGTTTAGCGATGTCGGAGAAGTTCTTTACGAAACGCCGGTAGTATGCGCATAAGCCCAAAAATGATCTCACGTCGGTCTTGTTAGCTGGTATAGGCCACTCTTGGACAGCTTTTATCTTCTCTGGGTCGGTCCTTACACCATTCGATGAGATAATGTGTCCTAAGTAGGCGACTTCTTCCTTGAAAAACGTGCATTTCTTTGGGCTGAGTTTTAAGTTTGCTTCTCGTATTCTGGTGAAAACCTTCCTTAGGTTACTAACATGCTCCGTGAAATTTCGTCCCATGACAATGATGTCATCCAGATAGACCAGGCATGCATCTCCCAGTAGTCCAACCAGCACCCTTTCCATTAACCGCTCGAATGTCGCCGGAGCGTTACAAAGACCAAAGGGCATGACGTTGAACTGCCACAGTCCATTCCTAGTTCCAGTCGTAAATGCCGTCTTCTCTTTGTCTACTGGATGGATGTCTACTTGCCAGTAACCACTCTTAAGGTCCACTGTTGAAAACCACTTCATGCCGCTCAGCATGTCCAGGGTGTCGTCTATACGGGGCAAAGGGTAGCTGTCCTTCTTAGTTGCATTATTCAACAACCGGTAGTCCACACAAAACCTGGTGCTGCCATCTTTCTTCTTTACCAGGACTACTGGCGAAGACCACGGGCTTGTTGAAGGTTCTATGATGCGGTTCTTCTGCATCTCGGCAATCATGTCTGCTACCTCCTTTTCTTTGGCAAATGGAAGGCGTCTAGGCCGCTGCTTAATTGGTGGTGCGTCACCCGTATCTATGCGGTGTTTAACGAGACCTGTCCTTCCCAAATCATGGTCACCCTTTGAAAATATGTCGTTAAAATCGAGTAACAACCTTTTAGCTTGCTGAAGTTCCCGTTCAGAGAGCTTGTCCTTACAATGTGCTAGGAGCGGCGTGACGTCATCTCGTTGACAGGATTTCGGTTCCCGGGCTGTTTTCAGTCTCCTTATTGATTGACCTGCGTCGCACCGTCCAATGACACAGTCTCTTCGTAGCTGCACTTCATCTCCGCTAAGATTGATGACTCGCACTAGCGCTCCTTTTCCGGTCATTACCAGCGTTCTTGCTGTGATCAAACTTGGATGGTCGCCGCAGTTTTCTATAACGACGCTTCGTCCTTGACACACATTGTGAGGAAATCTAACTTTGACCAGAGTTTCAGACCTCGGCGGTAGGGTCGTGGTATTTTAGGCAGTAAACTGCGCATGATCTCGCTCCCTCTAGGAATACTTCTTGTTCCGGGAAACTAAGTACTCCTTTAGAGACGTCTACCACACACTTCTGGTCTCTTAAAAAGTCCAATCCGATTATGCAATCGTCAGTGATATCTGCTATGAGCACACTGTATTCAAAGGCCTGTTCTCCAAGGGTTATCTTCGCCATCGTCTCACCGAAGACGGTAACTGGCTGGCCTGTTGCTGTTTGAAGCTGAACGGTTGGTCTGCGATTCCACATAATAGTCCTTTTCAGTAGTTCTGGACGCACTATTGTTCTTGAAGCACCGGTGTCAATAGTAAAGTGACACGTTATGCTGTTCAGCTGTCCAACCACTGTTAGGTTATTCCCATTGCCAATCTGTGAAACAGTGACGGTAGGGGCTCGATGTTGACCAGCCAGCGCCCGCCCCGCGGCCCTGGCTCCCTTTAGTTTAACGACAGCTCTTCTGCGTCCACCTGTGTAGAGGACGCTACTGTCGTTTTACGCGGCCATTTTCGCTTGGGGCAACTACTCCGAATATGGCCCTCTCTCGCCGCAGCCATAGCACATCGGACCCAAAGAGGGGTTTTCCTTTGCCACAACCTCCCGAATTCGATGTTTTCTAGAGTCCTGATGCACGGCTTCCACCTCCAAGGCATGGGCTAGAGCTTCCTGCAAGGTCTGATGATGTCCCAGCTTCACGGCATGTCTGACATCTTCGTCCCTAATGCCATCATAGAAAGCTTGCGGGATCATTGATTCCACCATCGTCGGGCATGACACGTATGCACGTCGGACTAGCCTCTCGATTTCCGCCGCCCATTGCTGTAGGCTCTCACCAGGTTTCTGTTGTCGATCGCGGAGTTGTGCTCTATACGCGTGTTCCAGGTGTTTGTCGCTGTACCTGCCCTCTAGTGCTCTTTGGAGAGCACCTAAAGTTCTGTTATCCGAAGGCAGGTTCTCCAATGTAAGCAGGGCATCCCCACGAAGAGCAAGAGTCAAAGCTAACATTGATTCTTCTTCGTTCCACCCCTTTCCTTTAGCCACCGATTCGAACTGATACCAGAACGCTGCCCAAGACGTCGTTCCATCGAAGTGGGGTACTTCGACTTTCGGGGAATCCGATACTACTGAAACACCCCGGGTCTCCACTCTAGCCATCTTGGTATGCAACTGTTGCATCTCCGTATCCATCTGGCACAGTCGATCCTCGTGTTGGGTGAATCGATCTTCATGTTGGGTGAATCGATCTTCATGTTGGGTGAGTCGATCTTCATGTTGGGTAAGTCGATCTTCGTGTTGGGTCTTGATGCTTAGCACGTCATCCTTAAGAGCATCGATCTGCTTTTCTAATACTTCGTGCTTCTTCTCGATAGCGCCCAACAAGCTCTTGCCTAGCTCTTCCTGACGGCGGGCCTGGTCCTCCTTGAGCTCAGCTAGCAGTCTGGCTTGCTCTTGCTGATGGCGGGCTTGCTCTTCCTGATAGCGGGCTTGCTCTTCCTGGCGAAGGTCTTGTTTTTCACTCAGTTTAGCAAATTGTGCTTCTTGAAGGCGAGCTAGCTCCTCCTGCCGGTTGGCTTGCGTCTTCAGCAGTTTAAATATATCTGCAATCTCCATAGGCCCAATCGGTGTTTGTATCGATCCCTCTGTTGAAGTACCTTCACCCTCTTGCACAGCCACAGCCGCGGTTTGACTCCTCGTTACTCGACCCTCACTGTCTTCTCGTGGTGTAAGTGGCATCTTGAATCCCACTTCTGACACCAATTGTTGCGGGTACGGGGTACGTAAGATTCAAGTAAAATGCCAAAGTCACAAAAAGACAATTAATTTATTCGACGAGTAACAAAAACACAATTAAAACACTAAATCACACTTAAACGCACTAAAACACTAAAATCTTCCTTAAACACTTCGCAGGTAATACACAAGATCACTCTTAGTTCGCAGGAGAATAATCGCTTTCCAAATTGGAACTCACTTCTTCGCTTTCCAAATCAGAACTGATTCGTCGGCTCGCCCGTCCCGCTTTTATACTAGCGCGGTCGCGGGCGAGACCTTACTAGAAGGGAATAGAACATTCTCGATCTTTTCTCTCGTAACTTCGATTGAGACTTTGTAGACATCGGACATGTTGCTACGTATTAGGGCTTCGAGAGATTTCTACATAGTTCCCGATATTTCTCGTAGCTTCTCGAACGTTCGATGGAGAGTTCGATAATTTTCTATTCCGAATGCGAAGGTTCGGGGGCGACTATGCGTGTATAACGTAGTACACAACGGAATAATAGACCTTACTCGTTTGAGACAAGCTCTATTTCCGTATGCAGGGGCACATAGTCGTAACAGTACTTTAAAACCAAGCACCTAAATGAGTCTTTATTACTGTATGCCACCGCCTCATTAGGTATATGGTTGAGGTCGTTACGACTCCGGATAGAACAGTTGTAAAAACAAAACCGTCAGTGTGACACATTTCTATTCGTCACACATACAAAATGGTTGAGTTTCATTCTCAAAATGATGGCTGTAATGACTCGCCGTTTAGTCGTGTTAGTGGCCGCTTTAAAATTAGGATAATATGCTGAACGACTCCATTTTGTCAGCAGCTGTGGAAGTTCCACCAGCTCGTACTAAGCGTTTCGCTTCTTCTTTTTTGGTACGAACTGCTAAGGAATGGAACAACTTGCCGGCTTCTGTGTTTCCAGAGAGCTACAATTTGGGTGTCTTTAAGTCGAGAGTGAATAGGCTTCTTCTGGGAAAGCACATCTTAGACCTCATTGTCACTCTCCATCAGGTGAGATGAGGTCAAGTGCAAACCCATCATATATAAAAAAAAAAAAAAAGCATCATCAGTGAAGGCTGCGTGGGAAAAGTGTCACTGGAGAATAGGCCTGTCAGAGGCGGAACTATTGGGACGTGAAGTAAGGTTCTTCATGTCTCCTCCCCACTATGGCGATGAGGGAGCGTCGCTGGGGTTTAGTCGGTATACCTCCGGTCCCACCCGGAGGATAGTCCGACATAGCCCCGGCAGGAGGGTATGCATAAAGAGTCGCAAGACTACGTTTGCTCATTTCGGGTCAGCGGCATTCCCCAGCGTCAAAAAAAAGGAACTATAGAGTTGCAGGGCTGAAAAAATGCCACGGGCCCCCGACCCAAAAGGCTCCGAGCCCAAAAGGCCGTGCTTAAGCTATGTACTTAGTACGGAGTCAGGTTAATGTATGAGATGTTGTCATGTGAATGATTGGTGCAAGACACGGTTAAGGGATGTAAATGTTCAGGGATACATACATTAGATTACTTGTGACTATACTAAACGCAAAAACTCGCGACCGGTAGAGTATTTCATTAACGTCGTAAGATCCAAAAGCTTTTTAAATGGCATAAAACAATTGATTTTCTATTGTGTCTGCTGTCTGCCTTACGACGTTTAATTAGTTTTGATTTAATTATGACACCGATTGATTCAATCTCGATTATAACAGCTATAACAATATAACTGTCGTTATGTCATTCATTATGAATGTATGAAATACTCTACCAGTAAAGTCATAAAAAGGAGTTTTTCTTACAAGACTAGTTATTCCATTTATAACTGTTTATTATGCCATTTGCAACCTTGTTTCAAAGTGTAAATGTAGCATTTGTAAATATTTCCTCAAAGGTTAAAAGCTACTGACCTAAGCGAACCACTAGTACTCGTGCCTTGTAGTGGCCAAGTCGAGCGCTGCGGCCTTCAACCTTTTCAGATATTCATAACACCTTTTAGCAATTTATTTTCGTAATAGCTATAAAATATTAGCTGACAAGCTTACTCGCGTTTCCCGCGTGGTTAAATAGTAATTAATTCACACAATATCTCATACATTGACCTGACTCCGTAAGTAGCTTAAGCACTTGTGTTACAGATATCAAACAACAGTTTGAACACAAATATAAAACTCAAATACATACATCACACCCATTACATAGTTATGTACATTATTGCTAATCATTTTTTAAGGCTACCACAAGGTTTACATATGCTACCCGAAAAGACAAAACGCTTACGCGATGTATTGGATACCCAGCGCTAACAAAGATTGGGACTTAAGAACGAAGTTCTTTAAATTAGTTTATGAAATATCCTCAAAATCAACCCACAAATATACCCACAGTCTGTAGTAGCAAATACGGGCCTAAGTAAGTAATTACCTACAGCTAAAAGCATACTGCGTAGTATTTTAGTATTTATGACTTGAGTTTTTATACAATAATTGATTTCACGGTAAGAAAAATCCTTTGTATCTTCGGATAAAATCAGAAACAGGTTCCAAAAACTACCGTGACTTGGAAATAGTACTAACTGACATACAATCTGACTCCCAATTGTGTAGGGTTTTCCACGGTGCGCATGTGTGGCAAATCTTTAAACACGGCAATCATGTCTAGCCACAAGTCAGCCCGTGTACGGTCAGCATGGAAAGAAGCTTAACACCTGAATATCATGTCGAAGTAACATTTGGTCCGTACCGATGTGGCAAGTGACAGAAGACACAAGGTGGACCGATGATCTAGTGAGGGTCGCGGGAATTCCTTGGATGCGGAAGGCACAGGACCGATGTCATCTACATTACATCCACGACCACCGCTGGACACAAGTCCAGCTGTGGACGTCTATGGAAGAAGAGACGGATCACCCGATAAGCGATAGGCAACAAGACCAGCCTTTCCAATACAAACCTTTTGGATCTAGGAATGTGACGTTTCATAATACATATGTATATCTCTTCATACTCGTATATTACATGAACTAACTTTTGACATAATCGGTTGCGTAATAACCGTTATTAAACCCAAAATATTAAGCTGGGCTTATACGGACTACTGTTGTCTTTCTTCTTCTTCACTGGATAGCAAAATGGGGTAATCAAAATATTAATTAGGTACTAATACTTACTTTTTTTAATTTACCTATCTAGGTAGGTGTATTTTTTCCATTCCGTATTTGAACCTCATTCCAGATTACTACAATAATAGTTCCGTCCGAACCCTTTAAGTGCGTAATGAACCGTGGACTCCGACCTCTATTATAGCCATTGGGCACGCGTAGACCGCAAGCAAATCGTTTTTGCGCCTTTTCCAATAATGGCCCACATCGCTTAGCACCAACTGACTGTAATTATAGGCGTGGTTACCCATGGAACTGATTAATTAATCGAAATCTCAAGCGTAACGTAAGACGTAACCGCGAGAGCCACGCTTCGGCATGAATGGGACGGCTCGGAGTGATACCACTGCCTCACATAATATGACCTGCGTGAAGCAGCGCTTGCGCTGTGTTTCGCTGAATGTGAGGGGGAAAGAGGGGTTAAGTGTTGGCAGCGCAATTTTACTGGTGTTGCTGGTGTAATCGCTTACTAGGCGATCCGTCTGCTCGTCTGTCAACTACCACATAAAAAAACAGCTAACCGGTAAGGTAAGGTAACTGATGAAGTTAAGTAAATAAAATCAATGTTATCTGTATTAAATTAATGAGGGTATGTAGTATTTATGTGGGAACCACTTCAAACGTTAATACAATCGCTTGAAGAAAATCTAGACTGTCACCGCGGAAGTCACCTTTACACGTCTTCTTTGCTCGCGTGTGTAACGTACATAGGCACTGCAAAAAGCAAACTCCAATACAAATCAGACTCTAACACTGTAGACATTAGATTGAATATCTATTGATAGGGTGCATCATAGCCGGTTTTGCTTTGGTCAGATTATGTAAATGGCGTACACAGCTGTGCGGCAGCGTGGTCTACTATGAAAGTATTCGCCGTTTATCTCGCAGGATTTTCGTCTCTATGCCGTTTAGAGATGGGCGTTAGTCGGATGAAGGGAGTAAATGCGCAACGGCTGTTATCTGGTTGCATAAGAGCAAGGGCTATTGTGTCTTTATCAGTTGTTGTCGTGGCTTGTTTATATGACGCAAGCGGCGCAGGCGGTCGGGTATCGATTTGTTTATATGTATTCGCTTTCGCTTTATGATCGCGAAATATATAATATACTCTGTGAGACTTGCATCTGACCGTTTTCATCTCTCATTAAAACTGACTTATCTCTCTTTAATGTGTTTCTTATCGTTTATTCCTGAACCGATTAGTTATTTCATCACATTATACGAGTACATGAATACATTCAAAACACAAGATATTTATTATCTACATAGGTTGTATCTGTAAACTTTTACATCAATTTAACTACGAGTAAGTCTTTTAATAAATATACCGAACAACATTTTCCTTTGATATTTGGAAATTCGACAAAAAGTCACGTCACGTGAACAACGGTCGAGTCACGTTACCGACATTGTATGAAAAGTTCTATTTTTTCAGTTCTAATTTCCAAAACTCAATGTTGTTTTAAAGAGTTTTCAGAACACGTGGGTATGTAAATATTTACAGATACATCCTGTATAAATAATCTCTAAGCCTCTGTAATAAAATTAAGCCTTCACAATAATATTTGAAAGAAGTTTAATTCATTTTATAAGTTATCAATAATTAATTTTCGAATTTAGGGAAATAAGGTAACACAATTTAATAGTTAATTTACTATACTAGACGATGTAAGTACTTAGTAACGATGGTGTCTTTCTTTATTCTAATTTACATAAGCATCGGATGCCTAACAATTACTCAGCTGCTAATCAATTGCAAAGTATGTAACTGTCTAATGGTTAGGTTAGACAGTAGCTCGTACTGTGTAAACCAGTATTTATGCCTATGTCTTTCCTTTTAATGGTATTTTATTTTAAGCGTACAGTAGTTCGACCGTGGGCGTAGATTGGAGTCTTTGTGTGAAATTATTAATGGATCCGAACGTACTATAACATGTACGAGTGTTGTACATCAAGTGCTAACGGATGGCAAACGAACCACCTCATAGGCTATCGATCAAGCCTGACATAAAGGAATGTTCATTACTATCTATTTTAAGATTTTACTTTGTTTTTGACTATCCAAGGGTAAAAAGGTTAGGGCTACGCAGTTTTTTGTCGTACATACGTCTATTTACCCAGTTGCAGAATTAAATTACCTTGGTATTATATTACAAGTCACTGAATTGCAGAAATTAAGTATCTAAACACTGTATTTCTTCTTTATATATGTGTAAATACCTAAGTGATTCCCTATGCAACTGCAACGTATACAGGGTTATTTTTTTAAACACCGGCATCCTTCAAACCGGAAAGGGTGATACTAACTAACCATCCTGAACAACATTTCTTCTACGACTTTTCGAAATTAGTTGAAAAGTTTTCAGAATGACCAGCCACGTGACCGATTTTGTATGAAAACTTGAAAATTTTTTTCGCGAATTTACAAAAGTCATAGAACAACTGTTGTTCTGAATGGCCGGTAGACAAGATGGTTTGAAGGATGCCGAATTGCCGATGTTTAAAAAAATAACCCTGTATACTTATAATAATAATTACACAATAATTATAATGTTTCCTGTCAAATAACTAAATAATAATATTACACAACAACAAGTCTTCCATCACAGCAAAACGTGTGTTAATTCCTAGCAAACCGTAGGACGAGGAAACCATAATTCTGGCCGCCCTGGCCTACACGAATCGCATGACCAAAGACGACCATTACTCAAAACGCTGACTGGCAAATTAATTCTGTTTGCTTACCGTGTCTGCTGGGAGATTTATTTGTAGCTTGTACCTACTTGCAGGCAAAAAGTGTTTACGACCAAGTAGTATGTCGCTATATATACGTACAGGTTGTGTCTGTGAACATTTACATCCTTTTAACCACGTGTTCTACTATCAACAATTCTGAACAATATTTGTTCAACAACGAAATTTATCGAACACGTACCTGTAACCAGTAGTCATATGTATAGCAAAATCTATACTCTTTATAAAGAGATAACTTTTATGGACAACGACAAGCCTTATAGGTAAACCGAAAACACGAAACGCTTGCGCGATGTAATTGGCCACAGCGCCATCTATTGGTTCATTTCTGAATTACGGTCCCGAAGCGAAGTGAGGGCGGGCCACTAGTAATATAATAAAATATACAAATGATTTAAAAAAAATTACACTACTTACCCATACAAAATGACCAAGTCACGTCAACGTGACCTTTGTATGGAAAGATGAAAATTTTAATGCAAATGTTTTAAAAGTCATAGAACAAAGGTTCAGAATGGTTGGTAGAACACGTGGTTAAAGGGATGTAAATGTTCCAGATACACCCTGTATAGAGCGATGGTAGGTCAGTGGATAAAAGCGCGCCTTCCATACAATGCATTTCTGGATCTTTCAAATCTATGTGCGTATTTCTATCATTAGGTCGACGTGAGGGCAAAGAAATCTTGAAGCATGATCTAAGCGTAATACGCATAAATATAAGGGTTCCGTTTTTTCCTTTTGAGGTACGGAACCCTAAAAATCATCTTTCCATACAAAATCGGTCCCGTGACTTGGTCATTTTGTATGGTAACTATTTTGAAATGGCCAAAAAAAATTAAGGATTATGGAGTAAATTTTTTTTGGTTATTTTGAAATAGGGTAACAACAAAGACATTATTTTCATCACCTACGTCCTGAATATTATAACAGCTGTTAAGTAGAATCAAAGGCCTAAGATATCGTCAACTAATAAATGCCTTATCTCTAAAATATGTCAAAGTTCTCAAAGATTAGTAGAGCAAACAATAATATTTACCTCAAGATAACCTAAATGTTTACAGATAAGATTAAACTTCAAGATTATTTACGGAGGTGCGTAATTTTACTAATTTTCACGCGCCAAAATATTTACTTTCAGCGATGTGCGTATCTGTGAAACGGTAAATAATAAAACTAGAGTTATTCTGAGTAACTTATTCAGTAACTAGATAGCGCACTTGTAACTACAGCGTGTATCTGTGAACATTTACATCCCTTTAACCACGTGTTCTATCAACCATTCTGAGCAACATTTGTTCAACAACTTTTCCAAATTCTTCGAAAAAAATGTTGACTCCCCATACAAAACGACCAAGTCACCGACTTTGTATGGAGAGATGAAAAATTTTTATTCGAATTTTCAAAAGTCATTGAGCAAATGTTGTTTAGAATGGTTGGTAGAACACGTGGTTAAAAGGATGTAAATGTTCACAGATACACCCTGTATAGTCCGAGGCAAGAAAGTGTAGTTATGACCTTGAGTGCGCAGAAACCAATTTTGATAGAGAGTCTTCTTTTTTGCAAGTGCGCAAAATAACGGTCATCGCTATACTTTCGTGCCTCCAGCTATACTCCGGTGACTATAAGCGGCCGCAATCGCTAACCATCACGTGATCCCTGTGCTCGTCTGTCAACTATCACGTAAAAAAATGCAGATCATAACCAAATCCTCCATACGAATTTGTAAATAAAACAGATACACAGATAGCAAGCTCTATTTTAGTCGTCTATTTAATTATAGCCGACATTCAGAATCATCTACGCAACCTTGATTCTTTATTTAGTCCCTTGTACAGACAAGAGCACTTTATGTTATTCGTATTGATTAAAGTTTTGCCGATGCTCAAGTAAATAAGTCGCATAAATGATCTCGCAGATGTTCAGGGAATGCGGTGATTACATACCACCAGGTGACTCGCTTGCTCGTTTGACGCCTCTAGCATAAAAAACGATTTCGATCAGAAATTATTTTCAATTTGTGTTAATTTGTCGTGCTTTGTACTCCAGTTGGATTTTTGACAGTCTTACTGCCGCACTCAGAGTCGTTGATTAACTAAGGTGGTTACTTAAGAAAATATATTGCAATTTATTCTTAAGTAAATATTGCACTTAAAAAAAAAAAAATATATATATATATATTAAAAGAAAAAAAAAAAAAAAAAAACGAGCTATCGTACAGTGATCTCAGTATGGATCGGCACAAATGACAGAGACAGACTATAGGAACACGACCGAAGAGAGATTAAACTCGGTAAATCGTTAAGAGCGATACCTAAAAAAAATACATGTTGTAGACTGGATTCGATCTTGAATTTCTGACGAGGATTTTTATTCAATGTTTATAGTTCATTAGGAAAAAAATATAACGTAAACATCGATTTTATGCAAAATATTGGATAAACTACGAAACTAAACAGTTCAGATGACTGATTTTTTTATATATAATAATACAATACAATGTACACTACAATCCCTGACGAGGAATTCTTGTTTCTTAGCTTTATATTTTTTTAATTAATAATATTCTGTTTTTTGATATACGCGAGCGCGAGTACTCTCTATGGTCAAGGCCGTTGGCGCATGTAGGTACAAGCCTTAACTTGCTTTTCCGCTCGGGGGTACAAAACGGCCAACTTCCAGACTTCGCGCTGTCGCTGAGAGAGAGAGAATTTCTGAACAGAAAAACTCAGGGACAAATTTTTGGGCCCACCTGGGGATCGAAAGCGCCTCCAAAGCAGTCATATCCCATACCACTAGTGCCATCTATACAGTTAGTAACTAGAGTAGGTAGTGTTTAGTTGGTAGGAATATTCAATGTAAATCAATTAGCAAGGTAAATAGACCGAAACTGTGTTTGTTTCTTAACACCGAACATTCGCTACACATCCCATAGAATGTAGTTAAATAAATAACAGCCAAGTAGGTTTATATCTACTTCTTCGTGCCACGGACAACCGTGAGAGAGCCACGAGGTACTTAGCTGATATTGAGTGATACCACGGCCTCACAGAAGGCCGGCGTAAAGCAGCGCCTGCGCTGTGTTTCGCCGAATAGGTGAGGGCACAGGAGGCCCCATTAAAGGAAAGGGGGTTAATGGTTGGAATCGCACTTGTGACTCTACTGGTGTTGTAGGGGTCTATGGGCGGCGGCAATCTCTTAACATCAGTAGGCCTAACATGCGCACCGCGACAAAATTTTGTCGACTCTCGTTCGCGAGAGCGCATTCTTCTATCCCGCTCATCGCTCAGTCAGATGAGCGAGACGCAACTTACGCCGACAAAATACGAGTGTCGACAAATTTTGTCGCGGTGCGCATGTTAGCCCGGCAGGTGATGTCTACACGTCTGCCATCTGTCACATTGAAAATTTTTGCAATTTATTCTCATGTAAACAACGCACTTAAAACCACTAAATTACCGTAACTACAAATTAGTAAATGGTGATAATATTATCTGAAATCTAAACTACCTACTTACTTATACAATAAAATGCAAACTGAAAATTATGGTATTATTGAGTTAATTTATTGGCCCCCGGAACCATAAATAGCATAAGTATGTTTAACGTCGTAACGCCCAGACAGCAAACACAATGAAAAATCAATTGTTTTATGCCTTTTAAAAGGCTTATGGCCTTACGACGTTAAAATTCTATCGAACTAAATAGGTATTATTTTTATAGTTTCTTCACTGCTATGTCCTACCTTGTAACAAATTAAACGTACCTACCTTATTCAATGAGACAGATAGGAATTGAAGGTCAATAAACTTTAATTAGGACTGTGTTAAAACAAACTAGACACATCCATAGACATGGCCAGTGCTGACAAACATTACGCACTCGCGTTTAAAAGGCTCTTAATGAATAATAGTTACCTACTTAACAATTTGGCACTGGCCGGTTGGCGCATTTGATAGAGACCCTGGCTCAATACAGCGAAAGGGCGTGGGTGTTTTTCCCCACCCCGAAAAAACATTCGTGTGATGAACACTCTATGTGTAGTGTCTGGGTGTAACTTCGGTGTTACCTCTGTTGCCTGATATCTGTACACACAAGTGACTCATTCAGTATAATAGGTACGGAGTCAAGTCAATGTTCGAGATGTTGTAAGAATTGATTATTATTTTTTTTTCTACTTATGACTAAACACACAAATGACAAATTAAATTATGACCTCTATCAACATACTAATGGCCCCGCCCTCCCGTTCGCTTCGGGACCGTACATCAGAAATGCAACCGATAGATGGCGCTGTGTCCAAGTTACATCGTGCATTTCGTGTTTTCGGTTCACCATATAAGCCTTGTCGTTGTCGATAGAAATTATCTCTTTATACTTAAATAGTATAGAAGACAAGCCAACTGACACAATCATGAATGTCTTTAGAACTCCTCGACCTCGAAATCTTTACCTAAAGGGGAGGAGGGGGGGGGGGGGTTATCTGAGGTATATTTGAATTTTTAAATCTTATTATGAAGACAAAATTAACGAATTATAAATTAGTCCAACTGTTTTTGTGGTAGTATTTGAGCTAATTTATTTAAGGCTAGTGCAATTAATATTATTAAATAGCACAATAAATCACGTTATCACTGTTTTCAAAATTCAAATGGCCCACCATTTTGTAATACCATGAAAAAATATCTTAATTTATTTAGAAAGAACGTACCGCTATTTATAGTCAAGGAACAAACTTTTTTTATCACCCAAGATCAGCCACGCGACTGCAGGTTAGTGTTGGCTACTAGCAAGACCAAGTAATTTGAGACTTGCCATTCAAGACCAAGTCAAGACTTGCTATTTAAGACTGGTTAAGTTTTACAATTCAAGACTAAGTCAAAGCATGCCATTTAAGGCTGATCAAGTTTTGCCATTGAAGAATAAGTCAAGACTAAGTCATGACTTGCCATTCAAGACTAAGTCAAGAATTGCCGTTCAAGACTAAGTCTAGAATTGCCATTTACCTAAGACAAACTTAAAACTTGCCATTGAAGACTTAATCAAGACTTGCCAATATTTATTTAAGTATATTTATATTCAGGTGATCTGTCTGCTCGTCTGCCACTTGTCACATTAAAAAAAATATTTGCATAGTGTTAATACTTATATCCAGTGACTAAACTCGACGCCCCCAAGGATGTATATGTATGTGTGTATATGTGTATATGTATGTAGGTACATCAGCGTCATCAAAAGATCTTATTTCGTTTCCATAATTAAATAAATGCAATAATAAATAATAATAATTTGGTTCGAATTCACGTTGTGTCTATCAAGACTAAATGAGGACAGCACTATTTTATATAAACTAAAAACCCTGACTTTGGTCACGCAAGTGCACGTAAATAATACCTTCAGTTGGCGAGTTGACTAATCGAAACTAAATTACGAGTATTAAGTACCTATACCTACTGGAGCAACGTACAGAGGGGCAATTCTAGTGAACTCAATATTGAAGTATTTCATAGATTTGTCCACTCCATACAAATCTCTAATCAGACTTCAATATCGAGTACCTACTCGAGAATTGAACTGTAAGTCGATCAAAACGTTCGCCAACTAGAGTAAACTTTTTTTATGTGATAGGTGGCAGACGAGCAAACGGATCACCTGGATGGTAAGTGATTGTCGCCGCCCATAGACACCTGCAACACAAGTAGTCACAAGTGCGCACCCAAGCTTTAACCCCCCTTTCCCCGCAATTGGGCCCCCGGTACCCTCATTCACTTGACGACGCTGGTCTTCTGTGAGACCGTGTTAACAATCCCTAGCCTTGGAGTTCTGGTCCAAAGCATGCTGCTTTTGTTCTTAGCAAAAGGTTTCACTACCTACCTATTTATCAATATAATTAGTTAAATAAGTTATATTAAAGCATTTTCCCCAGCAAAGCACTCCCAGGACAAAGAAGGCAAGTCGTCGTGACGTCACAGATAGCCGCGATTAGATTGCGCGTGCGCCGCTATCATTAGAGTTCATTGGCACAGTAAATAAAAGCGACGGTCATAGTTAGCTGGCTATTCGCTCATTAGGGACATTAGGCGACGCAACGTGGCGCCGAAACTATGAAGTTTTGATGCGTTCAGTGCAATGGGGACTAATGCGTGTGAAAATTCCATTCAATAATACGTTAGTATAGAACGCTATTATAGCACTAAGGTCCGTGATTGGTTAGTTTAAAACGTCATATGGCATCATACGAGTAACATCAATTTACTAATCGAAACAATGTTTTTGCAGTTGGATCTTAGTCCAACATTACCTACGCGATACGGATTTTTGACACGCAATAGCCATGAGGTCAGCCTTTTTTATGACATAGGGGGCAGACGAGCAGACAGATCACCCAGGTAAGTGAATACTGCCGCCCATGGAAACCTGTAACCTAAAGTCTTGAGAAACACACAGTTGAATACCATCCAACCATCTAAATGATCTAACGTCGTATAATCATACCTACAGCTAATCGACGTACACCAAAAAATACCAACCATCCCGGTCCTGCGCAGTCTACCTCCAACTTCCACTAGCCACATTTCTGAAACAGTCTATCTTGCTGCAGAGCGTCCTACATATTTCTTATAAATGTCGACCACTCGACTCTAAATCCTGTCGCATCCATTGTGCATAATTTCGTCTAACTACATACATCCTCACAAACTTTCGCGCTTATCTAGTAGGTTATTGATGTTTAGCTACGAGCTTCTGTAGCACGCACAATCATTAGCAGTAGCACTCGTAGCAGCTATACCCATGACTGTGCTACGAATGTGTAGTATGAAAAAATTATGTTAACGCATCTACGCAATCTTTTTACTTTCTTTTGGATTGCTTAATAAACTTTTCAATTGAAATGAAATGTTTACTCACAAATTAATACAAATGTGTGTTTTGTAGCTTATTGTGGGCAACATTAGTGGGTCGGTATTGTTGGTTCAGCAAATCTGTATGCATATTAATTTGTGAATATTGTGGTACAAATATTAATCAGCCTTAGGTATTCGATTATACCGCTGGTCCTCTGTACTATAACAAATGATTTGCAGATATCAAGCAGATAGATTTTGGACGACATACATTAGGATAAAAGCCTAAATAAAAGATTGTGTGTGATCTGTGATCTATAAACATGCAGAGTCTCCGATGCACGTATTTATCTACCAAGTTCTATAACAACATTTGTTCTATGACTGTAAATAGGCATAAAAAATTTCAACATTCCATAAAAATTTGGACTTAAAAATCCCAAAAGTTATTGATCAATGTTAATGGCACCGTCAGAACGGTTGGTAATTAAAGGGATGTGAATATTATCCGATACAACCTGTACACCTACAGAAAGGTTTGTGATTCCCGTTGTGTAGATAAATACGGGAATCACATGGTACCTGTCAGGTACCATTCTATCGGCAGCTGTTGATTAATGCCCGCTCACACGACCAAATCGTAATTATTACGTCCACACCGCGTTTGCATTTCGTCTTCGTTACTCGCCACTTCGCATCCCTTTCAGCTAATTTACGAGTCGTGGTGACTCTTTAATTAATTTGTTTTCGTGCCATTGCATATTTTAAAGGCTTTACGTATATTAATGCTGCGTTTGGAACCGGAATTTTAGCCTAATGAAGTTAGTGTTTCGTCAGGGACATTGGTATTCATGACGAGTGGGCCGTGCAGTGTTGCTGACTTAGCATTTTAGGTACTAGATTTATCACTATTTTTTTATCACAAACTATGATATGACAAACAAATACAAGTGCTACATTTGGTCAAAGATAGCTGTTTAAAATTATGTTTGACCTTTTGAACTATATTTCTGCGTTGCTCCTTTAGCCTAAGCCGTCGACTGGTACTTTTAATTTATAAAACATGGATAAAATTAATGACTGTGAACCTTATATATCTTAGTAGATATGCACTAAGTAAATGGAATTGATTTAGTAATCAATCAGGATCTAAACTATATAATAAACTAGGGTTTTCTATGACCCAAGTTTCTTTAAGCAGTAAGTAACTACTATTTAAAATTGCATATTTTGAGCTTTTCATTGTAAGTTATTCATTTTGTAACTATGACCTACAAGTTTAATATGAAACTTATGATTTGTGATATAATCTAATCAATCATTTATATTTTCATCTGTAATAAAAAGCCTCGATCTGTTAGTTTTAGGCAAGTATTAGAATCAGACTGAGTTTATTAATTGAGTTAAGCTATAGTTAGTTTAATTAAGTTACTGTAATTTACCTTAACATTTAAAACCAATCATAACTTGACGTCAAAGTTTCAATGATATTTAACTTGTTGAAATAAAGTGTCAAATCTGTTAACCAATGTTTTAGCAATATTTAGGCAAACATTTTGATGGAGTTAACGGATATTGTTTTTATTTGTTTAAGTACTTTTTTCTAACTGAATCAACGATGCTCACTGGAAAAATATTGCGACGTACAATTTTTATTTTAGCCACGTATGCTGAATAAATACCTATAAACGATACGTTTGATAAATACTTTTACACTCGCGCACAACTAAATCGACTCTTGACCATTTTTTTTATACAAACATGCTCATGATGCTCAGTTCAGTATTTATCTCTATACATATAGTTATATATAGAGTTTTATAGTCTCAATTTATTTATTATTTTATTTATTTATCTCTAGTTTAGTACATTAAATACATTTAATGTAAATTGATGTCTAAAGTATTTAATTATTAATAAAAGTATGTAGCATGCATAAATTTCGATTGTACATGCATATAAGATTCGATGGCATACGAAAATCAAATCTAAATTCCTTTCTTTCGAAAATATTGGCAAGTGTCTGTAGTTTGTTGTAATAGTTCACTGAAAATCGAACACGCCTGCTGACATCGATTCAGATTAATGTAACTAAAGTATAAGTATAGATAATGTGATACTTTAAAATTAAGCCTAAGCGCTACTCAAACTCCTTTTTGTTGCGAACAGCCAAGGAATGGAACTCTTTACCCGACGATCTTTAAGGCAACAGTAAATAGGCTTTTCACGGGCAATCATGGACCACCTTCGACCTCATCTTCACTACACATCAAGTATTAATCGAGGTCAAATGTTTGTCTGTTTTAATATAAAAAGTATTGAATCGATTTGGTTGCTCTTGAGTTTAGCTGTACATTAAAGGCGTCGTGGGCTGTAAAGGCACTTCGGCGTCCTTGAGACAATATATTCAAGCAGCGCGGCCACCGGCGCGAGCGCAGCCCGACCGAGGACAACACCCTCCGCAAAAACGACGAGATACTCCTACCTGCCTCGGAGTGCGCACTATAAAAACGCGGCTAGATTACTTAACCAAATAATACTTGGATCATTCTTCGAGATTTCGTTTTCGTGGCAGTCATTAAATAATAATAAATAAATTATCACGACATCTCATATAATGACCTGAATTACGGACACACCAAGATTTAAAAACCCACAGTTAACAGGTCAATATATAAGTTTCACATCAGAATCTTGAAAATACAGTATATTTATATTTATGGGAAAGCTTCCAATAATCGTACCTGTTAAGATTTGAGGTCAATCTCTCTTTTTTTACAAAGTCTCATTAGGTGACGTAGTAAGTAGCTTGGTTGTTGATATCGTATCAGACAACAGAGGATCACAAATATTAAATACTTAATGCATATGTTACTACCCAGATACTGAGTAAACACGAGTGTCCATCACAAGAATGTGTCTCGAATGAACGAGTTACAAGAGTTTCAGGAGGACAGTATGTAAATTAATGACCGCCACAAAAATAAATCTTAAAGAATGACCCACTTAGTCTTTGTGAGATCCGATTGTGGCTCAGGTTTTAAATCAATAATTTTATTTCACGTTTGTTTAGGTATGTAGTAATACCGGGTATGGGGACAAAAAACTGTCGCTTCGGGTGGCAGGTCGTTGACAGTCAGTTATTAAATTAATTATTAAACTTATAAATAATAATGTACCCTGTATCTTGACGACCCGTTTAGCGCAATGGTTTGAGCGCCGGTTAAAACGCAAGGGGCTGGTTCGATTCCCGCACTAACACAAATGTTTTGTTGATAAAAAGATATTTGTGTTAGGTCTGGGTGTTTGTGGTTCCTTCGTTGTTTCTGGTTTCTATAGTACAAGGGACAGCCTAAGTTTGGGACCAAGACAACGTATGTGATGTTGTCTCAATTTATTTATTTACTAGTGGCCCTCCCTCACTTTGTTTCGGAACGTAGTTTTGCTATTTTCGTAGTAGTTCGAATCCTTGCCAATAGATGTCTCTGGATGCCAATTACATCGAGCTAGTGTTTCGTCTTTTCGGGTGGTTTCTCGAGAAAATAAGTTATCCCTTTATAATTAGTAATATAGATCTAGCGGATTTTTACATGCGATTGTCCCCATTGTCACACGTGATTCGCTAACATATTCCACGAACCGTTCCACTAGTCCTCACCGCGCGGAGATGTTGCAACGACAAGAATTTCCCAAGAGTCATTATAATGCACAATAATGCATTGTGCTCTCAAATAGTCGCACAGGGATCTTGCAGGCGAACAATACTCGCAGCATTGACCTGGTAACGGTTACGAAAGGATGTTGTTTTAGATTTCTGAGTAGTGAGATTACCTATTCCTCTACAAGTTTACTTGTCTTGGAGACTGCCTTTTTCTCTATGTCCATCAATGGATACATTGGGTGTCACTTGGCTCTCTTTTATATCATATTTAGATGTAGTTTAAATTAAAATCTATAAAAATTTAAAATTTAAGATCTGCAAACTGTGTGCAATCAAAACATATCTAACAATATATCTTAGGTGTTTCCTGTATTTATTAATCCTACAAAAGTTAGATAAGAGAATTGAGAAATAATAGCTACATATTTTAACAAGAAACAAAATTTTAACGTAATTTTTGCAATGCGATTTACAAAAAGTAAACTACCTACCTACTTAATAAGCATAGGATACTGACTAAGCAAAAAGTTAAATCGAAGATTAAAAAACAAAAATATAAGTTCCTATTCCAGCATTGTTATCGATAAAAGCAAGTAAATAAATAAAAACTGCCTTGGTCATTTATTTCAGATAAAGCAATTATTTGACCGATAAGATATTCTTACGATGTCTTCGTCGATTAATATGATAAGTTTTTCTATTTATGAGCTTATTTCTTTTGTTTTAACTTTTTTTTCATATCAACTTTATCTTATCGTAGATAGGGGTCATTTTTATGGAGCACATCGACCCTATAGGTCATTTGGGTGACCCTTTGCTCTCCCATTCATTAAAGACTTGTCTTTTAAGTTTAAGTCATATGACTTTTATATACTAAAGTGTAAATGTAGTAGCACTATTCATTATTAATATTTATTTACACAGTAGATATGCCCGATGACAGTGTCCGATCCGACTCTTGAAGCTAGTAAAAATTAATCAATTGTATCGATAAAACACTGTATTTTTTCCCTACGTTAAAAAAATACGGTTATTTTAATTTTTAGTCCGGATACAGTATCGTTTGACTAATTTAAATGGTTTTTAAATATTTTATTTAATTCAGGTAAATAACGATAGTTCAAATTTTAAATGTTGTTTAAAGCAAAACATTGTGATGTGAATAGGTAAGGTGAAATATAATATTTATCAAAAATCTAAATTGAAACGATTTGGTTAGTATGATAAATACTAACTTACAGGACTTATTTAACTTGTAAATTAAACAGTGTTTCACGTAGAGACTAACCAACTAGTACCAGACGTAGTTAATTTATGCAAAACAGTTTAATTTTAAACACTGCACCGGCGTCTGCGCTTTGAACGCTTAACTTTTTTGCTGACGCGAAAGCAATTTGAAACTGGACGTCTGCCCTCAGAAAGAAACTTGTTTACTTTAGACTAATCACTTTTGAACAGCCAGGTTAATACAGTTATCTACAAAACAAACTACATTATAATCCTTAGAAAAATGAGCTTACAGAAAATAATTTCAGAATTGTAGAACACGGTGAAAATGTTTTCAACTAGGACCCTATTCAACTGATCATAATCCGAAAATAAATCTGGGGTTTAACGCTAGTAGTATAAATTGACAGCTTAAATAAAAATAAATTGAAATACCTATTAGATTGTTTAAATATTGGTCGAATCGATCCTAATTGATTTAATTAATTTACTCACTCGTTTGTACCTACTAGCTTGGTCTATACAGGATATCTGTGAACATTAACATCTCGTTAATCACGTCTTCTACCAACCTTTCTGCACAACATTATTTGTTCTACCACTTTTGGAAGTTTTTCATAAAATCTTTTACCTTTCCGAAACTGAACAAGTCACGTAACCGACAATCGTATAAAAAGTTGCAATTTTTCAATGCGAATTTCCAAAGGTCTACAAAATGTTATTGAAAATGGTTGGTAGAAGACATTGCTAAAGGAATGTACAGCCAGCCACACATCAGGTTACCACAAACTGTCAAATTACCACGATTGAAATTCAACTTAATGTGTATGACAGTAAGCTGAGAGTCGATTGAAGACATTTGACATTTTTGTATACTTTGATGTGTGGCTGTACGTACCTAAATATTCACAAATACACTTTATATTAATGTTATCTTTATTGCTTAGTGATATTAAGCCACATTATGTGTCTTTTTCCAGGCCAGTTCTAGTATTAAGGTCAGCCGAAACAATCGACATAGAACACACGGGCAATAAACATGGGTTCCCTTTCGAAAGGCTCGTAGGCGGGTGAGGCGGGCCAATTTAGCCCAATGTTTGTAAGCTTCCAACTGTCAACTGGGACACAGTGCGATTAGTTACAGTTAACCCCTACTACATATTTGTTTGTACCCTAAAAGTAAATGCGCTAGACAAGTCACTAGTCCAGTCTTAAAGTAGGCTCTTTCTTGTACTATGAGTAACTAATCACATGGGATCTTCAATCGTAAAATCTCTAATACACATTCCATACTAAAAGCGTTTGAAAAAGTGATCCCAATTACGCTGCATTTATTAGTAGTACAGCTATATGTAGATTACTAGCGGCCCGCCCTCACTTCACTTCGGGACCGTAATTCAGAAATGAACCAATAGATGGCGCTGTGTCCAATTACATCGCGCAAGCGTTTCGTGTTTTCGGTTAACCTATAAGCCTTATCGTTGTCTATTGGAAGTTATCTCTTTATAAATAGTATAGAAGATTATAATGTGTCAATGAAATCGTGAAATTAATTAATGGCGCTGCTGCCGCTCATGCCATTGGGTAAGTATGGTAACCCCATCAAAACTCCGTTAGTTCCCAAAAAATCCGTTATCAAGACATTCTTGACGCATTTTTGAATTTCGAATATTCCTTCACTACATTTTGTTTTCGTCTAAATCCTTAGTCAGGGTTCTCCCAACTCACGATGATTTTCAAGTGCGTGCGTAATTAACTAGAGGTACAATATCTACTTTGTTGTCTAACATCTGTAGCACAAGTTCTTAAGCTACTTAACACAGAGTCAGTTGTAGTCAGTCAATGTATGAGATGTTGTATGAATTTATTTGTTAATGCGTTATTGGGCCAGTCAATAGAAATATACTTACCTAAATATTCTTTATTCAATTTAAGTCCTTATTTATGAATGTCAAATATTATGTCAGCTACCGCTGATTCGGAAAGTCCATTTCTACCGAGAAGAATCAGCAAGAAACTCAGTAGTTATTCATCAGTAAAACATGTCATGGCTTCACTATATCCTTTGTTCACTATACTGCGGTGTGCGCCAATCTGAATCGCGCACGTGCATCGTTGCAGTTTCACAACAAACTGGATTTAAGTGGATAACGATACTAATAATAGGCTGGGATTTGGAGCGGACCAAATAAATCCAAGTATCCGTTCTAGCTCCAGGGAAAATGTATGAAATTCTTGCCTTAATATGTTTTTGGACTACTGAGTCATTTGAAATTAAAAAAATATTTGTTGCTCAATTTGAAATTCCAAAATTGTTTAACAGAACCAAATCAGACCAAACACGTCTTTACCCCTTACGCAATCTCTTTACCCCTTTTTTTGTTTAAAAAAGATTTAACTCTTTTGATTATTTATTTTTATTGGGTTTTACAAAAACAAATAATACACATAGACGTCACAATATTAAAGGGAGATTCATAGCTATTTCCCCCTTATTACAAAACTGAGACTAAAATTAATCATGGTTTAAAAATGATGCTGTCACTTTAATAAAACTGATAAATAAAAGACACAGCATCAGCTGACCAACGAGACTAACTTGAGACCATAAGGGGGTTTTAATAAACTGTAGGTACTCGATTTATTTATTTATTATTTATTTAATTAATAAACACGGCACAATTGATACCAATTACATTAATTAACAAATTATACATTCGATGTTGGGAGAAAAGTTATTTTGGAGCCACATACAAAGAATAGGACGTCAAAAATAACCCTTTAAATTTCTAGCGCTCGGTTAAAAATGGCCTGTATCATATTTTCGCCAAAATAAATTGCCATACATATTCAATTCTGTTCAATGCTAACATCGAATGTAAAATATAGTTCAATCGGAACAAAGATTCAATAGATTTCAAACACTGACTGAACTAACTAGGTTTGTAGGTCAATACTATGTGCACTACATTATTCTCATTGAGCGCAATATTCATAGGTTTAATTAACGATTGGTCACAATGGGTGAATTAGGCCGATGCACGCGAATCACATTAAAAGGGAACGGACGTGTAGTTGGGTCTACCGGCTTAATTGTAATTGCTAAATGAGGTTTGAACATAAACATAGCCTTTGTTTGAGAAAGAATGGTTAATACCAACAACCAGAGCTTAGGTATTTGTAGTTTCTATTTCTAGTTGGTCATCATCATCATCGTCATCCTAGATCAGGGATCACACCGTTTCGTTCGGGGTCTATTACAGGAGTTAGATGACTATCGCGGTCCACACAAAGCAATTTGCGATCTGACAGCTCCTCACATCACCTACGAGACGGAATCCCTAGCGGCTTGTCATATCGAATACGACAGGGGGGGGCCATGCGGCGCTACAACGGGCAGCGGTCCGCACAGAGTGGCTCGGCGGGCCGCATTTGGCCCGCGGTCCGACATTTGGCCTATAGTCTAGTAATAGGTAATAATAGTTTCATCAGTTCACAACACCTTTCAGGAACTAATAATGGCATAGGAAAGTAAGAAAGAAAATGAAATGAAACATTTTCTTCACAAACAAAGAACTTCTGGGAACAACTTTTTTAATAAAAAGAATTATCCAAATCGGACTACTTAGTAAAAAGTTAGCGTGATCAATGATAATGATAAAAAGATGAAAGGAGGAGAAGGAATTGAGAAACTCCTCCATTTTTTAGTCGGTTAAAATAGTTAATGCGTTTGAATTTTAATGACGTCACCCGAACGTACGAATTTAGGTCAACTGGATTTATTCCAGATAGGTAGATAGGTACCCTAGTTTGCGTAAGGCTAATCCTCTCTCGGTTAAACGGGACTGCATAACTACGTTTTAGCATAACGAACTGGGTTTACCGAAGATAAAAAGAAGAAATTTTAGTGGTTGAATAATGGTGTCTAAATTTTGAATAGGTAAACCAACATTGCTTGCAACTTTTCCAGCTATGGGATATTAATTCCTCGAAATATTCCGCGTGAAAGAAAATTCTCCAATTAGCATAATAGTTATGACGTCATTATTACCCATTTCTCATAAAGCCGTAAATGTTTTGACAGCTACAAACGATATCTCAATTGATTTGGCACGCAACGTCCCAATTTAATTAAGTACCTAACAATGTTAGTACCCTATTGTCAAGTGTTGAGCGAGACGCGCATATTTACGACAGACGCTGATTACTGTGACTTCATTTAGAATTATCGGTTCTCCGTATCTATGCTAAAGTTCGTCGTAATATAGGACATAAACTATTCTTGATTGACATCATTCGATTTTGGTTTAATTAACGTTATCACAAAACATCCACCAGATTGAGATGATACTTGTGTTTGTTCAGTATACTGAACAAGACGTAGTGAAAGGAACATTTTTATCCCTTTAACCACGTCTTCTACCAGTCATTCTGAACATCATGTCCTATGACATCTAGAAATTCGCATTAAATGAATCCACTTTTCATACAATGTCGGTCATGTGACTTGTTCATTTTGTATGGGGAGTCGAAATTTTCCACAACCAGTATTAACCTATTGATTTTAAAATTCACCATCTATTCGAGCTATCAAAACGTGCTGCGACTGTAGTCGCACGCGCATGCAAATAGAACAAAACATTGTATCAATATTCTGCGCGCATCGGCGCAAACGCATCGGATTCGAGTGGTCGTGACGGTGATAGACAGTCCGTGTATCATTGAGATTAACGCGTACTGGCTTACAATATGGTCTGCAACTGATGTTGATACAGGATTTTGACCATTAAGTAACTATTAAGTAAGTCCACATCATCATCTCAGCCAATAGACGTTCACTGCTTGACATACGCCTCCCCCAATGTTTTCCACACAGATCGGTCCTGTGCTACCCGCATCCAAGGAACTCCCGTGACCCTCACTAGATCGTCGGCCCACCATGTGGGGGGCCAGCCACGGTTGCGATTTCCAGTCCGTGGTCACCACTCAAGGACCTTTCCGCCCCAACGGTCGTCTGTTCTCTTTACAATGTGCCCTGCCCATTGCCACTTGAACCACGCAATTCTTTGGGCTATGACTGCGACTTTAGATCTTCTGCGGATCTCATCATTTCTGAAACGACACTATGAGGTCTTTTAACCCAAAAAACCTTTTTAAAGGCTAAAACAATTATTTTCTATTATTTTGACGGTGATCACTTACCACAAAGTGATCCTCCTATCTCATAAAAAACTAAATAAAGACGTGACGTCATTTATTAACTGAGTAGCCAGGCTGGTCACCCCTTTGGGAGTGGCAAAGTAATAAGCTAACTCTCCACAGCTGCTGCTCATAGCAATTTTCATAATTAATCGTCATTTCACAGAAAGCATTCTTTATAGGAGAAGGCAAACGATCAAGCAGGTTGTTTGTTCATGACTAACTGACGTCCATAGGCCAATGCGACACATGGTATGGGGAGCAATTCTCGTGAACGACGAAGAAGCAAGTGAGTTTAAGCTTGGAGGGTACTTTTGGGCAGGGGAAGCGTAGGGAGACCACCAGGTAATGGTCAGATGATCTACGATGTCACTGTGCAACACATGATATGGGGAGTCGAACTTTGAGTTAGTCGAATTTTGAGATTTCATACATTCGTCCATACAAATCACTAATTAGACTACAATGTCGAGTACACGAGAATTGCTCCCCTGATGTCTAATTTTCTAATTGGCAACAGTAAGTATGCAATTACAAAAGGCGCCAGGATACAGCAATGTAGGTGTGGCTCAAGTGGAAATGTCTTATTTGCTTGATTACATTTTTTGCATTCTACAGTATGTTGCGATGTTACCATTGTATTGGTCAATAAATATCACGATTTGCTGTGGTATCCAGGAAATGAATCTAATTTGTAAGGTGTCTAACAGATATGTAATGTTTCTTTATTAGCGTTGGCATAAAGTAGGTATATTGAATTAGACGATTTAATTTATTACATCAGAATCGGGTGTTGCAGATAAATGGCGCGGCGATGACCACTTACCATCAGTAGCATGAGTTTGAAATACTATCCTCGCTATCGAAAACTATCGCTTTGTCTCTTTCATTATGATGCATTTGAAAGAGACAGAGCAATAGTTTACGTTATGTCAGTTTTAGATGTCAACTCATAGTAGCGCTACTGGCCTCTATTTCACAATAAATTGTCGCTGTCATAATAAAATCATCGTGGTGAAATGGGAGTCAGGTGTGCCTCCTGCTCGTTTGCTAAGTTTTAATGTAAAAATACTTATTCTATGCATCTCATAAGTCAATCTCTTCAACGGAACACCGAACAATCCAGTATATAAACCGGTGGAAGCGATGGTCAATGCACGATGTGAAGTGAGCGTCGGCCTTGCCGCTCCGCTGCTCCTAAGTTCGTAGACTCTTAGAGTAGGTGCCTTTTACTGCACTGTATCAGTGGAAGCACTCAATCGCACTAAAGAGTATCGCCAGTACTATCACGCAATGTCCGGTGAGCCATTGAAGAGAGGCACTGATCGATAGACTCCACTAGCCACTCGAGCATGCTTCTGCTGCGTCATCAATCTAGCGAGCACGTCTGCAATATTTATTGTCTTGTGAATTGTGCGAGGAATCGAATTAACGCGTTGTTCGTTTACTTTAGTGGCTTGAGCTTCCGTTTGTTTTGTTTGCACCTTTCATCATAGAAAACCTAAATACATCGTGAACGCATTAAAATGTCGCCGCTAATAAAGGCTAACGGAGCGCTAAAGAAAGCGAAAAGAGCGTTATTTGGCATTTTCAGAATTTAAAAACCAATTATTACGGATTAGGAACAAAATTAAAATGCTTCGTTTTGTTGTTGCGTTGAATACTGCTAAATAGTGAAATTCTCAACCGTTCGAAATGTTCCCTGAACACTATTTTGGATGTTTTCAAGAAAAAGTGAATAGTCTGTTATTAGTTTATTACCCAGACATGATTCACCCTCGGCCGCATCATCACTTAGATATCAGGTGAGATAGCGGGCAAATGTGCGGCTATTCAAATAAAAATATGCGCTACTCATCGCCTTCCCACTTCTTTAATATCTTCAGCTTCTTGGAACAATTTTCTATGCATATATAATTCTGTGCGATGTTCCGGCAAATGCTTCTAAACACATACGATTATAGCATTATATCGGTTGTTAAGCTTTGAAAGTGTGCATTTCCCAGCAGTGGCATTTCTATTTCTTAATCAGTGTGTAACAGTCGACCATATGGATCAATTTGTTTGCAATTACTCGCTCGGTGAATCCGTTGCGTTTGAGAAACCGGCTATTAGTGTTTAGTGTTCACACTGAATTATTGCTGCGTTTCTTGGAACACTTGGTATATTGGCAAGTATGGATTGCTCTGACTCGCTGTCCGCAGTTTAGTTCAGTTTTAGATTAATATGTAAACAATAGTAAATATCTAGGGATAGAATCACGATCGCGATCTATGGTAGCATAACATTCGTTCATCATCATCAGCAAGCCACACTCGTCCACTGCTGCATAGGTCTAATGCACGCCACTGCTTCCGATTTTCGGCCACGACCTTGACACTGCCTTACTGGTGTGATAGTAATGATTCTTCACGCTTCGTTAAAAGGATTCTGTATGTTAGGAAGAGGGAACGCACCGGCAAAAAGTTTTTTCTTTATGTACGGCAAAAATAGAAACTGCCAGAATTTTATGTTTTTCACGGTAAAATAGTGACGCATGGTACGTGTGGTTCTGTGGCGGAAAAGGGAGGGGATAAGTTTTCATTTCGTATGTTTTCTGTTGACTTATGAGTTCTCTCTACCTTATCATCTACGACAGGGGTTGCTTGCCGGCAGCTCGTGCGAGAGGAAGAATCACTCAGCGGTTGATAAGCCGAAAGAAATCAAAGAACGGGATTTGTCTTTCACAAAAGGAGACCATTTATCAACAAACGGAAAAAGTTGCTTCGGGACGGGGAAAATGGGACGTATGGTCAGTTTGGCCGTTGAGGTAAACGAGTTCTGGGGTGGATACCGCGTCTTGGTAAACGTAGTGTAAGACGACTTCAGGCCAGATGGAGTATCGATCTGCGCAAGAAGGCTGGCTAGAGCTGGATGCGAGTAGCCGAAGATCGATCAAAGTGGCGAGCATTTGGCTCTCCAAATAGGCATCTGGCTATGTCCAGCGACTGGACTGCGACAGGCTGATGATGATGGTCAGTTTACTTATGAGTGTTATTGTTTGTCCACAGAGGGTGGCGGGAACCGCGCGAGCGCGGGCGGCGCGTGGCGGGTGCGCGCGCGGCAGGTGACCGGCGGTCTGCGCGGCTCATGTGGGCAGCGGGCGCGTGCTGCTCGCGCCAGGCAGGTCTGACGCATATCACACTCTCTTTCTTCATCTTAGGGTATACTGGAGCCAAAGACTCTGGAGATTGTTTCAGTGCGACAAGTCTGTTAGAGCTAGCAGCAAGACCTCATGCTAATTCCTTAGGAGGTTAAGTTTAGTGCATCACCCCCAGTCAATATAATTTATCAGACGAAATAGTCTTGTCACGTTGACACTGTCTGACTCGAGAATAGAAGTGAATTACACAGTTGCTACGTTTGGATGGATGGATATGCCAAAACGGATTGATTTGTAAAGTGACGGTTACAAAAGATATGCAGCAGAAGCGCAGATCAAATGTTTGCTGCACCATTATTTTATGGCGTTATTTTACAATTCTTCTGTGTAATTCACTTCTAGTCCTGCTTCCCTTGTCAAGCGATTTGTCAACACGATGGTGCGTTATAAACCTGGTGCTTCCAGAGAACTTAACTTTAGCGTGGTGCAGGTGAGGGTTTCTTCGTTCAAAGCACAGCGTTGATTAAACATTTCGAATTGCCTTAATATCAGCACTGGGTGATTAGCCCTTTCAAAGACTAATTGGTATTAAAACAATGAACTTTGTCAATTTGTCTAACTTTGGTTGATTTGCAATATTACTACTGGTCATCATCATAACACAGATCACTTTTAAAATCGATCCTCACAACTCACTCCAGCATTACACCAAAACAGGTGCTTTGTATTGTATCTTTGGTAGGGATTCAGTAATTTACCAAGGCTGCTTCGTTTTCTGACTCTGTTAATTCTCACAAAATTGCACTGTCCCAATTACAGCCAAATTATTACAAGGGAGTTCAAAAATAACAAGAAATAACTTTGTGACAAGTGCGCAGCAAACAAAATTATCAAGGAAGCTGACTCAACTTTCTGAAAGATTTGTGGATCTTAATGTTGAAGACTTGAAGTAAACTTCTCAGAACTGTGATGCAATATGCACTTCATGTAGTTTTGAATACATTTGAACAAAAGCACTTACCTACATCTCTCTTGCACGTGCAAGATTGAATGGGAAAAACAATAGCATTCATATGTAAATAAGTATATATGATACATATGTAAATTTAAATATAGCGAGCATTACATCTACGAGAACTATTCTTCCTTTCTACCTAGTGATATAGAGTGAGATAGATGATAATGACAATGTTAATAGGAGGTTATAAATGCGAACCAATTTTTTGAATAAAAATATATCTAGTCTCTAAACTCAATCGAATACCTACTAACATAGACCCACTGTTAAAACCCTTAAAAATAATACAGCATCTTAATTATGTAGCAGTTAGGTAATACCATATTCACAGAATTTAGGTTATTCGCATAAACTTAAGGCTGGTGAAGAATTTGTACATATTAATTTAGAATTAAATCCAATACTTGATATTTTTAGCGTAGTTCATGCTGTCGAAGTGAAAAGTAATGTTTTTAATATTGTCATTGTTACAGATGCGATAGGTAGGTCTCATGTCGAAGCCATTTCGGGCCTTGTACCTAATAGTTTAAATACCGCATGAGTGCTGTTACTGCGTCCCACGTGCACTATTCTATGTACCTACTCCATATTATAAATATATCGAGACTGCGATTGGGATTACCTTGAACCTAATAATGTTACTAGTAGATTGCAGACACGATTTTTTTGCCGCCACTTCTAAGTTCTAAGTTATAACTTGACACAATGTTCACTCGTAAAATATTCTCTGCACTGCTGCAACTGCTTAGTAATTAAATTTGCTATATTCAAAACCGTTGCGCATTAAGTGCACACTGATGGCGTCTTTTGAGCGGTCCGTCGTCTTGCCGGCGACCTCCCTCACTAGCGTTTTTTGGTTATTCTCATTTTCTGGAAAGAGTCACTTCCATGGAAGGCAATTTTTTTCTGTACTTAACTGATGATGCATTTGAATAGATTTGGTATTAGCGGTCATGGGAAAAGTACTCGCCGAGGTCGGAATATTTTGAAATTCGTATTTATAAGGGTTGAAAGAAAGTTGCCCTCCATGGAAGTGAATCTTTCTTTTTAAAAAATGAGAATTACCCTTTTAGGCGTTGCATCGACGCGGCGTCTCAAAACACTTAGTGTGGGGAAGTCGCCGTCGCTCAAAAGACGCTCACTCTAATATAAACAATACCTATTATTCAACTGCTACTCTTAAATAAACTCACCTTTGTGGAACGGTTGGGATGCAGCGTATCCCGACGGCTAACGACTTAGAGAACTTTATGTGAAGTGCGTCCGTTTTTAAAAAGCTAGCAACGCATCACCCGAGCTATCTGATCTCGGAGATGTTCATGGGTGGTCATTACTTACCATCAGGTGACCCGCTTGCTCGTATGTCGCCTCTCATAAAAATGAAAACTTGACAACTTTTATTTAAGTACACTCAGTTGCAGAAATTATTCTTCATACAGGCCAAATATTTCCATCGTCAGATAAAAGTTATCAGACCAATAAAGGAGGTATAACTTGTCCAATTAAAATATTGTTTTGCATCCTATTGTAATTCTATGACACGGAGTGACACCCTGAATCATGGTGTAAGCTTACCTCGGGATCCAATTAAACTGGGAATTACATGCTAAGATGATAGAGACCCCTACTTATATCATTAAGTATGATACAAAGTAGGGGTCATTTATCGGTCTGCTAATTGTAATCAGACGATTGAAACCTCAGCCGCTGGATAAAGGGTTAATGACGACATTAAGATCTAAGCGAAAATTTGTAATGTCGCCCTTAACTATGCCGATTTTAATGCACTTTCTGGAACTGGGTGTTAGTGTATAAAATCTTCTCGTGTTTGTGTCGTTAGGATCTAGAGGCCAATTCTTGGTTTTCGCCTTCTATGTCGAGTAGACTTCATGGAACGCACAACCAATAGGAGAACTACAGATTACAGTCGACATTCTATCTTGTTCTCCTATGCGTCGTTCTATGAAGTCGACTCGACATAGAAGGTGATAACCGAGAATTGACCTCCTGGTGTCTGGTGCTCTACTCTGCATTTTTTGACGCTGAGCGTACCTACTACTTATTCTATTTTATTTTAAGTAATGACCAATACCGATTCACACGAAAGTTTATAATGCTTAAGTATACTTTATATAAAATGTTTTTATTATGCACTTCGACCTTGCGTCATTCAAGCGTATGTATAAATCAATAGTTGGATGGCCAACGCAGATAAACCTTATGAAGGTTGAAATCATTTATTTCATAATGCAATTCCTTCTACAATAAAATTATTTCCATTCAAAGACGAGTAGTTCCCGGTTTTCCTTGAGAATGGGATCGTATTTTATGATAACCCTTCCGACCATTCAATGCAGAATGTCCTAATGCAAAAAAGAGCTTTATTTAATCCAATGAAACCTGATGACAAACAAAAAACGTAGGTACACCTTATCACAAAATTTGGTCTAAAGTTTTTTTTTTCTAAGTTTAATAAGGCTCCACCTTCCTTTATGAGGATAACTTCGCCAATTTCAAGTGAATTAATATATAAGTAAGCAATGTGGGTAGTTTACTGTCGAAGTCAGTCAAAGTCACAGTCACTCAATAATCTCCGGTGTTTAGCGTTTTATAGACCTACAGTAGCGCTACCATGAGTTGACATCTTAAACTGACATAACGTTAAACTATTGCTCTGTCTCTTTTAAATCCATCACAATGAAAGAGACAAAGCGATAGTTTTCGATAGCGAGGATAGTATTTCAAACTCATGGTAAGGCTACAGATTCATACGAGACTACTTTTGGTCTTTAGTTAGTCTTGGTGTAAAACAGAAGCTGGCACATTAATTTGTGACTTTTATAAAAGTGACAGCATCATTTTTAAATTTACTAACTTTTCTCCTTTTTGTGATAAGGGGGACAGAGTTTATGATAAGTATGACTATGCATAAAGAAGAAGTAATCTTCTCTATTGTTTGTAGAAGTTTCCTTCCTTCTAATTTAGTTCCAACTAAGTAATTTGAAAATAAATAATGTTGCATGTCCTGACATCAACTACCGTAGTTCGGCGTAAGACAGACACCAACTATACAGAACGACATGGCATATTAATGTCAGGTCAAATCCACTTTTAATTTTCCTCCTATCTATGAAGAAATAATGACGAAAAAACTTGAAAACTATTGAAATCCCCATCGCAGTAGCAATAGTGCACTTAGGGCGTTCGTCAGTAGTCGCTGACGGTGGCACTTTGTCAGCTAACAGGCACTCATGCGGGACGGAGTGACTAACCGTGGGCGGGTGGCAGGCGAGGGCGCCGGCGCCGCGGCTGCGCGCACGCCGGTCAAGACGTTCCAGGCGTACCTGCCGCCGGCGCACCGCACCTACAGCTGCATACACTGCCGCGCGCACCTGGCTAGCCATGACGAGCTTATATCTAAGGTGAGTCCACTCAACTATTGTCAATGTGAATAGCCGGGTCCGCACTAGGAGAACAATTCTCGCACGCTCGACATTAAAGTCGAATTAGATTTTTTTAAGGGCGAATGTATAAAATCTCTAAATTCGACTTCAATGTCGAGTGCACGAGAATTTGCCCCCAGGGTAGCAATTCTCGTACACCCATTATTGAAGTCGAATTAGCTTCGCTCCTGAGTAGTTTCATCAGTTTGGTCCAATTTCTGACTCGTGAACGACTTGACTGTCCTTGTTAACCAATGCTCACTTATAGACATCAACAAACAATACAAGGGCACAGTCATGCCGATCTCTCTCTAAAAACTTTTATCCAAACCTTGTTTAGTTAAGGATATGCCATAGCAATCACCGATTTTTTTTTACTAACCCCCCAACTATAATAATAAGTATCTTACTCTTCTCTACTTCTGTGACAATGCCTATCCACATTCCACCGTATTACAACGCAAATGACTGGTGATTGATAGTTAATCAATGAAATGACCTTTTGTTATTTTCTGCCTAACCTTCTTAAATTATTTCAAGGACAGAGAAAATGAACATGAATTGGTACTTAACTTCAGCAACTCGTTCATCCTGAACGCCCATTTGTTAAATAGCTAAATTCATTGCTCTATTATGTGAAGCATTTTAAACCAAAAGACCTTTATTTGCCAAAACTGGCGGCCATATTTTAAAATGGAAACGAGTTATGTAGTGTCTGCATAATTTTCTTTTCCCATCAAGTGAGTAGTCGCACTAAAACACTATTTTAAGAAAATTACTTGGTGATTCAAGTTTTATGACACAGGGTGAGAGGTACTTTAAAAATGTATAAGTACCATTTTAATGCAACTCTTACTTTACGTGGAGTGACTGACTGACTGCCCTGTTTCTGTGGCATAGAAGTGACTTTTTAATAAAATGTATTTTCAATATCATATCATTTAGATGCTTGGCAATTTTCAACTGTGTGTTTCTTAAGAAACTTTCTGCCTCAAACTACAAAACTATGGAATGAACTGTCACCAGCGGTATTTCCGAACCGATACGACCTACAAACCTTCAAAAAGCGAGCGTATTCCTTCTTAAAAGGTCGGCAGCGCGTTTGCGACTCCTCTGGTGTTGCGGGTGTCCAAGGGCGGCGGTAATCACTTACCATCAGGTGATCCGTCTATTCGTCTGCCCCCTATCTCATAAAAAAAAATCATTCGAAAATATTTTCGAAAGATATTCAGCAATTTAGAAGGTTATGGAAACTAATCTCTTCCATCCGTGATAAGCACTCAGTGGTTATAGAAACCAGAATTTTCTTTATGTAGGGTACCTACGTGTTCAGGGTAAATTTTTCTCTGGTTCATAGTCAAGTACCTAAGCGATTGATTACCCATGAATAAAACACTAGTGCAGTCGAGTCACAAATAGCTTTTATGTAGCTTTAAGTTTTATGGCAGTGTAGGTAAATCCTTCTTCTTCGCGATTTCAAGTTATTTATTAATAACGCCAGTAGTCATACATATTTTTTTAGAATCCAACTTTATTTTTAACCGACTTCAAAACCAAAAGAAGGAAGTTATTTATTTAAAGTATGTAACGCAACAGAAATACTCAGCAGGTAGAAGGCGTGGCATGCGTATGTGTATAAGACCCTTTGCTGACACATGGGTGATTCTCATAAACATATCAGTACTGTGGCAGTTTTCAAACCAAATATACGTACCTAAAATTACATCAGAATCTTCAAAATTACCGACGACTCATGTAAAAAGCTCAGGCCTCTTCTATTTCAAATGTTTTATTTAAATATTCTGATTGATTTCAAAACTGCCACGGTAATGACTTCTCGATGAGAACGACTCACATAACTATTATCTCTTAGTTTAACACATAAACGAAGCGCCTACATATTCCAGAATGCCCGTTCATAATAATCTCCAAAGGACTGAGCGTCGGCAGTATTTTACATTTCTCCTCTAAGGAGTCTTTTGAATGTTATGTAAATTCATACAATATACAACCAATATGTCAACCCCATATTACCCATGCATTGTTTTGTTGTGCTAAAACTGTTTTTGTAATGCAATTTTGTTGTTTTCCAGTCGTTTCAAGGCAGCCAGGGGCGCGCATACCTCTTTAATTCAGTGTGAGTATTTTTTACTATTTTTTACTAGTGGCCAACCTTCGTTTCGGGAGTATTTTATTGAGGTTTTATACTTAATTTAATACGTTTATTAGTACACGTGACTGTAATACTTAACATTGTTAGGGCTACTAAGTACCTACTACTGATATTGTTTTTAAACTTTGGCTCAAGACATGGAAAATCATTGATGCACAAATGCCTAATAGCCGCGCTCAGAGCTTATCCTAAACTCATAATAACCATTAAACTTAATGAACGGCTCTGAGTGTGGCTGTTAAAAAGTGCCACAGTTTTAATTACTTACACACAAGTTTAAAGTTCTTTATCTCCAAAAAATATAAGTACTTTTTGTAAAAGCAACCAAACACTCAATACTAATGAATACAAAATGAGTCAAAAGTAACTTTGTAAATGTTTATTACTCCAAACATTGTATGTACGTAAGTAGCAGTTCCAAGTATTATCTCAATTGGTCGTTCATGATTCAAAGTTTACGAGGCAATTTCAAACTGTCATTAGGTAAAGCTTTCTGGCTTAATTGGTAGGAAAACCTTTTAGTATACTAATCATCATTAAAAGAGAACGGTCAATGTAGCAAGTCAAAAGTACCATGTGTCGAAGGACCAAATGACCTCAAAATAATTTAAATTTCCCGTTTTCACTCAGTCTAACAGTAGATTTAATCTAAATTGAAGTCGTATCTAGAAAATGGTAGGGTTTCTCTGTTTCTCTTTTAAAACTAAGATTGTTGTACAACCCTATTGAGATGTATGAAAGTCATACATATTTCATGTGCCTACTTTACCCAGGCAATGCACATTGTCTGCAGGGATTTCAAAACTGATTTGCCATTCATACATTCGTTTTTAACACAAACATCTGTCCAGTGTCCATACCTAAGTATTTTTAACACCATAAAACGTCTAAGACTCTTGAGAGCTTTTTTATACAGGGTCATAATGAAAACAGTGAGCATAGATAATGATCAAATGCTCACTGTAGAACTCACTGTAAGATTGAGGGATTTCCTTTTATGCGAGCATAGGACCGGCCAGGGCAAAAAAAAATGTTTTTTTTTTATGTATCTCCTCTGATGATGGCCTGTGTTCCAGTGTGAACGTGGGGTGCGGGCCGGCGGAGGAGCGCGTGCTGCTGACGGGGCTGCACGCCGTGGCCGACATCTACTGCGAGTGCTGCAAGACCATGCTGGGCTGGAAATACGTGAGTATACTCCCTACTTATTTTTTTGTCAGACGAGGCAGGCGCGCGGTACGGCGGTTCCAGTCTCTACCTCAATCTGGTAACGACGGCTTTTTTTACGTGTTAGGTGGCAGATAAGCAGACGGGATAAACTAATGTATGACACTGCGCAGAGCATATAAACTAATGTATGACGCTGCGCAGTGTTATAGAGATGCCAACATTTTTTATAACCAAACATTTTATAATTATTTCTGAACAATGTGTAACAATGAATGAGTAATTATTAGGTATAATTATGTAGTTGTTTAAGTTACCTACGATTAATTAAAATGTTTAAACGCAAACGTAGTGATAGAGCGGTCTAAGTTATTGACCGGTCAACCACCCTTGCCTCGAGTTTATGAAGGCAATATAAAAACCAATTCTAATGAGACTCAACATCGTTTCATATCTTTACCCCTCTCCTAATAGGTAGTGGTAGAACCTATCCATTCAGCTGTACCTACCTACTGCTGTTTCATGAGGGAACTGAATCAAGTTGCATACGATAATCTTTTTTATTTCTTCAATTCATAGATTTTGAACCAAGTGGAGGGGCTATTCTTTAAAAAATGCATGAAGTGAAGACTTATTAACAGGCACTATGGTATTGATCGGGACCGTGAATCGCTACCTAGACAATATCTGGGTACACCACGGTTATTATCCGGCGTAATTATGGATTGATTGACTTTTATTACTGCCATATTCCTAATGCCATAGGTTATGCTTTTTCCAGTGGCACTAGGGAGGATCACTCATATATCTAGTAAAAATATGTGAAAAGACTATGAAACTTCGTCGATGTCTTTCACTAAATATTCTATTTCTATCTTTACAGGAACACGCTTTCGAGTCGAGTCAGAAATACAAGGAGGGCAAATTCATAATAGAACTGGCGCACATGGTGAAAGAGAACGGGTGGGACTAGGCGCGGCGAGCCTCACCAGACCGGCGGGAGGCCTGGCGCCCACAGCACCAGGCCTACCGAGCCAGAGCCTACCGACTGCGGCCTACGGCCTCACCCGATGAACTCATACAGTGCTGTTATGTGATAGACTGGTAGTGGGGAAGCATCTGCGGGACGCGGGACGACTTTCCGATGCGTCAATTAGTCCCCGCGCGTGATAGGGCAGACGGACTGATATGCACCATGAGTGTTCCTTCTCGGCTTAAATAAAGGGGCTATGCGATACTCATATTAGACGAGAATGGGCTCCCGTCGACTAGTGGAGCCCTCGTGATAAAGTGTCAGGCGAGTTGAATCGTGAAGCTCGCCTATGTGAGGTCCAATGAATACGGCGGTTTGCCTTTCTCAGCCAGGCCCTCATCAAGGTCCACAATCAGGCTAGAGGACTGGCTGATAAAGGCAAACGTTCGACGGTGTTCGTCAACGTGAGAAGCGGTGATTTTCGGCCACGAGACGGTACTATTTTTATCATACTAATTATTATTATTGGAATGCCGAAACTCACCGGTTCACACGGAGAGCGCGCCCGGAAAGCCGCTATGACTGTAGAGGTATATGTAGAGAGCATTGATCAAGATTCTTTAATGTCTATAGAGTGGTATTGAGTGCGTGCATTATCGGATGCGGCGAGGAGGTTACTGAGCGAAAGAGGCTGGTACGTCGTTGACGTAGAGAGGTATCTTGATCAACAAGTCTGGCGCGAGCCTGCGCGGGCGCGCCACGCGTCGCCTTAGGGCCTGAACACACTCGATGCTTTTAGAGTCACTGTCGGATATTTTAAACTTTTACACATAAAAGATCAATAATATTTCGTTGACCGCTTCTCTCCTGAACCGAGCCTAAAAAGTATACAACGACAGAAGCAGTCACTCACGACACAGTAAATCGAATGAAATAACAAACGAAATGTAATTTCTATACTTTTTAGGTTGTAAGTAAGTAGAGTTGGCGGTCACGTACCATCAGTTGTGTGTTGCGATCAGACAGTTTTCACAGTTACGAACCATCTATCTTCTTTTAAGACCGTAAGAGTGACCCCACACTAGCGTCCTTTGAGCGCGACCTCCTTCACATAGCGTTTTTGGGAGTTGCGTCTACGCGACGCCCTTATCCTTGTAATCGCAACCGACCAGGGCGCTAAAGGCATCGAGTGCGGCCCCCATTGCTCTTCTTGTACCGTAGTCGGCTTCAGCTTGCGCACCGCCAGTCAACGTAATGTTAACGTATACATAAGTTTTCGATCTCAACCGCCCCGAGCGGGGGCTATGGGTTTAGAATTTATACTAATTATAATTTGTAACGTTTGATTTCGCCGGCTCGGCGTCGCGACGGTCGTCAGTACATCGTAAGTTGTCTTAGTTTTTATTATGTACTATGCATTGTACTGTATTAAGAGAACACTAATACTTTCTCTTGTCCCCTTTAACCTGTGATAAGTATGTTAGTATAGAATTTTGAATTTCTTGAACGATTTTTTCAAGAAGTTGCTCAGAGGTATCAGATGTATGTTCCTAATGATTTCAGCTGTACAATTTGCTTTTTTTTATTTTATGAGGAAACTAGTCGAAAAGTGGATGTGTGTGGAGGGATCATTTCCATTTTATTTACTTTGCGCCTGATTTAGTGATTTTATTATTTTTAATTTTATTTTCGTTGGAATGGACTGTTCCTCTTTTGAGTTTTTAAACTTTCAAACAGTTGATTAAATTGGAATATAATTTTAGTTTATTATATTTCTGACAACCGCGTAGGTAATAGAGAATCTGAGGACATTTTTGTAGGAGTTGGAGAGAGAGACGTGGACAGTTTTATTATTCATTTATTGTTTCCATTAAAATGTAATAATTAGTTCACCATTTACCCGTATCGTATATTTTAACTGCATGGTACTTCATTTGTAATCGTAACGTATCTTCGTAAGAAATTGCATGAGCTTCGAGTATATATGAATTAGTTATACAATGGATTGAACCGATACGTATGCACCTTAGATGTAAACGGAAGGGGATTTAGGACACTGGAAAACCACACCGTATACTGATTACAACAGAAGTGTTACTGAAAACACAAATATGACAAAAATATCTTACTTAAGCCGCTACTAACTAAACAAGTAATACATAAACTTCAAATAGCATGTCTATTTTTAGATAAGCAGCATAAGAAAGACTAAAATCTATTTGGAAGGTAAAAATCAGAAATATAAACAAAAGCGGCCGAATAAGACCTTAAGCTCTACTTTAATATTAACATGTACAATCATCAACAAAATGATCTTAGCGTTCAAACTTACCAAAATTATTTGAGCATTTGACAAAACTCGTATGTCATTGTTGTTCGAGAACAAATGACATCAAATGAATTACACCTCAAGGTGTAAATGCTAAAACTGTTGTTATCAAAAGCTCAGATATTTTTGGTAGGTTTGAACGCTAAGATCATTTTGTTGCTGTTGTATAAGGCGGCATATTTAGTGTGGTTTGCGGTTTAACATTGCTCCCGTATCCCCTTTAGTTTACACTAAGATGCACAACTAATATCGAGCATGAGAACGGTTCGTGCCGGGCCGAGACTCGCGTGGGAACTCACACGTCCGACTTAACGTGACTCGATCCACTATTACTTGCATAATTTACACAGCTATGAATTTAACCCTACCTAAGACTAGTGTATCATAATTGGATGTTCAATCTTGGAACAGTTTGTAATATAATGAAATCAGAATAAGAAAGTACAGTCAGCACACATCAGGTTACAACAACCTGTCAAATTTCCTCAATTGATATTCAACCTAATGTCTCTATGACAGTAAGATGAGAGTTGACTGAAGAAATTTTACAGTTTTATATTCATTGATGTTTGGCTGTACCTTACCTTCTTGTAAAGTCGTCAAAGCAAATATAGTTTGAGCAAGTTAAGAACGGTTAAATAATGAATATTTAACCGTACTTAACTTGCACTTAACTATTGTTTATATTCATCATTGTAAAAATGCTTGAACTTTATGGGTCTTCCCTATCTTAAAATTATTACATACACTCTTCATTTAATTCATACAGCTGTGTATGTTATCGTTTTTGGTATGAAAGTCATATTCGAAGCTGTTTGTAATGATGAATTAAAACACTTAAAATATTTAATTGATACACCTGTAATGCCTTATGATTTTATGATATACTAGTAGCCCGCCTTTACTTTGTTTCGGGACATAGTTTTGCTATTTTCGTAATAGTAAGATTCGTTGCCAAAAGATGGCGCTGGGTGCCGATTACATCGCGCCAGTGTTTCGTATTTTCGGGTGCCTGGTGGTTTTCTACAAAAGTTGTCTCATTAGAAATAGTAGATATAGATGACTGTTTTAAATTACAAGTAGGTAATAGTTGATCGAGTCACTTTATTGTTAATTATAATTATCGAAGTACTTTTTAATTCTATACTGTACGCAAGAACTTCAGCCGTCGCATACTATCAAGAGCGTTGATAACTGCCATTAGTATATACCTACGTTTGTAATATACATTAACTAATAATAATACAAATCAGAGTAAGTGACGCTCGTTTGATGTTTAAAATGTTTATTTTTACAATAACTAATGGAATTAGAATGCTACATTAGACTCGGATTTGTTTAGTGTTAAGACGTTCGTCTATTGTACTTTTCGTTAGTCTCAGGTCTTGGTGATATGACTAGTTTATTCGACATTTTCAGACACTTTATTAAAAACGCCTATAGATTGATTGATTTTCCTTCTTAATTTTCTAATCTAAAAATTTAAGTCCAAAATTAACTTATCCATAATTTTATCTACATACGTTCCGCTCATTTGTGCCCGTTCGTTCATTCATTCACTCATTCATTCATCAGTTCATTTACTAGTTGTTTATTGCAGTCATGTGGGGAGGTTTCGCGGGTTTAATGAAATATTTCGTTTTTGATAAATTCTTTCGTATACACATCTATATTTTTTAAACAGATTTTTTCTCGATGAAGATGTCGAATCTTTTAGTCACATTATCAGAACCAGCAATAAAAGACGTATTTGTGACCACTAAATGTTAAATTAATTATATAACACCAAATATAATTGTAATAGCTCTAAAATTAATAGTTTGTCGTGAATGGGTTTCGAAACGAAGAAAAGGGGTTTGACTTTTGCATCGATCGTTTTGGTAACAATACCTACATAGGATTTACCGATATAAGGTTTTACATTTTCATTTCATCCACCTTATGCCATTCGGTAGAGTATACTATATGGAATTGTCCTACCTTTAAAATACACAATCATTGTGTTTTCCTACTCAGGGCCCTACAGTAGGTACAGTACAAATACTTCGATGAGATTTAAGGTAGTGAAAATATTATTTACCAATCGATCGTTAAATTACAGCAGATGCAAAAGCCAATCTTCACTCAATCATTAATACAGAAAACAGTTAAAATACAAAACGGAACAGATACGTCATCAAGTATCTATAAATCAGTGTGAAATGATAAGGTTGATCGATAAACGCATCGCAAGTTCACTTGTCTGTTAAATGTAATCGTATTAACTGTTATCATAGGATTAACTTAAGTTCTGATGCACAATGTTCAGTGAAAACATCGGCGACTATCCACATACAACCCCATTTTAAACAATATCGTTACGTTTGAACAACTGTGTGTAATTTTCTGTGAATTATTATGTGATTTTTAGATTTTACGATGAACATGGATATAATAACAGTTCATCCTTAGAAATATCTATGCGATCTAAGGTACGTTACAGCTACACATCAAATTATACAAAACTGTCAAATTTCTTCAATAGATTGTTATCTTTCTGTCAAACACAATAAGTTGAATATAAATTAAAGAAATTTGAAAGATTGTGGTGACCTGATGTGTGGCTGTCTGTACAAACTGAATTGTTTTATTTATATCCATGTCAACGAAGGGTCTTATTCTCTACTCGCAAAACACTGCAGTTTAAAACGAATTCTGAGATGTAATCAAGGTCGTTCGTTAAATTACGGTACACGCTTACTTACGAGCGGGTACAGAATAAGCCCTTGCATTTTCATCTTGAACATTATGCAACATAATAATCTAAACTTATTGAGATTGTCACAGTAGTTTAGATTTAACACTCTTAGACCTACGATTTATCTTGATCTTTGAAGCCGTTTGACATGACACTAAAATAAATTAAAAAAAACTCGATAGTATGAGAAAATTATAAAGAAGCTAGATTTCTGTGAGGCATAATTAAAAGTATTTTTCTACTTGATCGTTTAGGGATGCTATTAGATATTTTTGGACCATTGTTAAGATAAAACTATGATCAGTATTCGTGGAGTGAAGATAAGTTAGTTTCGTGGATGTTTGGAATGGCTGTCGAGATAGTGAGGACCGCTTTAGCTCTTCGACTTGCACCCATACACTAAATACTACATGAGTATACCACCTCTTGATATTTCTATATGGTTGTTCACTCGCCATCTTCTTAAACTACATTCCATTACTTCTACACCTTGCCAGACTTTATCAAAATTTTATTTGTCCGCTTAAGAAGGATACGTAACCAATCTACTGACATTGGAACGGAGGCCCCTTTCGACATTACGGGCCTCATAATTATATAATATATACAGTGGAATTCCAAAATAAGTACTATTCTTCGTCCTCAACATGTGCAAAACAAAATTGAACCGTGTGCATGAAGCACAAGATTCAAAATCAAATAAATGACATATATTTTCATATTTTGACAAAACCGTACCAAACGCAGCGTCAATAATTTTTTGATACGTCTGGTATTTGGGAAATCAATGATGTGTAAATACCTAGTGTTGTTCCAATAGTTACTATCGATAGTCATTACTACAGATGCTGTCAAATTAAGATACTATCAATGTCAAAGATGTAATGTGTCAACAAAGCCGTGAAATTTATTGATGGCGCGACTACTACCGCTTATATCATAGGGTATGGTAGCCCCATTGGTACTCCGTTATAAACCATGGGAATTCCGTTTTCAAGCTTTCTTGACGCATTATAGTACTGACAGCTATAACGCAGTACTATCGATAGTATCTACTATAATACAACACTACTTCAGAGCTACTTCTTCACATCCCTTACTTGCCATCATGCATTAACACATACAAAGAAAGGACAACCTCTTAGAAATATCAAGGACCAAGGTCTTGGAGTGTTAATGACCAAGATAAAGGAAATCGTATTTATAAAAGGTGCATTTCATGTACATGTACATTTCGCATATTTTAAAAATAAGATATCCCGGTAGAAGTTAACCAAGAAGCCGCTTAATATTTTTGTATTTTCCTAGTATGTAACGAAGCATTATAAAATTCGTGGTGTCTTCTAACGATTGTGTATGCATTATGCTATAGATGAATATTTCGTAAACATTTGGTTGGAATAATAAGTGCGTAATAAAACACTTTTCGTATTAAAACTGTGGTACTTTATTTAACAATCTCACCTATACAATATAAACTCATATTTACACGAGGAATTCATTTCAAGTACACGGCATAGTATAAAATCATTTATACAAAGTTATAAATACAATTGTCATTAGCTAAAATCATATTAAATCAATCATGATTTGGCCGATGGCAAAAATTGTAACTTGTCTTCCTAAAAAGCGTCACGGACGCAGTAATAGGTTATTTCCAATATTTCCATCAGCCAATACAGCCTTGTCGCACTGTATGTACTATCGGGGACACCTCCGGTACATAATAAGTAAATTATACAGAAAGATGGCTGCCTAAATTAAGAAAAAAACAGTCTACGCACACATTCATGAAATGTGATCTCGCCTGTTTCGACATGAATGACAGAGACAAAACACTAGGTATATACTGCTGTAACTATAAAGAACTCTTCGATTTCAAAAACCATCTTTCAATGTATTAGTATACCTACAAGGTGTATCTGTACATTTACGTCTTCTACTAATCATTCTGAACAACATTTATTGTTCTACTGACTTTTGGAAATTAGTATAAAAAATTTGACCTATTCTCACCAAATCTAGTATGGGGAATGTCCAAAAAATTTTCAAAAGGCGTAGGTTTCACCTAAATGGGGGCTATTGCATTTGAAAAATCTTCCTGAAATGGACCCCAGTTCCATAGTACGCCATCTAGTGGATTTTTCGGACACAATAGCCCCACTGTCCCCGACTGAACATAGTATGTCGACTGCTCCAAAGGAAAAAGTCCGATTTGCAATAATATGTAATATAGGAGATCGGACTTTCTGCTCCAAAGAATAAAGTCCGATTTACCGAATCCGAATCCCGAATACAGGGTCCGAATACAGGGTGTATCTGTGAACATTTGCATCCTTTTAACCACGTCTTCTACCAACCATTCTCAACGACATTTTGTTCTATGACTTTTGAAAATTCGCATACAAAATTTTCATCTTTCTATACGAAGTCGGTCACGTATCTGTCATTTTGTATGGGGAGTCGAAAAAATGTTCGATGAATTTCGAAAAGTTGTTGAACAAATATTGTTCAGAAAGGTTGATAGAACACGTGGTTCAAGGGATGTAAATGTTTACAGATACACCCTGTATGTTTAATATAGGAGATCGGACTTTCTGCTCCAAAGAATACAGTCCGATTTGCAATATTATGTTTGATATGGGAAATCAGACTTTCGGAGGAAGCGATACGTTTACCTATGTGCGTGTATGGGGAGTTGCGGTCACTGGGCCCACGGCATGTGCATGCGGTCGAGGTCGGCGGAGAGGTTGAGCGCGGGCCCGTCGCCCTTAGGATCACTTTCGCCTGCTGCAGCTGCGCCTCCGTCAGCGTGGGCAGCGCCTTGAAGAACATCTGTTGGGAGCGATATTCGACCTTATTACTGGACACTGGCAGAATAACTATTGAAAACAAATTAAAAACCGGCGTGAAGCAGCCCCTGTGCTGTGTTTCGCCGAGTGAGGGTACCGGAGGCCTACCCGGGGGGTTGGCAGCGCACTTGTGACTCCACTGGTGTTGCAGGTGTCCATGGGCGGCGGCAATTGCTTACGGTCAGGTGATTTGCCTGCTCATCTGCTACCTATCACATAAAAAAACTGACCATGTATATGCAGGGTGAAAAAACATTGGGTAAGTACTGGAGAGAAAGTACCTTAATTATTTTTTTATGTGATAGGTTACAGACGAACAGACGGATCACCTGATGGTAAGCGTTGCCCCAAAGACGCCTGCAACAGTACGCATTGACATTTCCAGTCTAAGAGGAGAGGGGAGGGCGGGGTTACCCCCAGCTTTTTTAAAGTCTGAATCCGAGCCTGGTTAGGACCACTGAAACAGTGTTAGTATCAGCTGACTGACATACCTACTCCTTGTACATTGTAGTTTTATGGGTATTGACGCTGCGAGTCGTATGATAGGACGACATAATAGGTACCATAGATGGAGATTAGATATATGTAGTTCATCAAAATGGTAAGATACGTACCTTGCGAGTCATCAGCGCCATTCCATGTTTCTTCTTCATGTGATCCCGGAGCAGGGACATCCGGGGATACCTGGAATAGAAATTGGTTATATTGAAAAATATATTTTATTTTTAATTTTAAAGTTCATCTACGCAGAACAGTGCAAGTTATAGCCGATCGATTACGAATGCTGTTGAAACACAGTTTAGCGAGCGTAAGCGGAACGTTGTGATTGGTTAAGATTGTTTAAATTTAGACTTCTGCGCAGGTACATCGTTATCCATACTAATATTATAAATGCGAAAGTAACTCTGTCTGTCTGTCTGTTACTCTTTCACGCCAAAACTACTCAACGGATTTAAATGAAATTTGGTATACAGATAATCTAGACCCTGAGAAAGAACATAGCCTACTTTTTATTGCGAAAAGGGGGTTGTAAGGGGTTGAAAGGGGGGTAAAAAGTTACTTTTCCACGCGGACGAAGTCGCGGGCGGCCGCTAGTAACTTATAAACTGGTAGTACTGTACCTCCTCGGGCAGATCCTGGCAGGCGCAGGGCATGGGCAGGCGCAGGTGGTGGCGGCGCACGTGGTGCGTGAGCGCGTTCTTGGTGGCGAAGCGCCGCGCGCACGACCCCACCGTGCACCCGAACTTGGGGATCGCTGACAACAACAATTATTTTTGTAAATTTATTCAACATCTCATACATTTACCTGACTTCGAATTATGTAACTAAAGGGTTGCCAACTGATGCCAAATTTTTATTTTATAATCAGAATTATTATTTAACAAAATATTGTTCTGAATTGTTGGTAAAGGACATGGTTGAATGGATGTATAGATACATCCTATATAGTCCCTGTATAGCTTTTGCTCATACCCTACAGTTCAGCAATGACAGGGGTGAAGTGTAAAAGTAAAGTATGACCTTATATTAATATTGGATTGTAGATCACTGGGTGCCAATAAAAACACTGATATTGGCAAAACATACCTGTGTAATTAAATATATAAATAAATATTCGATCCTCAACATCCTCACAGAAATCAAGTAACCGCTACTATGAGTAGGAGGGGATTAGGCTTGATCACCACACTTGACAAATGGTGATCACAAACCCGAGATAAGTTCGAAAAATTAAAAACATATTGCTCGACCTGGGATTCGAACCCGGACCCCCGAGATCACGGCCAAGGCCATGGCAGTGGGCTGGCCATATCTGCCGCATAACTGACAACCAATGGGGTAAACGTAGTGTAGGACGGCCTCAGGCCAGATGGCGTGACGATCTGCCGCAAGAGGGCTGGCTGGAGCTGGATGCGAGTAGCCGAAGGTCGATCAAAGTGGTGAGCATTTGGAGGCCTACGTCCAGCAGTGGACTGCAACAGGCTGATGATGAAGGTGTAATATCTCACGGTTATGCGAGTCCATGTGCACGGCGAGCGCAGCCTTGATCTTGAAGGGGCGCAGGCAGTGGTCGCACACGAACAGCTGGTCAGAGTGCTTCTGCTTGTGCCGCTGCAACGAAACGTTCAACATCACACCTAGTGTTAATGGGGGCTATCGCTAGATGGCGTACTCTATGACTGAGACGCGGTAATATGTAATCCCATCAAAACAAAGTTAAGAATTTATTAAAGTGTCTTGTATTTATGTGAAAAAAAGTTGATAAAATTATTTTTTTAAATTATAGAATCAAAATTACCAATAAATAAATTACATCAGTGTTTTTAGAAAAAAGGGGTGTATAAAACTACTACAATGTTTCTAGTATTATGGTATGATCATTTTATTGCAGTAGCAACATTGTAGTAGTTTTTTTGGTCTTGAATTCCAGTTTTGGGTATAAAACGCCGTGGTTTCACTCTGGTGGAGCCAGCCGGTCTATTCTTGTTAGATTAAAGAAAAGATAGTTATGTTACCGTGAGCGCGGAGAGCGACGTGTACCCGCTGGGGCACTTGTCGCACCAGTAGGGCCGCTCGCCGCGGTGCATGTTCTCGTGGGAGATCAGGTTCACTTTACTCGTGAACGTCGCTGAACACTCATTGCAGGGGAATCTGGAAAATCAATGAGTTTTATTTAATTAGAATTATCATCATCATCATCATCAGCAACCCATATTATATTTATATTTAGCGCAACATATTTTTTTTTTTTTACACAACATCTCATACATTGACCTGACTCCGTACTAAGTAGCTTATGCACTTGTGTCATGCTCGTCACTGCTGGACATAGGTCTCCCCCAATGCACGCCACCGCTCCCGATTTGCAGCCACTCACATCCAGCTAACTCCAGCCAGCCTTCGAATGTCTTCATCCCATCTTGTAGCAGGGCGTCCAACACTACGTTTTCAAAGTCGCAGTCTCCACTAAAGGACTTTATGGCTCCATTAGAATTATGCAACTACTTAAACCTGTGATTTGTAAAGTAGTTCCACAGCAGGGCAAAGGCCTCCATCATAATTTATTTGATTAATTTTCATTCATCATAATATATTTGATTAGGCTTAATCACCATGCTTGCATAATGCGGATTGTGATTACAAACCAGTAGGCCTAACATGCGCACCGCGACAAAATTTTATCGACTCTCGTTCGCGAGAGCGCATCCTTCTATCCCGCTCATCGCTCAGTCAGGTGAGCGAGAAGCAACTTGCGCCGACACAATACGAGTGTCGACAAAATTATCTCGTGGCGCGCATGTTAGCCCGGCAGAGCTATGTTCGAAAAATTCTAAACATACATATGCTTGACCCGGGTATCGAACCTGGGACCTTGCGATCTCGTGATCCAACCTATCCTAGGTTAGAAGTGATAAAGAAATCATATATTTTTTCCCACATTTTAAAAACTTACGCTTTCTTTTCCTACTACATAACTACATGTCCCTAATCTCAAAGGGGCCTCCTAATATAGTTTTTATACTGACCTGTGGTTGTTCTTCGGCTTGAGCTGCGGAATGGTGCTCAGGTTAGGGATAAAGGGACGGCCCCGGCCCTTGCGGCCCAGGAACAGCGCGCGCGCCTTCAGCACGATGATGGCGTCCGGGGCTATGCACCGCTTCTCGTGTTTATATAGGTTTGTTTTACTTTAAAAAAAAAACAAATTTCATCTTAGTTTTGTCTAAATGATAACTTGTTTCCTGCCAGTGTCTACATAATGAACCCTTCAAACAACAAAATAAAGAGACTACCCAGTGATTTGAAACTCCAAGCAAATAACAGCTAATCTATAAGCTAGGTATGATTTAAAATGGCATGTTGCAAATGTGTATCAAAAATGGTTGCCTCTTTGTACTTATCAATACTTTTAAAGACCTACCTCCTGAAATCAACACCACACGCAAAACAGACAAGGTAACGTGGGCCGTGCTTCTCTTGGTAATGACGACCAGCTGCTGGTTGGCAAGTCGATATATTGCCACATAGACTGCACCTGCAAGGAAAAAGAAATATTTTCATCATTTAAGTCTAATAATCATCATAATATTATGACTGAAAGAGAGTCTATGTGTTGAAAATGCACTCCACTTTACATTAAACATACGGAAGCTTTTATCGTTAACAACATGGCAGCCACTGTTGTATAGAATATTTAGTTTAAATTAATTTGATATATCAGTAAAATAATAACTAATTTATGATAATATCAAACTAAATCAAAAAAAGCAATTTTTATGAACAAGTAAAAATGTTTGCACTTGGAAGATGAATTAGGAAAATATTTACATACTCATACATAATTCCATTCATAATAAAATAGTCTGGTGGTGGTTTCGGTCCCTTTAAATTCCTCATTATCTCTGCAACACTCTTGATCAGTGCTTTCTCACTCGCCTTCAGCTCTGGGTACTGTTGCCGTAGATCATCAATAAATGACTTTCGTTGATCAGGAGGAACCATTATGTGTCGGTTTCTTTGTTTCCGATTTTTCAATTTGTATTCATCTTCACTTTCCTCGTCTGATTCTGATTCCTCCTCTTCCTTAGTAGGAACATAATTATCAGGATCTTCGTAATCTTCCAGCCCTTCAACGAGAATCTCTTCTTCGTAATCCTCTAATCTCTCATCCTTAATTTTCAATAATACCTGCTCAAAAGTGACATCAGATGTATCATTTCCATCAAATTCAAGTGTAACTGGTTGCCCATGCCTTTCAGCGGCGGCTATTATATCCATTATTTCTTGTTCATCCATTGGTTCTTCTTTAATAGCCATAGGTGCACAAATTGTTTCATCTTCATTCCATACTATTTCATTATCATCACCGACTATCACCACAATCTTTACATCGTCTTCGTTCTCCTCCAAGCCTTCCATGACAACTGTTTTACTTCCAGTACAGCAAGGTTAAAACTGCCTGAGAAATATTATGAGTTTCAATTTCATTTTGGATATCAGAAATTAGTCTACTGTCTAGAACAAACAAAATACCGCCAATGCAAAAGACGCAGGCGAGACAACATGTAAATAAAGCAAAGGCAAATAATTTACACCGCCATTGACTGATTGAGGTGTTTTGTTAGCGTTTATAACCAAATGTGATTAATTAAACAATTTATCTTGGTGTTGTTAATTTTTCAAATCAATATATGATGAACAAAACTCTCCTAAAACTTAATAAATATAGCATATATTTCATATTTTACCTTGGATTTATCGCAAAATTTATTTTCCTTTGCCTTGAAAATCACTGAGCAATAGACAAAAGTTAACCATAAACTAAATATATTTTGACAGTTAGCTTTTTTTGATTAGTGAGAGGAAAAACCGGTATTGTCTTTTCTTCTTTATTTTATAGGTTTTAGAAATACCCTTTTACTTAATAAAGTGAGTATAATATTCGAGTTAATAAATACATATCCAATCATTAAGTCGTGAAAATAATTGATGGCGTGCTTATAACATGGAGTATGCATTCCGTTTAGTATATTTACTATAGGTACTCTTTAGAATGCATGGAGTATGGCAGCCGGCAGGCCCATTGCTTTTAAAACGTGTGAACTTATTTCTGTTTCTGTTTCAAACATCCATTTTTATACGACTTTCTTGCTTGACGAATGATATAAATCGAATCACATACACATACACACATAAACATTTTTTTTCTTTCTTTAATAAGTATTATTGGATTTCAATGTGTATAGGTAATGAAAAAAAAGAATGTCAAAATGACATTGACATGAACACAACACAAGGAGATAAAAAAATACTGACCTGAGCGGGAGTTATTAGTTAAAAAAGTACAATAATTTAGTAATTTAATGAATTACAAATATGAGCGTTTCTCCTTACGAATCATTGATTTCATCTTCTACAATGTTGTCATCGAACACAAAAATAATAGCTCTAGAATCGACCTTACACCAAAGTATAGGATATTGTCAAGGTAAGATGCAAAATTATCCTTTTCCTAAAAGCTTTCCTTGTAGATAATAGTAAAATCCGCAATTTGGAAACAATTAAAATTTTTGATAGTTCCAAATTTTAACACATTAATTTAATTGAAAAATCTGTAGCTTGCAAAGATGTAGCAACCTGATCATCTAGTCATCTGATCATTATTACAGATCTTATGAAACAATTCGAACAATTATTTATTGAATCAGAAGAGCACAAAAAACAGTTGAACTCACAGAGAGAAAAGTGTGAAAAGTAAGTATTTGAATTATTTTTTTTATGGTATAGGTAGCAGACGAGCAGGCGGATCACCTGATGGTAAGCAATTGCCGCCGCTCATGGACACTGCAACACCAGTGCAGAATTAAATTAGAATTACCTGGTGTAGCATATGTATTTTTATTTACAAAGTATCTTGCATGTAATACAATAAATGCAATGACTAAAAAAAATATACACTTACGAAAAAATATCAAGTGGATTTCCACTATATGTATTTACATATTAATACAGATTTTAATTATTAAATTTCAGTAAACATTGCAACAGCTCTGAAGAACTGAAGAAAGATATAGACTCTAAGAATAATATTATACAGTCAGTTGGTAAATATGAATAATTTTGTCTGATTAAAATTACTGCTACTTTTAAAGGCACTAGAAAATATTTGCCAAGTTCATATCAGATATTATGTGTTTGTAATTTTTGTATATGCATAAGTATTCTTTCCGAAAATAGGATGTATCACCTTCATCTAGATTCATCAGTGTCTTTCCCCGAAAAGTGGATGTAAACCGCTCACGCTAATACATTTATTTCCCTCGGCTGGGAGAGGTTCCTCGCGACATCACCTAGTTCATGAGGCGAGATGCTATCGATCCGGTCTTTGCGCACTTTAGCAGGCTGTCACCGAGGCTCCTCAGGGCAGCAGACACGCTGTCGTGGCTGCTGCCGAACCTGGGCGGACCAGGCTCCAGGTGCCGGCGTCTTTATGCCGGCATCCTGAGATCGATGGCGCTCTACGGAGCGCCAGTCTGGTCGGACTCCCTGGCGAGAGGGAAAATCTTCCCTTCTTGCGGGGGCCTCAGCGGGCAATGGCGCAGCGGGTCGCTCGAGCTTACCGTACGGTAAGTTTCGAACGTGGCTGCTTGCTCGCCGGAGACCCCCTCCGTGGGAGTCGGACGGCCGTGGTTCTCTCCGCCGTGTATGACTACGCGGCGGAGAAGCGGGCAGCAGGGGAGTCCTTCTGCCCCGTCGAGCGGGAGGCCGTACGGAAGGAGGCCCGGCAGGTCCTCCTGAGGCGATGGTCGGAGCACCTCGTCCTCACCCGTTACGGCCGGAGAACGCTCGACGCGCTCGCCCCGGTCTGTGACCGGTGCTGGAGCGGAGCCACGGCGTCGTCCTCCTTCCGGATGGTGCAGGTAATGACCGGGCATGGTTGCTTCGGCTATTACCTGCACAAGATCCGCCGGGAGGAAGACGCCTTCCTGCCACGCGTGCGGCGCTGTGGAGGACACGGCGCAAACACACTCTAGCGGTGTGTGCGTCGTGGGCTCCACAGCGCTATGCATTGGTGGCGAAGGTCGGCCAGGACCTCTCACTGGCTAGTATAGCGAGGCTATACTAGCTAGTGATGAGGCCTGGAAGGCCTTTGCCGCCTTTTGCGAGCACGTGATGGCGGCGAAGGAGGCGGCGGAGCGCGAGCGAGAGGCGGATCCTTCCGCCCCCGCGCTCCGAAGGGCAAGGAGGGGAGGAGACGACGCCAATATGTGCGTCTCCTACCTCTCCATGGAGGGAGTCCGCTGGCGGGTGGTACGGGGGTACCACCGCACGGACGGGCATTGCACGGACGCCCTCCGCAGCCTGGTGGGGACGGCTCGACTCTCTCGGCTGTCCCCTCCCACCCCCCCGACCCCGGGGGGAGTTCCGCCGTGCCCGCCGTGTAGGCGGGCCCCGTCCGGAAGATGTTGTGGTGCTAGGCTCCGTGCTTGGACCCAGGACATCTTCCAAATATGGACGATGAGGGAGAGTCCCAGGGGTTTTAGTCGGTAAACCCCCGCCTTCTGCGGGGGGAGTCCGACATAACCCGTCCACCCCCCGGTGGACGGGTATGCGTAACGCATTTCCCCTGGGTAAACAAAAAAAAAAAAAAAAAAAAAAAAAAAAAGATTCATCAGTGTCACTAAATTATTGCTATTCATATCATATCAGTTTACTAAAATAAATAATTATTCCTTTTAATTTCCTTGCTATTATATTTGTGTGCCTATGTGAGTTCCATCTGTAAGACATCTTACATATATGAATGTTCACATCTTTGATTGTAAATAAATGTTTATGTTTGTTATTAACTGGGAAATTTCATAAACTAATTGTAATATGTTATGGATTTTTCTGGATCATGCATTTTTTTATAAGATATAAAACTTGTGACACAACTTTCAGCATCAACACTTATAAAGTTACATGAAACGAAAAATTTTAACATTCTCAATGATGTATTTCAAATTCTCTGTGGTGACAAAACTATTGATATACCAAAATTGCCCTCAAGAAGAAGTCAGAGAAAAAAATATTCTTATAAAAAAGGAAGTCCTGACTCCAAACAAAAAATGTTATACTCCTAAGAAAGAACTTTTTACACCCAAAAAGGAGCTCTTTTCCCCGAAAAAGGAGATATTCAGCCCTATACCAGACCCAGTTAAGGATGAATCGGTGTCTGAAATCGAAGGTACACCCACCGGTAGAACAAGCCCAATCATACAGTCCAGGAAATTGCGTAATAGTTCCGCAGCCAACTCGTCAGATTTGAGAGACAAAAAGAAGTGTCCTGATAACTGGTAAGTTACTTAAAAATCCCATTTTATAAAGTTTCATAAATAAATGTATCTTTATTTATCATGGAGTGACATCTATGGGATTGATGTAAAGTAAATTAATATTTCAACAGGCCTACACCAGAGAATAAGTCTGTAAAGCTCACATTCCATAGTCCAAGAGGTAGAATGGGCAGATTAAAGCAAAGCAGACTGAATGTAATTAAAACAAAACCTAGTAATGTAATAGACCTTACCAGCTCTCCAGAACTCATGATAAGGAGCTCGCAAAATGACTCAATTGTACAGGTGAGGTCCCTTTATTTACGGATCAAAGTAACTACAAATAGGTCTTTATATTTTAAGTTTATGTTTCAACCCAACTGTCATGCCTGCAACGTCAGTGGCACTAGTGCTTGGCTTATGTGGATTGTGGAGGACATGAAGACGAGTAATCTACACCTGCATGAGGTAGTACAGTCATGAGCGTAGCTGTTATGGCTCATCCCGTGATGCTACTTAAACCATCTGCAATAGATGTAATGTAAAGGCCTGTGTATGTATGTAGGAATGTCTCTTGTGATATATATGTGGTGTGACATTACAGCTACGATCAAGGACATTTCAATAAGAAGAATAAGAATGAAATGGTCGCGGCGTTTGCAAGTCTCTTCCTACGCGGTCTCGTGCGTCATAGCCATCCTAAGATCATAAACAATTAAAAACTACATAATGGTGTAGATAATAGATTGATTTTTCATTGCAGCCATTAGTGAAAAAGGAATCCACAGATAATGATGACACTATCCTTCCATCACCAACAAGTGGACCAAATTTTATTTTGTAAGTTTTTATAAGAATAAATTCTTTAAACCACCTGAGTAGCTAGTAAATAAGTCTTGAATCGATAGTTCCCATACTTTTCGGAATAATTTATAAGATACTAGCGGCCGCCCGCGACTCCGTCCGCGTGGAAAAGTAACTTTTTACCCCTCCTTTCAACCCCTTACAACCCCCCTTTTCGCAATAAAAAGTAGCCTATGTCCTTTCTCAGGGTCTAGATTATCTGTATACCAAATTTCATTTAAATCCGTTGAGTAGTTTTGGCGTGAAAGAGTAGCAGACAGACAGACAGAGTTACTTTCGCATTTATAATATTAGTATGGATTGCATCATTTTACATTTTCATATTATTATGATATTTATTATTGCAGGTTCAATACTGCCGCAAAGATGAGTCCAATAAAATTCAAGAAGCCGTTGTCGCTGAGAACAAAAAATGAAGTGGAAACACCCATAGCGAAATGTGATTTAGAAAACACTCCTACCAAAGGTGTCACAAACCGCATTCCAGGCGAAGTAGAAGATTCCATTAATTTGTTGAAACCTATCAGGTATGTTGCAAATCAGACCTACCTATGCTAGCTTCTGACTTGGATAAGTGAGTCAAGTCAGATTTTTAAACTTTTTTTATGCATTAAATAAATAAATAGTAATAATAAATTCACGCAACATAGGTAGTAGGGAAAGTGTACCTTGTATAGTAGGTATCTAACTTTAGAATGAGAATAATTTATTAAAAGATAATTGTTATTTATAATGGCACTTTATTAAACCGAAGCTAACAAAAGTAATTAAAATAAGTGTAACATACAGGATTTTAGACCGTAGGTCCCACACGAGGATAACCATGTCTCGTGGGCACTACAGTCGCCGTCAGATATATCGTAGCAGACAGGTAACCATTATATCTGAACATTCAGTACTGCATTAATATCTGAGCAGATGCCAGTCATTAACTCTGAACATACAACTAACCAATAATATCTGAACACTCAGTACTGCATTAATATCTGAGCCAGATGTCAGTCATATATCAGGATAACAAAGTTCGTAAAGAAAAGAAAAAAGTGTCATTACTTAGATACCTATTTAAATCTGAAAAATTATTTTAAAAGTGTGGTGGCCAGATGTAGGCATTAACAGTAATTGGAAACTAAGGAGTTCATAAAAAACCGGCGTGAAGCAGCCCCTGTGCTGTGTTTCGCCGAGTGAGTGAGGGTACCGGAGGCCCATCGGGGGGGAAGGGGATAAAAGGTTGGCAGTGCACTTGTAACTCCACTGGTGTTGCAAGTGTCCATGGGCGGCGGCAATTGCTTACCATCAGGTGATCCACCTGCTACCTATCACATATGAATACTCTGTCCCCTTAAATACCAACGAGCGGTCACGAAGCGAAAATGTTAAAGATGATTGTATTCGTTTATATGATAAAATTGATGATTCATTCAGGTGATTCTGAGACACTTTTCGAATAACTGCTGTAACAAAAAAGTTGATGTCGCAAAAATGGCCGCCATTTTGTTATTTTTTTCTTTAAATATCAAATACTGGATTGATTAAAAAACACTCAGGGTTGTCAAAACTTTTTCCGCTAAAATAAACAAAAAAACAGCCCTAATCAGTGAATCAGTCAGTGGTAATCGAGCTTTATATAAGTATTATAGATGTTGAGCGACGAACGCGACGTTGTCAAATTGATTTCTAAAACGAGAAACGAAACGGCAACCTCGCATTGGTAATGGCGTGCGTGAAGGATGACAGTTCAGATATTATTGGTTATTGTATGTTGAGAAGTAAATGACAGCATCTGCTCAGATATTAATGCAGTACTGAATGTTCAGATATTAATGGTTACCTTGTCTGCTACGATATATCTGACGGCGACTGTACCTACAAGACAAGACGCGACAGATTTGTCATGTTTCACATTGAGTTAGAAAGAAGAAGAGAAGAAGAAGAGTTAGACTCCCTACCTTCATACGAGAAAGATAACTATGTGTATTATGACGAGGTACCAGGATGTATACTTTTGCAACCGACTGTACTTATAGAAAACTTAATTCGACACCTGCTTTATTTGACCGTGAGAGACTCATGCCCCGGGCCCCCGGCCCAGTCATGCTGAAGCGTGAGTCACGCTTCAGCATGAATGGCCGGCTCGACCGGATTGATACTGCGGTCCCTCAGAAGACCGGCGTAAAGCAGCGCCTGCGCTGTGTTTCGTCGAGTAATTTAGAGTACCGGAGGCCCAATTGGGGGGAAAGGGGGTTAAAGGTTGGCAGCGTACTTGTGACATTGGTGTTGCGGGTGTCTATGGGCGGCGGCAATCGCTTACCATCAGGAGATCCGTCTGCTACCTACCACATTAAAACCTGCTTTGTTGTCTTGTTTAGATTTATGAACGCCCTAAACGAGCATTCCCCAATAAAAGTTCAGCCGATGGACGAAGATGAAACCCATTGCGATATCCCATCAAGTTTGTCCATATTGGAGCATGTGGACAAATTGGAACAGAAACAGGAGACTGGCGATGGACAAAAAGCAACCAGGTTAGTTAAAATAACCTCCGACAAGAAAAAAAAGGATGCATGCAAAAAGCCTGGAGTTGTGATAAAATATGTACCAAAATTGTAATTTTGTTACGACGGCCATCAAACATACTGCTAAAACCTATAATAAAAATATATAATCAACTGATACATCCAAAGCTGTCGATCACGATTCAGGAGGCCAATTCTCGGTTTTTGCCTTCTATGTCGAGTCGACTTCATGCAACGCACAACCAGTTGGAGAACACAGATTACAGTATTTACATTCGACAAACCTTATCTTGTTCTCCTATTGGTCTATGCGTTCCATGAGTCGACTCGACATAGAAGGCGAAAACCGAGAATTGGCCTCCAGGTGGCTTATAATGAAGTCGTCCCGCAACGAATGAGAATATTCCTGTCGCATTCAAACAAAACCGCTCACAGTGCGTGTGAAAGGGAGGGCAACTCCGATTCGGTCGTAACGTTTACTTCATATTAGACCCACACACACATGGTTACACACACATTCACAAATTTTACTTCACGAAACTGCATAGTTACATCGCATTTTTAATATAAAATCGTACACAATTTTTTTTCAGTCCCAGCAAAATACCTCTCGGGGAGAATAAGAACGTAGTCAACGTGCCACCAGAAAATACGAACTCAAGCATGTCACTCTGCATCAAGTCAAAGTGTCTCCTACGGAGGATAGGGTTAAAAGGTAAGTCCTTCTACCAAGATATTTGCTATGGCGGCCAATCTAAACGCAAAGCTTATAATGTGTCAATAACCTGCCTGATACTTTTAAGACTTTCTTGACGCTTTGTATTAAAGAGAACATAATGTTAAACAATGTCGTATTCGACTTTATGTTAGAAGGCGAGAAAATATGTCCCACAACAATATGGGGTATTCCGAAACGGTAGTGTCTTTTTTTTTCTGAAGTAGGCAAACACTATGTAGGCTGCTCATGGACAATACCGAGGCAATCTACCTACCTCGGAAGAAAACTCTTTTCAAACATCGTTTGGCATGACATGGGTATGATTAGGGAATCCAATCCCGAATTTGCACAAGCTTGGGTGAAATGAGCGCTGGAAGCACTGAACAAGTATTATTTTCAGGCAATTATCGTGTAAAAGACCGACTCCGCCCGCCGAACCACAGTACAAGGAACAGTTGCCTCGGACGAAAGCTGACAAACGCAAACTTCCAGGGTGGAATTGCGACGAATGCAAAAATGTATGTATTTCTTTTTTACTTCGATACTCAATAATCTTAACTTTCAAAATGCTTATTTACCTACACTGCGACTTTTTGCAGGCGATACAAAAGCGCCTATGACGTCATACGACTGTAACGCTATTGCCCCTTGAAATACTCGTAACGTGTACAGTCAGCCACATATCCGGTTACCACAACCTGTCAAATTTCCTCAATTGATAGTCAACCTAATGTGTATGACAGTAAGGTGAGGGTACAGAAATTTTACAGTTTTGAATACTTTGATGTGTGGCTGTCTGTACGGTAGGTTGAGGAAACTGTCAGATGACATTTGGGACCTTCAAGAGAAGAGTGGACTCCTTCTTAAAAGGCCGGCAACGCATCAGCGACTTCACTGATCTCGCACACGTTCAACTCTAGTATCAAAAAAATCTGCTAAATCTCTAACTTGTAAATTTGAAATTTTGCCAGTTCTACGACGAGCTATACAAAAACGACCCGGATATGCTCGCGAAGAAGATGGAGGAATGCTCGAAGCACCGCGGCAGGAACAACCCGGCGCGGCCCAAGACGCCCGAGGGCTTCTGGAACCCGCGGTGGTCCGTGCCCACTGATACAGAAGAGTTCAATAAGCGGAATAACGCTGGCTGATCTATTGCCAGTGCCAAATAATAATGGGGGCTACCGCGTGTGAAACATCCGTTAGATGACGTAACCTGTAGACTGAGGTCCAACTACACGGTGATTGGTTATTTATGCTGTGAGATGTCAAAATGTCACTAAACGGACCAATGACGTTGAAGTTGGACCTCAGTCTACACGTACGCCATCTTAACGGATTTTTCACACGGTAGCCCGCATTGTAAAGTATCAGCCTACATATTGTCCCACTGTAGAGCAAAGGCCTCCATCATAGAAATCAAGTCAGTCGCTACTATGATGGAACAACCCGGCGCGGCCCAAGACGCCCGAGGGCTTCTGGAACCCGCGGTGGTCCGTGCCCACTGACACGGAGGAGTTTAATAAGCGGAATAACGCTGGTTGATTTATTGTCAGTGCCAAATAATAATAATTGTAAAGTAAAGTTAGTAGGTACTTTAAATTCGATAGGCTGATGCCTGTACAGTGGTGTATCTGTAAACATCATCCCTATAACCACGATGCATCTACCAACCATTCTGAACAACAATTATATTCTACGAATGTCCCACATCAAAAATAACCAATCAACAATAAACCTCAGTTCGTACGCCACCTAGCGGATTTTTCACACGCGATAACCCACATTGTTAGTTTAACTTTTTTGCGATCGCTTTATAAACAAAACTAGTGGCCCGCCCTCACTTCGCTTCGGGACCGTAATTCAGAAATGAACCAATAGATGGCGCTGTGTCCAATTACATCGCGCAAGCGTTTCGTGTTTTCGGTTTACCTATAAGCCTTGTCGTTGTCTATAGAAAGTTATCTCTTTATAAATAGAATAGAAGATAGACGCGTGACGTAAACCGAGTATCAAGTACTAAAATGTAAACAAGTATCTTTTTGCAGCAGGCTTTACCGGATCAATCAAAGTCTTAAACGTTATTCTTGAAAGTACATTAAATAGATTCTTTAAGGCTTTATGCTAATGGAGATCGTACCTACATGTGCTTTAATAAAATCGTATTTCAAATGGGCATTGACTCATTGCTCGATGCGAGTGCGATGACGTCACGTAACGGGACACGCTAACTCCAAACTAACCAACTGATTCTGTGATAAATGAGATGAATAAAATATATTATAGCATTCCATAATGTGCCTTGAATATTAAATTTAATTTAATTAATAAGATGAGTGTAGAATATCGCCCTTATGTGGGTAAATCTTTAGGCGCCAAATAAATAACGTAGGTAGGTAAGGATGGATGAGTAATTTAGTAGAGTAAGCAGATGATGTTTTGTAATTTACCATTGAAAAGCTACCTCTTTCTGTTAAGTATTTGGTATTAATTTTATATTTGTAATAAATGATTTTTATAAAAATTAAGATGTTTTATTTTATTAGAAAATCTGTTGATATTTACTTTTATGAATAGAATAGGTAGTAGGAACATATCTATCCATATTAGATAGTGAAACCAAATTATAGACTATACTTGGATAACTAAGTAATCCGTATCTGTGTCGCATTGGATTAACGTTAGTGAATACCTTTTAGAGTCAATTCAATGCAAACTGCTTCTGTATTTGGAGCTAAATAAAGGTCGTCGTTGCACAGACTTATGCGTTGTTACACTTGCTCACAATCCCTATATAAATACACGATCCCTGTTTTCACTTGCACCTAAAAATACTTTAGTTATTCTCAGAGTAGATAAAATTACATAAGATGGCTAATTGAAGCATCAGATTTTCATTTAAATTAAATATGAATTTAACGTAGGTAAATACTCATAGCTTACTTACACAACATTCCTAAAATATACAAATGGTTTTGTGTGATAAATCATTTAGCTTAAAATGTTTTCGATAAACCTATTATGTTCTATTACAAACAAAATTAGTAACATAATGAACTCTGACCTACCTACTTTGAACTTTTATATAAACATTTGTACAGTTGGCAAAGAAATGTGACCAGCAAAATAACATGTACACTCATTCTATAGTATTTTTATGACATACTCATAGCTATCTAACTTTAGGTAATTAAACAGTAGTCATCATAATGATAGTCATTACAATGTAAATAGCTATTGTTGGGATTCGAAACCGCGATCTCATTTTATCAACCCGCGATAGGGCAATAGGGTCAACAACAGCAGCAGTGTGCAGTAGCTATGCGTATGCATGAATCATATGAGGTGTTTGCCAACAGTTAAAATAACATGACTTGCCGAATCAACGCACTGTGTGGGAGCAAGGTGAAGCAATAACAACATTTTTGGAGAACACCTTTTATTTTTCTCAATAAAACAGAATATTATAATTTTTCACTAGCTTACGTTAAAAAAAGTTGTGTAAAATAAAAATGAAGAATTAGTAATTATTTCAAGACTTTACATGTAGCTATTTAAGGTGAACATTACCACCTAAGATATCTGCAACAATGTTACAGCAATTCCCCAATTTCTAAGACAGATTTTACAATTTTTTTGTCATAATATTTTATGATGTCACTATTCAGCTTACAATGTGGTTGGTACAAATAATGAAATTTTGCATTCATTCAAAAAATAGTTTCATTTACAATTATTTGAACTGAAAATTTATGGTTACTTTGATATACATAATATATTTTAATGCTACAACAAATTTACACCAGGGTCTATGAGAGCTTCTTAGCTTTCTGGTACAGTGTATCAACAACCTTGCTCATGTGATGGATGGTTTCAAGGACAGTCTCATAAGTCTTCTCCAGGGGGGATTCATCAAACACAATCAGGACACCTTCGCCTTGATCCAGTATACCATTTAATTTCTTGTCCAAAATCATCTGGGATAGTTTCTTTTCTACCTGTACTACAGGCAGGCGGATGCAGCGGGCCACGTGGTCTACTTGCACACGCATGTAAGGCTCAACAATGCGACATAAATTCTGCTCCAACATAGTGTCATACAGAGCTCCAAGGTGGGCTCGCACAACTGCATCTTCCTCCAGTTCCCTCTTGTAAGTCTTCAAGGCAGCTTGGAAGTCGGCAAGTGATCTTTTGTGGGAAGCGGTAGCAACAGCCCGCATTGCTTCGAGTTCCTTCCCAGCATACTTGAGTGCAGCCTTGCTGCCACAGACTGTGTTGACTTCCTCAGCTTGATTTAGCATAATTTTGGACAGTAACATGTACTTCAGAGCCGTGAGTGCCTTAGGACTGTCAGCACCATCATATCCTTCAAACGCTTCATAGAAATATGAGTAAGCAGTTTTAAAATCGCGCTCATCGGCCGCATGGAGGATGCCAGACTGTAAGTCAAGCGCGGCCTGCATTTTGGGCGGGCAATAGATGGCATTTGCAGTAGTTCTGGCCGATGTTAATGAAGCACGGGCTTTGGGCAAATTGCTAAGTGCATGATAAGTTTTACTCTCTAACAGAAGGACTTCAACTAGCAAGTTCTTGTCATCTAACTTCTTGAGCTCCTTGAGTAAAGCCGTGGCCAGCTCTAGGGCTTCTGTATACATACCAGTGTCGAAATACAACGCGATCAATCTCGCCTCCAACGACTGTCGCAAGAACGTACGGCGCTCCTCCTTCGCCCATTCTATACACTCTTTGCACAACTGAACTTCTATACCGATGCCAGCCTCCAAATCGAGGAAGAAATCAACCAGTGAACGTACCAATTTCGCTGCTTTCGCTTTACTAATAAGGCTGAGGAAGGGTCTGGTTGCTTTTATGAGTTCGGCTAGTTCCTTAGCCTTGCCTTCCTTCTTGTACTTCTCGCCGAGGTTCAGGATTCCTTGTTCCTTGGCCCTTATGTTTTCTTCGTCATCTTCGGGCACCTCGCCAGTGCTAACCATTTTGTCGGTCATGCGGACGTCTTCGTCTCTGTTCGTCGACGACACGCGTGATCTCTCGAATAACATTGCGCCGGCCATGATGTGTTATATTTATATGCTTACACTAAAAAAAAGGAGAGGTAAACAGTAAATCCACACTATAACAGCTACACTTTTCCTTTGTAATTTTGTATAATCGCAAAGTCATCGACGACCTCTTCAGAAACAAATCGTAGACGCGGACGAAGTTGCCATTTTATTTTTAGTGAAACTACTAAATTGAAATAGTAGAAAACGTAGTCCAACTTACTTGGTAGAAAAATATAATAAATAGTGTATCCTACATGGTGGATAATTTGTGGTGTTGGTTGTAGGAATAATAAAAGTTCCTAAAACTATAACAAAATATGTATGTAGATGTACATACGTTCAGCGATGAAATTTTAATACCACCCATATAAAACCTTAAAAATCAATAAAATATTAAAAAGTTTGTGTTTAAGAGAAAATTAATGTCAAAAAATGATCTTGACATAAAAATATTGCATAAACAGCATAAACACGAAATCATTTTATCATTATAAAGTATTTTGTGTATTTTAATAAGAAGTGTGATAAGAGCATTGAGCAAGTAATCACTACGTCAGTAAAAATTGTTCTGAGACAATAAAGTAGATAATAGTCTATTTCTATTGAAATTAATTTGTATCAGTGTACTTAAAAATGGATAAAGAACAAGAAGCAGCATATATGTTTGAAATTAGTAAAGCTCTCAAACATTTTTATGAAACTCCTGTTATATTCGTGACAAAAAAAGATTATTCCGATAATATATTCAACACAATGTGCTCTATGCGCACAGCAATCCAAAATGGTTGCAAGGACGAAATGATTGATATTGTTGCCGAATTTCATTTACAATGGCTCCACGCGGTTAATGAATTGGAAAATTTCAAAAAAATCATCAGTGAAATTCCCAGAGAAGACATGTACGCAGCTATTAGTTACACTATCGATGCTATGACTTATCGCTTGAAATATTACCAAAGGTATATGGAAAAACATCGTTCAGGTCTTTCCAACGATGACCAAATCAATTTATTGTCTGATGTAGAAATAGTAGAAGACATGCATAAAGATGTAACACGTAACTTATTGGACAAATTAAGGTGTTTTAGAAACTACGTTGGTAAGGATGAATTTGAACTTAAAGTAAGAGATGCAGTGGAGGAACTTCTTCAATGGTTAGATAAAATTTATGATGAGCTGGCGTTAAATCTGTGCAAATATATGAATATCAACGTGCCACATCTCGGTGCAGATCTAACAAAAACCTTGCAACAGATTGTTGACGAGATGCAACATTCTCAGTCAGAGTCAGCGATAATGTTAATAGAAGAACTCAAAAGAAAAGGTAAAGAACTGAAGTCAATGATACGCGGCACTACCGGTCATCATCTAGAAATTGCTAAAGTTTTGGAAAAAATCAGTGTTTTAGAAGATCGCATACAAAGACTTGAACATGAGCCACTCTCTGCGGCTGTTATGGCTTTAAAAAACAAGAAGGAATTCTTAGAAAAAAGGCTTTCTTCTCTAGAAAATCTTAAACTTACTCTGAAAAGTTTTCATCGTATAACCGAAGTAGAAATGGAGGATGTGGATGACGCTGCTATTTGTGTGTGTGAAGACTTTTACCAACTTCACATTTTCAACCATTTGCTGCCTCCAGAAGAACGTGAACGCCTCGTAACGGAGCTTTGCTTTTTGTGGGATCTGGCAGTTTTTGGGGAAGGTCGAAGTCGTAAATCCATAATTTCTATTCTTAGTGCTGCTGACATTAAAGAAGAATTCACTGATGAACTAGGCACTTTTTACATTGATGAACATAGTAGAAAAATTTACAAAGTTCCTGATGATGACACCTTATATCAGCCAAATGAAATGAACGAACTTACACCTTTAAATGATGATTCTGAGCACATATATTTTTATGATGAATGCGGTCGCTATTTTATTGATGGTAAAACCAGACAAAGAATTTACAAGGCTCACGCTACGGCTAGCGAATATATGATGGATTCTACTGGGATTTTACTGAAAATAAAAGAAGAAAGAGATGGCAGGACGTTCTATTATGATAATTACGGACGATATTATATAAACGACGACGGTAAACACATTTATCGTGAAGCAGATACAGTAAGTGAATATGAGCACGATGGTATAGGAAATCTAGTTCGCATACGTAGTCACTTAGATCTTTTCCAACCATGTCCAGATGATGCTCATGTTACTGAGGATTTTAAATATTTGAAACAAACTATTGGCCCAGCATTACGTGAGTGTATTGCGGATGTTATTTTACACCAACCTGCAGATCCAATCAAATATCTCTCAATGAGATTAGTAAAGTATAGAGAAAACTTAGAGATTAAAGAGAAACGGGCTGCTGAAAAAGAAGAATTAAATATTGAAAGAGAAATAAGAATTGCTGAGGAGAGGGCAGCTGCTGAGAGAGCTGCAATGGAAGCTGCATTACTTGCCCAAGGAGGAAGTGAAGCTAGTTATGATTCAAATTTGTTCAAATATCAGTCTATGCCCCAAGATGACGTGATATCTGTTGACTGAAACATTTGTTTCTTGTATCAATGTTTGAAAGTGTCTTATTTTATTGTTATTTGCCTACCTACAAACTGTTATTTTGAAGTGAGTTCTGTTTTTTAGTTTATGCGGGAATGTGTCTTATTATTTATTTATTTTATATGAATTAACAGCGGTAGAGGCTTTATTAATTAAATTAAATTTTATTCATATTACTATATCTCATTAATTTTATATTAGCTGCGCTGCGCCCTGCGGTTACAAAATATGTTGATGTTGCAGCCGGATCGTACACACACACACACACAGTATGTGTACTTATATACTGATAGCTAGCAGCGATAGCCCTATTCATTGCTACTTCAGGAGTATGTTTTTCGACAGTTCTTTTGTTGACATCGATCAGATCAGATGAGCAAACAGCGTGGGCAATGCGATGATTTTTATTACCTTTTATTCTTTGGTGTTACTATACATTGTGATACATGCAGCAGTGGCGCCACTATTTATTTTCACGACTTTAAATTTATTTCAAAATTACCATTGGTAGGAATTGTTACAAAATGGCAACATTAAATTTTGTTATCTGTGATTTTCTTGACAGCTGATGGTCAGCCATATTTGTAGTAGAATTTTGACGAGGAGTTTTCGTCGATCGAGCTCATTTGCGTTTTCATTTTGAGAAATTCTTCCATAAACTTACCAACCAAATTAAATTTATACGTCATTTTTGAGATAACTAGCTAAATACAAACACAATTCTTTGATTAGTCTTCTTACGATATAAGTTTATGAGGTGACTTCAATGAAAACAATTTCTAGTGCCTACGTATTTCCTACAATGATTAATCTTTTAGGGCAAGGTTCCTCAGTATTTTATGTAAATTAGCATGGATCGGAGTGACGTATCGATCAGTGTGTGTTGTCATCACGTGCCAGTGTGAACGCGAATGCTTGCCGCGAAGGGTCGTTTGTGGAGTTCGCCACTTGCACACAAAACTCGATAACGTACCACGAAAAACATTATTTGGGTTGTTTGTGACTGATGGCCGTTTGAGTGCTGGTGTTTTGTTGTGATACCAGAGATGGCTCCGAAGCCCCCTCCGCCGCCAGGCCCTCCACCGCCTCCGGGGCCTCCGCCGCCGCCTCTTTTCGGGGGTGCATCTAAAGGGGGCTCATCAGATGATAGAGGGGCCTTTATTGAATTCAATAAGACAGGGTGCGAAATTAAAGAAGACTGTGACAGTGGATAAAAGTGGACCCTATATACCAGGGAAAGTGAGTGAACCGAAGAGTAGTGCACCACAAGTGGGAAATGGTGGAGTCAGGAGTGGCGCACCAATGCAGAATGGTGGCGGTGGGCCCCCTGGGCTGGGAGGATTGTTTGCGGGTGGCATGCCAAAGTTGAGGCCCACTGGAAAGTTTGCAGGTAAGCAGCCTGGAGTATAGTGTAAATACTATTATTAAACTTATCAGGATTGCCATTGTATAGGATGTACCTAGAAACCAGCTCTTTTCTTTTCTTTTACTTTATACAATTCTACCAAAAAGGTAGCTAGGCAGCTTAACTACATGGGATTTAACATTTTGATTAAATGTTAACTTACTTTTGACTTATATTTTGGTTTGGTATATGAAAAAAGGATGTGTAAATTTTGAACCATAATACTAGGTACATTAAAGATAACTAAGGACATAATATTATCACAGACCTAATATAGATAACAAGACTACCTCATAAATATGTACTTATAATTGAGATATCACTTTCAGACAAGTAGCTCAGTGGATAAGACTACCTTCCATTGGGGTGAACATGATTCAGTTGTCTGGTTCCTCTGTTAAAGGGTTGCGAAGCTCAGACGGCAGTCATTTCATTGTAATTACCAGACTCCCCAAATCCTAAGTCATAGTCTAAGCATACCCTAGGTTCCAAAGGGACAGCTATTTACATGATTATGAATTATATGCTAAGATGAGAGACAGAATTGAGATGTAAAGGGCCAAAATGAGAGAGTCTATTATTTAGGTATTAATTTTTGGTAGGTAACTACAAGGAATGAATATTATCAGACAGTATATAATTTATTACATTGTCTCAAAAAGCTTTTTGGATGTGGCAGAAGGATACAATATTTTGAGAAAGAAATTGCTTCTTGGCAAATATCTCCTCTTTACCATTCCACATGTACCAGTATATTATATATGTCGCAGGGAAATGATAAAACCAGGGATTTGATGAAATCTCTTAGGGATTTGATCAAATCCCTAGATTTGTTCAGTGAAATGACAAAAAACATGTTAGGGTATGGTTAGGTGTTTAGGAAAGAGGTTAGGTTAAGTGTATTATCATTTCAAAAGACATAACATTTAAATTAAGATAGGAATTACTAGTTATTTTTTATAGCAACTACAAAATAATTATACACAGAAGGTTGGCTGTTTACGTTGCGATAAAAACAGCCTATATACACGCCTAAATATGCGCACTTACAGTGGTCTCGCCGTGTTTCGCCGTGAATGACGAAGACAAACGTGTGCGAGAGACATGTTTTTTTAAATTTTTCAATCTGAATAAGTGATGACCCCAAAGAAAAAATTTAGACCAAAGAGTATTAGTTAAAAATGGGCGATACATTTAATGGACACTTTCATTAGTGGTGAGGCCCTGCATACAGGCTAACAAGTAAATAATTGTAAAGCATATCTTATGTAATTTGTTTCATTTGTAGGTTCCACACCAAATGGGCAAGTGAAGATGGATGCCCCGCGCTTCCCTCCGCCACAACAGCCTCCACAGCAACCTCCAAAGTCTTCCCCTGAGAAGACCAGACCAGCTATGCCTCCAGCATCATCTGGTAATGTCGGCGCGTTGACAGCGGCCCTCTCCGAGGCGCTGGCCAGTCGTGACCGTGGGGAGTCCCCAAGAGAAGCGCCAGTACGGGAACACCATAGCCACCATAGAGAGTCCCCAAGGGAACACCCGAGGGAGCCGCCACCCGCGAGGCCTGTGGTCAGGCGGCAGCCCAGCGATATCAGAGTCAGAGGGCCGCCTCCGCAACCCCCCGTGCAGAAACCAGCTATGCCATTGGTGAGTTTTTTAATCAGTATCTAACGAATATATCTTTTAGTCAAACATAGAATTAGAAGTCAACATGTTATAAACGAAAACCCGGGCATTTTGATAAAAAGGCCGAACGGCCGGGCTTCGACTATGAAGGGGCCGCTCCCGGCGGCGGCCTACCGAAGTCGAACAGCTGATCCTCAATCGCGATCGATCAATTGGAATGTTGTTCGTGTTTGTTCAAATATTTGATTTTACTGGTTTTTATGGTAGTCTTCTGTATGGCACACACATTCTAAATTCGATCATGCTTGTAAATATAAATTGCTAAACTGTGACGCAATTATTATTTCCTTGTTTATAAAGTCCTTTTTTGCCTGAACCTGTTCCATCCATTGCGTTATATGATTGCGAATTCCCGTTGTTATCGTAAAATGCTTTAGTTCAATTACAATGCAATTACTTCAATTAGACTCGATGTTTTTGGAAGGTGATTGAAAATTCATTTAGAAACCTCCTTTACGTTACCACTTGTTTCTTTTTAATCACTTGTATAATGTTCGCCACAATTTAAATGTTGCCAATTTCAAGTGATTAAAGAGACACGTATCTTTGGTGAAATTGAGGAGTTCAACAATGCAATTACTTTAATTAAGACTCGATTCTTTGGAAGGTGTTTTAAATTTCACGAAAAAACGTCCTTTACGTTCCCAGTTGATCTTTTTAATGGCTTGTATAGTTTTCGCCACACTTCAAATTTTGCGAATGTCATGTGATTAAAGAAGTATCTTTAACCCTAGAAAGATTTTTCGCTTTGGCGACATTGGCCGGTGATGTAAGCTGGTTCCGTTTTAATTAATTTTTTCTTTCCTATTATTGAATAATTTACACCACCTAGAAAAAACAAGACGCTCACATATACAACACAATATTTTAATTAGGAGATGTTGTTCCATTGTAATGGCAACCGTAGGATGCTTCGGCATGAATAGACCGGCTCGACCGGAGTTATAGCACGCCTTCACAGAAGGCTGGCGTAAAGCAGCGCCTGCGCTGTTTCATCGAGTGAGTTAGGGTACTGGAGGCCCAATTGGAGGGAAAGGTAGTTAAATGGGGTTTGATATCGGCAGCGCACTCTACTGGTGTTGGAGGTGTCTATGGACGGCGGCAATCGATTACCATCTGATCTGTGATCGGTGATCTGCCTGCTCGTCTGCTACCTATCACATACAGAAATCGAAAACACAAAGGTGTTTTCGAGGAAAGTCTGTACCTGAACTTTTAAACTGTATTTTTGATATTATTGCTATTCATAAAATAATAATTCTTAATTCTAAATAAATGTAGGTCCTACCTATGTATTGAAGAAATCTTTATAAAACCTTGACATTTGTAATATTGAACGAAAGATGAGTTCGGATCAAAAATAGTGTTAAAAATCTAGTTGACATCATAACACTTCCGTAAAAATAAAAGTTTATCTCTCCCACACACGTCAGAAAAGGTAAAAATATCCTTTGCGGGGATGGTTCGGCACGTGTGCCGTCATGCCCCGCCGTGGGTGGAGATATCGGACCGATTTGGTAACTTTTATTTAGTTTAACCTTGCCCGATGCGTTCAAATGAGATTACTTAAAATAAACTTGCTCGGTGCAACGGATCCGAAGATTTCGACATAATGCTGATGCATTCGTCACTGGGCTATGTTGTGAAAGGTAGCATTTGCAATTTGGTATGCGTTGTTAGTCGAGAAAGTATTTTTTTTAACCCAATAAACTGATCGATTAGGACTCGATTGCACAAGAGCTCTTCGATTGTAAAAGCTGAAGTAATTGAGTATCTCTTGGTAAGTCTTCAGCTATTCTGACTGTGTACAAAATGCCGCAATGTTTTATTCTTTTAGTTTAGCTCGTGAGCGAGGTTCAAGTCCGCTTCTATAGCGATACTCATTTACAAATCTCTTTTGGTTCAACTTGGGTGGAACTCAAGCCAATCCGGTCCTTATTTTGTTTGGTACTACGAGCCTATTCGTCTGCAGCCCATGTCTAGGAGACAATAGCGACTTTCGCAACGATCTATATCATTTTCCAGGAAATACTTGGTCGTGGAGTAAAAAAGCTGCTCCCGTCTACAGACGCAAGCTGATTATATTTTTTTCTCCAATATGTTTGAATGTCAAGCTTTTTAAAAAATATCCTGCACGTGAGATTAAGAAGGCGTATGTTGGCAAACCCGTCAGTTCGGTTTCCCGAGCAGGTCAGGTATATGCGGTGAGATACACCACTTCGCTAACATTAACAGCTGTTTCAGGTTGCCTGAATACAACCGAACCAATTAACCTAGATTTTTGAGGTATCGATTTGGAAAGAAACCGATATGTTTGGCGGTTAAGTTATGAGCATCTTGATGTACCATTATGTCGTTTACGGACCATATTAGGCTAATTGCAGAGTTGTCGTAAATGGTTAATTATTTTAAAGTTCTTGTATTCTCGATTGCATCTTTAAAATAATTTACCAACCAGAATTCTTTGAATATGAATTTCCAACGACATAATCTATAAGTTTACTTTTTTCGAATACGATTTAGATGGAAGCGATAAATTAATTGATTACATAAAGATAAAATTTCCAGTTTAGTCATAAAAAATATTTAAAATTTTCCTTTCTGTTGTTACTTTGCCCCTAACGTTAACTCTTGAAGGGATACAATAGACATTAAGTGATTTACTTCACCTACACAAATATAAAACTATGATTGATGCAGGAAGTGTCCGGTATCTGTCACTTACTACCATTATCTATATTAAACTGATATCGTGAAAGCTTTTGCTCGACTACGCATCGTTTTAAACCTGGGTAGGCCTTGAGTATTTCGTAGATTTCTGTGTTTTTAGGTAATCATTTCTTATAGGTACAGGTTAGGTAGAACTACAGATGTTAAGTTCCTTTAAATATTATGTAGAGATTAGATTGTGTATCATGTCTCTGGCATTATCTGCATCTGTACTTAATGAATGAGTCAAGTTTTTCTTCTGTGCATATTGAGTCATGCATCAAAGGACTGACACCTTTTATCTAACAACTGCTCTATAAGACAAGTGATTAGGTTCCGATTTTGCAGGAATCTTCTGCACTTGTATCCCTCTTTTCTGTCTGTCTGATTCTGATGATCTTCACGTATTATTTGCCGGACGGTTGCTTGCTTTCTACTTCTCTCGATCCTGGGTAGTGCATATTACCACAGTATTAACATTAAGTTACTTATCAATTTCTGTGTCTCAATCGGCCTGCAAGTATAGATTAAGTCCTTGATGTTTAAAACTCTGTAGATAACTCTACACTACATTTAAACCTTATCCGCAGAAAATGTATAGCTTATCTGCTAATCTTATCATCAGTTTGTTCCAAGAATGATTGTTATTTGTTATTAATTTCTGTTGGAATAGAGTTTCATTGATATTTTAAGAACGATGGATGAAGAGGAATTGCTGGAGTTTCGAAGGATCGTCAGGGTGAGTGGCTTGAAGAACCTTCTTAGTTAAGTCTGAGTGTTTTTGGACTGATGCCATCTTCAGCTTATGAAATTAATTGAATAAAAAGTACAATCGTGAATCGGTCTGTACAGCCACGAGCGAAGTTGTGGTGTCCCTACCTTAGAATAATTTTAAGGTCCCTACTTTAGATGCTACTTAAATCATCTGTCAAGATGCCAAAGGCTTACTATATTTTCAGCTTTGAGTAGTAGGCGTTATTTTATGTTTTTATTGATTCCTTTTTCATTTCTTGTACTTGTACATTCAATGTTATGCTTGGCTTGGAACGTCGTAACTTTATCCGAGGATCAGATATCTGAATATTTTTGCATAGCTATCCTGAACTTGTTCAAGAGTCTTGTAATAATAACTCATGATTTAAGTTCATTTCCTATTTCCAAACACTTTAGTTTATGCTTAATTTAATGGCATATTTTTGTTCGATTCATAGGATTTTGTAGCTAGTTGACAGAAAAGTGATCAAAACAAACAAAATACCTTCGTCAATATCGTCATCGCACACATGTTTCTAAAAGATTAGAGATACGTCAGGATTATATGGATTACCAAGAATCTGTATGAAAATAATTTGTGACAGCATGGACAAAGCTGTTTACTTTTATTCACGGGGCAATGTAGGTAGTGGTTTTATATTAATGTCCTCCTAATAACCGAATAATTCGCCTATGGCGGCCAATTCTCAACGATCAGCCATCGGCCCAGGACATTTGTAGTGCACAAATGTGACACAAGTGCACTCTCTACTCCCTTACCTTCAAATTTCGATGGGACACAACCGAAAAGCGAAACACATGCGCGATGTTATCCACACCTAGCGCCATCTATTGGTACTTGTCTATGTTAGGTCCCGAAAAGAAGTGGGGGCGGGCCACAAGTCAGTATGAAGACTGATTCTTTTTGGTATAATTATTCTATTCTATCTTGTCGATCCGTTGGATTATTGTATTATGTCATTAACTGTGTTTTTTACTAAGGATTCTCATAATTCTGATTTAATCTCGCTGATAATTTCAATGACAGTATATAATTAAGGTTAGCAACAGATTAGTACAATCCAATTAATGATGCGTCCACAGCACAGTCGTGCAGTGCGACAAGTCTGATGTGATGACAAGTGCGCTGCTAACCTTTAACCCCCTTTCACCCCAATTGGGTCTCCGGTACACTCACTCACTCGACGAAACACAGCGCAGGCTTCACGCCGGTCTTCTGTGAGGCCGTGGTATCACTCCGGTCGAGCCGGCCCATTCATGCCGAAGCGTGGCTCTCCCACGGTAGTACGGATAGTACTGTCGATGCCGTGCGACTCGCCGGAGGCGCATTTGGTAGTGACCCTGCCTCATACTCTGAAGGTCGTGGGTTCGATTCCCATCCTGGACAAACATTCGTGTGATTAACACTTGTATTTGTTCAGTGTCTGGGTGTTACACATGTATTTAAGTATTCTATTTGTGTTGTGATCCTCTGTTGTCTGATATCTGTAACACAAGTGCTTAAGATACTTAGTACGGAGTTAGGCCAATGTATGAGATGTTGTGTGAATTTATTATTAGTTATTTATGCCGGTACTCTATAGAAGAATGCAATACCCCTTATCGATGTGCCAAAACAGTCTTGTACACTGTATGACGCTGGACGTATTATGTCGTGTGTCATTTGAGATGCGAATCCGCGCGTGAAGGCATGTCGAAAGCGTTCGGCGATGTCGCCTGTATTCACAAGTTTATTGAGGATGCAACGTATTTGCTTGCATAGGATAGGATGTTTTGTTGCACAGTAAAAAGGAGCAGAACGGGTTTGAAAGTGCTTTAGAACAAATTTTAGTACCTTAATTTCACAAAATACATATTGACACAGAAGGCTGACTACCCGCTAAGAGCTAAAAATATGTCATGTACTCACGCATGCGCACTAACGGGCAAAAACGCCTTTTCGACCACATTAATCCTAACTTATGACATAAGATTGTCAAACTGTCGAGGTCTATGGTAGAGGCCGCGCGCTTATGTACTCATACCGGGCAACAACCCTAGCATATTATGTCAACGTACTCTTCTAAATTCAAAATCAGGTCAAAGTCTAACTTCTGTGTGTAATTATTTTGTGTTAATTTGTCAGCTACCACAAAATGGTAGAGAATGCTGTAAGGCATTAACGTTGTAAGACCCAAAAGCCTCATACGAGGCAAAATCAATTAATTATCTATTGTCTGCTGTCTGGGCTTTACGACGTTAAGTCTGCCAATTGTACTTTTTATTTCGTGCAATAAAGAATAAATAAATTGTAATCATCAAATTTTGATAATTCCGTTATTTATGACGATTAACTTAACGATTGAATCATTTAATTAACGTGATGTAATGTAGGACGCTCTCAAGGCTGGAGTGACGATCTGCGCAAGATGACTGAAAAGAGCTGGATGCGAGTAGCGGGAAATCGATCGGAGTAGTGGACTGACAGATGTCTGTAAAATCAGGTTGATCACTGGGCTTTTATATAAACCGAATACTCCAAACGTGTTCGCATTGTAGTATACACCCAGCGACATCTGTTGATAGAATTTGGGACTAAAAATTCCATTCACTGTTTGTCTTTTTCATTGGCGTAAAAACGTAGGTTTTCCAATATTTTTTTTATTGTTATAGCTCTTATGCTTGGCCAACATTTATAGGAAGTATAAAAAAACGTATAGTAGCAAACCAATATTCACGCTGCGGGCGTCCACTAGTCGTGTAATAGAAGTTTGACCCTAGATAGTAAGTTTCTATAACATTGATACCGTCCAACGTGTCTTGCCTTATGTTGGCAATCCATCATTATTTAGAAATCTGTGGCATAGACCGTGGTGGTCGGTCTTGTCACATTATTATTTGCTCGTAGGTTACTACGGGACGGGTATAACGGCGTGTTGAAAGCCCCACATTTACGTGTTGAACCCATTTGTATCGTGACGAGTATTTGCACAAAATATCGGACATTATGGCGACCGCAGTATACGTTCTTCATTCCATTTAGAAACCATAATACATTTACAACTTTGTCACAGTCAAGTACATACCTACCTACACACCTACATACATACCTACTGTTGGGCTAAAGTTGTTGTAATAATGGTGCTGTGGTCTGACCACTAATGTGCCACGCCACGACACGTATTTCAAACTCGAAGACAAATATTTATTTGCATCATGTTAGTTACATTACAGAACTTAATATTTCTAATTTGTGTTACTGTATAATCGTTGTGCTTTAGCTTCCTTTCTTTTTTTTTCTCTCTCTCTTATCCTATGAATCCAGGGGTACGGTTAGACCATGATTCAGGATTTGGGGAGTCTGGTAATTACGAGTACAATGAAGCGACTGCCTTCTGTCTTGTCGACACAATCAGTGTTAATAGGTTGGCGGCGCTAGTTTCGTCGATATAGCTCTTTAAGCACTTATGTTACAGATACCAGACAACAGAGGGAACACAAATATAATACTTAAATACATATATAACACCCAGACACTGAACAAACACAAGTGTTCATCACACGAATGTCACAGGGTCACTACCAAATGCGCCTTCCGGCCAGTCTACTGATAATATGAAGTATCCTTCATGTCGTGTAATAACTTACTGTGTTTCTCAGAACTATGACAGTAGAGTGACGTCTGCGCACGTTTACCGGTGCGCAAACCCGCAGGATATCGCTGTGATTGACGCATAAGCTGGAAGTATTACTCAATTAACTATTCATTTAAATTTATTTATTTCGTAGTATTTCCAACATTCTTTACTCATTTATTGAGAAGAACCTATTCTATGACTAGTTATTTTATTCTATTCGTCATATTGGTCAGGAATTCCACTTTATGACTTAATGTAATTAAAATGATATTTTCATATCGATATGTATTTCGTAATTGGGAATTATTTGTTTACCACATTTTCCTCATAACGATTAGATCAGCTATTTATTTATTAATAACATTGCATATTACATAATACAATTTTATAGATGGTTTATATGGGTATAGAATATGTGACACTCTTTAGGTAAGGACGCAGTGAGAAAACGTGAGAGAGTGCTATTTCTTATTTATAATTAAACAATACAATTAATTTAATTTAGCAAATTTTACATTCATTATCTATTAACTAAATATTTTATTTATATTGACCGTGGGAGAGTCACGGTTCGGCATGAATGGGCCGGCTCGACCGGACTGACACCACGGCCTTACAGAAGATCGGCGTAAAGCAGCGCCTACGACCCCAAGATCACGGACCGGTACTTAAACCACTAGACCAACGGGGCGTTGCCTCCTATCACATAAAAAAATATACATGGGAGACCAGCAAGTACGTCCCGCTTTGGGCTTGCAAAATTGTTAAAATTTACCCGAACACGGATACTGCATGCTCTACAGACCAGACAGAAGGGCTTAAGACCAAAGGAGGTACAAAACGCCCCGATCCCCGAATGGTCGACGAGCTAGTTCCCACCGTGGCTCATAAAGATAAAAGCCCTACTTTTCATGTAGGTATCGGCCTGTAACAGTTTGAGCAGATGGCACTATATCGCTTTGGCACCCCAATGTTTTTGGCACGCGGGCGTCGTCAGCACTGTGATTACTTTACAGGACGTAGCGTTTGACCCCATTTCACGGTATCGTACGTGTGTGAGTGTGTGTGTATGTGCATTTCACGGTATCGTACGTATGAGTGTGTATATGCACTCGCGAACAATGAAATTACCAGACAACAGTAGCAGCGAAGGTTTTTTAATAGGAGACAAAATATTATGGATATGATAGTTAAACTTTTGATGTCTATGCATTGGATCCTGTGGTGGATAGTGGAACAAAACATATTAGCTGCTGCAATTCAGAGGTTTTAAATTAGAATTTTGCGGTTTTTAGTGTACACATTTGATGTTATTTTGTGCAGCGAATTGTCGCATAATATAAGAATTGTTAAATTGTATAGCTCTTAACACTGCTATTGTGAGTCGAGTGAGTTCTCACGTGAACAACTTACTTGGACCTAATAAAGTCTAAGCCCTAAAAAGTAGTCTACAGAATTCGTATGTCGATATAACGTTTAACACCGGCGTTTTATGACTGTGACTGTGACTCTGACTAACTTTGACATTTGACTATCCACTTGTTTCAGTATTTTTTTTATCGTCATAGAGGACAGTTCGTTAACTTGGATTGAAATTCAGACTCGACCTTACTTGTCACGTCAGCTTATTTATTCTCTGCTATATCAAGAAAAGTACAACATTCTAATGAAAGCGGATTATTTGTAGCCTAAAACATACTTCGACTAAAAGGATTTTACTGTTTGGTATCGCTATTTTTACCCGTGCAAATTAACATCTGGTTTCTTTGCGAAGAAAAGATGTATCAAAATATTTCGCAATGCGATCTTTTTAGATTACCTCGCCTTGGTTGGCTGGCGCGTTACGCTGTGTCATACCAACAGGTATAGTAATCATGCGGAGATAAATGATATTATGATAAGGGTATACGCAGAAACGTTTTAAAGATAAATCTTAAGGTTAATTCTGTCACAATGGAGTCGGAGGTGTTATTGTCTTGTTGGATTTTTATATTCTCTTGTCTAATGTTTCTAATAAAAGTAAGTTCTATATTTGTAAGTTGTTCAAAAACGAGTTTGAAACAAATGAATGCTTAATTTAGTAGTTTTTCATTTGCAAGATTTTGCATTTGAAGATGACGTCCATTAGAAATTTAAATGCAAATGAAGCTGTCCTCATGCATACTACCTACTCGCTATGTAAGTTACTGGCTGTGAAATTTGCTTAAATACTTTATTGCAGCCCACGGCTACAGCTTGTCGGCGTCACTGCGAGTCTCCACCTCATAGATAATTTCACAGATGTGAAATTTACTATTACTATCGTCTATCGTCTTTGGTCAATGTCATTGCTAAGGAAAATTAAGAATTCTCTTTCACACTTCTTAACTTACATGTCGACATTATGTTCATTAGTTGGGATGTCTCTTTTCATAGGTGATAATTAAATTTCTGCCTATTTATACAAATTATACTTATTAAAGATACTTTGTAGTGTTATTACCTGCTATTAGAGAGACAGTTTTCTGGTCTCGGGCAATAATAACTGGCTGCGTTAGGTGTTGATGAGAAACAAATTATTGTGGGATTGTATTGTAAATTGTATATGTTAATTTAAAAAAATAAAACTTAACTGGAAGGTCCTTTATAAACAAGTCAATCAATCTACCAGCCAAAGGCCGTCAACTGTTGCACGTAGACCTCTCCCAAAGACCGCCAAACATCCCGGTCTTGAGCAATCTCCGTCCCTCTCACACTAGCCTCCTTTCTCAAATCGTTAGTCTTTCGTGTGGCCCAGGTACTCAGTTATGCAGTATTATATTCTCAGTGACCAGCGTCCTTACCTCGTTCCCTCTAGAGTACTGAGAACACTTCGCCCTGATGTTTTCTAACAAAGCTTCGACCCTTGAGAGTATAGTCGAGCCACAGCTGGTATATAGAGAGAAATTTTATAGGCAATAATATACATCGACAAAAAAAAGAGAAACAAAACACTAGCGCGATGGAATCGACACCCTAGCGGCATCTGTTGTCTGGCTGGCATAGCTTGGGACTAATAGCAAAATTATGTCCCGAATAAAAGTAACGGCGAGCCCCTGTACCTATTATATTGATGGAAGTCTTTTTCTATTTCAAAGACGCTAGTGTGACTCTTAGTCATGTGGTGTGTTCCGTCATTGCACTAAGTCGTTGCGGTTTCTATTGTAAACGAAGGTTCAAACTCGCCGGTTATAAGATTAGTCACACGCGTCTTGCTTGAATGTCAATGAATCTGTGAATCATCTTAGACACTTGTTTTACTTGACCTTAGGGTTGGCGCTTAATCTTAGATCGTGTACACATACATTAGCATATGAGTAATATCTTGGTAAACACTAGGGCCGCATAGACTCGTATTATTACTATTTATTATATCTTAAATGGTATTACAGCATAACTTTATCTTTGACCATTGAGTGCTCTGTAGTTTAATTACTATTTAAGATAATATAATCGTAGTATGTAATAGTAGACGTGTATTATTATTACCTACTACATTTATTTTTTCTTAAATAGTAATTAAACTTATTTTATTTATTGCGTAGTTATACATATTGACATGTTATGAATGAGTAATTTATAGTTTGTACAAAAAATTAACGTTATTACGAAACAGATGATGATGTCACAAATACTTACCTATCTATCAGACAAAATTAATTAATATCGCAATGTATTAATACTATGGTACTTTGTATTATAATTACACTGTTTGACCGTTCTTGTCTCCTTTCTTTGGTTATATCCATCATGCATTAATCGGTGAACGTGGTTGGTGTCGTCGGTAGACTTTTCAACTTTTAAGTATAAATTAATTTCCGCCATAAATTAGACACCTCATCACCTCGTAGACAGCCCTGATTATAGTTGCCGGTCGTGTTAACCAAGACAATGGGACAACCAATATTAATTGTTTCTAATATTGAGTAATATTTAAAGGTTCGATGTAGGCACTTGTGAAACCGTTCATAAGTGTTTTTAATATTCATGTAGCAATGGCCGCTGGAAGCCGCACAAGGAAAAGGGAAACGTGAAGGTTGCTCTAGCTATTAACATTGTATGCAAAATGTATTTGTCGTGTTCTTTATTGTTACTCATGCATTATAGATTCATCAGCCTTATAAACATCAATCTCGTCTTTTACTGCTGGACTTAACGCCCCGTTGATCTAGTGGTTTAAGTACCGTGCCGTGATCTAGGGGTCCCGGGTCGAGCAAAAGTATGTTTCGAATTTTTCAAACATAGCTCGGGTTTGTGATCACCAATCCCGCATTAAGCAAGCTTGGTGATTAAGCCTAATCCGATCATAGTAGCGATGACTTGATTTCTATGATGGAGGCCTTTGCCCTGCAGTAGGGCAGTATATAGGCTGATCCTGATACTTTACTTTATTGCTGGATTTATCGTAGGCCACTTTTATATCAGCGTGTGCTCATGATCATCACTTCAATATTAGCTTTTTATTATTGGTTGTATTCAAAGCTTGGGAGCCTGGGGTACCTTCGGACATAGATTAAACTGACCAATGAACATATTTTGTTGCTCAATACGGGACAGGTGTTTCCAGCAGCTCGTATTATCGTCTAGCTGAGAACATCGCCCTTCCACAGCGCCCCATTATATCGAAATACGGGACAATTTTTCCACAAAACGGGACAATTATTCCGGCGCTTGTTTAGGGACAACGGGATAGGTGACCGAAAAACGGGACGTATGAACTAATCCAGGATTAAATAAGACCTTCTTAGGCAAGAGAACCAAACCAACTGTATTCCGGTTACACACTTTGAATCAAACAATTGTTAGTATCCACAGTTTGAGAAACTATCCCTAACGTGCTGGTTTCCTTGCTTTATTAGTAAAGAAACCTTTCAGGTTTTTAGTGAGGAACATCCGTAACAACATCCGTACTTTTTAGTAGGAAAATCGCCTCAGTTAGACTACGTAATACAATGATTACCAATTCACGATTTCCACTTGCAGACTCATCTGCTTCGACAAATATCAATATTTTCCTCGATGTGTTTCACTATAATTGCTAACGGAGCTTTAATTAGCTCTCTCGATTTCAAAATGATTGATTAAAAATACAAAACGAACAGTCACAATGAAAACGTATATCCGTTTATGTGTAATACGATAATGTTCCTCGGCCATATAAGTAGTTTTACTTTCGAAATTTAAAAGTTGTGACCCGATGTTTTCTTTCTTATTTCCTTTCCGTCTGGTTCAACCACAAATTGTAAATGCATATCGAGTATCCGTGTTCTTTCAAACGCTGCAAATGCATTTCCCCAAGAAGGATTTCAAACTCTCCATTCATATCCATTATAGGCTCAGCTGTCTTAAGTCTGTTCTGCGAAACGTTCACGACCGACATATAGATACTTTGGCATCTATTTTGAATTAAGTTGTAACAGATGACTAATATCAATTCTATATCATTCGAACTTGGCCATAATTGTCCTTGATTTTATCGTTTTATGTAACCAGTTAAGAGTATTATGGGTGGATTAAAAACTTAGACATGATGTCATTACGACCTATCGTAAATCTTGTTTGCCTTGTCGTCTAAGCGTCTGTTCCTAGGCGTTTCCTTAAATAAGAAAACTCATCTATAACTTGCATTTTTGTCCCATTACAATCGGAACGGAGTGTTTAGGGAAATATTGCCCTTTTCGCACAAATAATAGAGCTCAAATTAGATCAGGCGGGGAAGTTGATATTTTTTGCCCTTTAAGAGGACAATGCTGAAGAGGTCATCCATAAAATTACGTCGCCTTCTCAGAAGGGAGGGTTAGTCAGGTCGCTATACCAACCTACACCTATACTAACAGTGTAACAGTATACAATAATAACAATATTTTATTCTTCCTTCCTTCACCTTTGATACATGACTTGTCAAGGAAATATTATGGGAAAACAAATTTAGTATCTCTTAACGATCGAAATTGTACAAGCTTAGCTTGCATTACTTATTTATATAACATGCATAACTTAAATCAGAATAGGCTTGTTTCCAAGGTTAGAGATTGGAAGATTTTTTGTATAAAATGGAGAAATAACGGTAAAAAAAACTATATACAAGAATTTAGTTTGATATTTTTTGTCATCAGTCAATTAAAGTTAGATCTAAATTTGATACGTAACTTGATTTTAAAAGTATTACATTTACTAAATAATTATATACAATTAGATAATTCATGCAATTTTGAGCAACTTTTCTTTTGAAACCATTTTCATAAACGCATTATTTAATATAGCTATCGAACAAAGGTCTCCCGTGATGAACACAAACTAGCACGCTGTGACGTCACAGCGTGGCAGGGCCGTTGTATGGAGCGTTTTGACAAGGTTTATTTTATGTGATCTTTGAATGGTGATATCTCGGAGAATATTCATGCTAACAGAGTAATCTTTTGCCGATGTTTCTACTTTGGAGAGCTTCTTTGATTACTAATCAGAAAAAAAAAATTGGAAACAGGCCTATTAATCTACAATGTGTTTCCATCTACTTATGAACTAAGGCACCCTTCATACTGCACCACAGCTAGATAGATACACTTTATTGCACAACACATTACAGCACTTAATGCTAATGGTAATTTACAAATACAATATCGGCGGTCTTATCACTAATACAGCGAATTAACAAGGGGTAAGGCAGTGCAGATCTATTATGTTGTTATGTGTCATGCCACAGTTGTTGTCTAAAGTCAGTAAAGGATTGCGAACGTCCGATACGGCGATTGATGATTGATTGAAATATCAAAATTAAGTAAATGCTGCAGCATAATCCAAGCATATCTTGGACACCGAAGCGGGAATCACACGCTGAGATGTAATCTTTACTCACGTGCCGTTTGCCCTGACTATCTTCGCTTATTAAACCGGATCACAGCAATAAACTTCGCAAATCGCGTAGCTTGACTTTGGCGATTAATCTATATCTATATCTATATCTATACTATTAATAAAGAGGTAACGCCTCGGCCTGTGACTGACTGACTGACTGATCTATCAACGCACAGCCAAAACTACTGGACCTAAAATCATGAAATTTGAAACATAGGTAGTTCTTACTATGTAGGCGCGCACTAAGAACGGGTTTTGCGAAATTCACCCCCTAAAGGGGTGAAACGGGGGGTTTACGTTAGTATGAAAGTCTTTCAATTTTGATGTTAGAGATTTGAAAATTTGGATTATGATTGTTTATCAAAAATAAAAATTGACCTGTCTTAGTCTTTTTTTTAAATTCAAGCCATAAAGGGGTGAAATGGGGGTTAAAACAATGTATGGGAGATTTATTATTTTTAAAGCTAGAGTCTTGAAAATTGGTATTTGGGTTTTCCATACAAATTAAATGAAAGTAATTTCAGCATTTTTTTTTCTTCAGCTTACAAAGGGGTGAAAGGGGGTTAAAACGTCGTATGGAAAATTCGTCATTTTAAAGCTAGAGCTTTGAAAATTGCTATTTGGGCTTTGCATGCAAATGTAAAGAAATTGAATTCGGCATTTTTTTCTTCAACCTAAAAAGGGGAGAACGGGGGATAAAACACCGTATTGTCAATTTTAAGGCTAGATTCTTGAAACTTGGTATTTGGGCTTTGCCTACAAATGTAATGAAAGTGAATTCGTTATTTTTTTCTTTTACCTAAAAAGGGGGGAAAAGGGGGTTGAAACGAAGTATTGTCGTTTTTGAAGCTAGAATCTTGAAAATTGGTATTTAGGCTTTGCATAGAAATTTTATAAAAGTCCCCCCTTCCCCTTATAGGGGTGAACGGGGAAACTGATTAAATTTGACAAAGTAAAGTTATAGAGTTTCCAACATTTTTTAAATCAAATCTTTTTGAGATTCCTTCATTAAGGTTTACGATCACCAAAATTATCAATCCTATAAGTATCAGTAAAATTTCTTTTTGCTAATTACTTTGATTGTTGTGAATTCTACTTCGTTCAAAAAATTAAAATACCGAAGCGAAGCGAGGGCGGGCCACTAGTTGGTAATAAAATAAATACATATAAATGCGCCAGACAATCACACCAATCAACCTGGTCTCAAACTAGGGCAACCCCCGTACTGTAGTACCAGGTGACGATAAATAACTGGGGGCGTCAACCCAGAACACCCAAACCCAAGACAACTTAGAAAATGTAGTCTCCTAAATTGACTTGACCGGGAATCGAACCCGGGACCTTTCGCGCTTCGGGAGAACACCTTAGCCACTGCGCCATCGAGGCCGTCAATGTCGAATGGTATAATGTTGCATTCTATCAAATTGGTTCAGGGAAGAATAAGATTAAGAAACTAGTCGGCTGATATTGTAGTAAACCAACGCTCGGCAATCTGTTCAGAAAGTACGGAAATAACTTTTCCGTGGGGTAGTACTAGTGGGAAATAAACATAATTAAAGTAGGTACATAGGACGCTAATTTCACCAATAATATGTTTTGTCCTTATATGCAATTACTGAAAATAACTTTACGTTTATCTATAAACGGGATTTCTGTAAATACGCAGAGACGTCAACAGGAAATTATTATTCACTAGCGGCCGCCCGCGACTCCGTCCGCGTGGAAAAGTAACTTTTTACCCCCCTTTCAACCCCTTACAACCCCCTTTTCGCAATAAAAAGTAGCCTATGTCCTTTCTCAGGGTCTAGATTATATGTATACCATATTTCATAAATCCGTTGAGTAGTTTTGGCGTGAAAGAGTAGCAGACAGACAGACAGACAGAGTTACTTTCGCATTTATAATACTAGCGGCCGCCCGCGACTCCGTCCGCGTGGAAAAGTAACTTTTTACCCCCCTTTCAACCCCTTACAACCCCCTTTTCGCAATAAAAAGTAGCCTATGTCCTTTCTCAGGGTCTAGATTATCTGTATACCATATTTCATAAATCCGTTGAGTAGTTTTGGCGTGAAAGAGTAGCAGACAGACAGACAGAGTTACTTTCGCATTTATAATACTAGCGGCCGCCCGCGACTCCGTCCGCGTGGAAAAGTAACTTTTTACCCCCCTTTCAACCCCTTACAACCCCCTTTTCGCAATAAAAAGTAGCCTATGTCCTTTCTCAGGGTCTAGATTATCTGTATACCAAATTTCATTTAAATCCGTTGAGTAGTTTTGGCGTGAAAGAGTAGCAGACAGACAGACAGACAGAGTTACTTTCGCATTTATAATATTAGTATGGATTAGTATGGATAAGTACTCGTACCTACATAGGTAACACATTTGTATTCAAATGCTGTTTACTTACTTTTCCGAAGGGCAATTTACCTTTTACCTTCCGGATTGTGGTCAGTTCACTTAGTCATTTGGATCATCGAACTGACTCATTCGTTATCATCGACCAGGCAAAGTGAATCATTGGAATGCACACCTTGTCTCGTCGGAATAAGAGCTACGTGCATTTGTTATGTTTGTTTTGACACTCCCTAGGATGTCTGATTCATAAACGCGATGTTATTTTATTGTTTAATTATATTTTTTTCTACCAATTTTGTGAGTAGGTTCCGCCACACATCAAACTGTGTCAAATTTCTTCAATCGACTCTCATCTTACTGTCATACATATTAGGTTGAATATCAATTGAGGAAACTTGACAGGTTGTGGTAACCTGATGTGTGGCTGACTATACATATGTACATCAGTTTGGGTTTCATAATCAAACATTTTTTTTCTACCCTTACCTTTAAAACACCTTAGTTATAAAACCCTTAGTTATCTATCTAGGTACATTAAGGAAATTGGACAAAGTGGTCAGTGACTGCGAAATGGTTAAGAATCTCTGTAATAGTGTGTTGTCTATCTGTATGTTTTTTATAGATTTCCAAACTCGAGAGTTTCAGATTAAATTAGTCAGTCAATTTACTATATGTATTTGGTTCCAAATAAACATTTCTTCTTTCTTTCTTTCTTTCTTTCAATACTCAATACTCAATAATTTATTGCGTTCCATAAGGTACAAATTGTAAGGTGGTAACATTTTAATTTTATATACACTCTTATGGACCCTGTTAGGGCACAACAAAAATTTAGGAGAGAGGAAGCGAGTCTTGAATGACTAAATTTATATTTAATTAATGTATTAAATGTAATTATTTAATAAAATATGTACTTTCAGATTGGAATTTATTTTATTCTATATTTTTTATTTACTGTATGTCATTTGTTTTCTAAATACTAATATTATATATTGTTATTATTAATTTTATACCTATTACATATTATTATTATTAAATATCACCATATTTATCGCGATTAAAATATAATTATATTCTAATATTGCACTTTACTTATTATTTTTATTTATGACTTTTACCTGCTGAGTGGTTTTTCATTTCTGCTCAACTTATACGTGTCTTCTTAATCACTTGGCATTGGCAGAATTAACTGTGTCCCCATTCCTGAATACGGTTAAAGCTGTAGAGAAAAAAAAACACTAAGAAAGACTTTTCATTGTTTTCAGAGTTCGTCAGACTCCGTGCTGACGACCGGCTCCATATCGGAGCGGATCAACAACCTGCAACAGACGTCGGAGCAGACACTCCCGCCGCATGTAGCCACCACGCTGCAGAGGAACAAGAGCTCGCTGCACTGCGTCGGACAGGGCGCGCTCGGTAAACAACACACTACATAGCAATAGTGCAAAACTACATAGCAATAGTGCAAAACTACATAGCAATAGTACAAAACTACATAGCAATAGTACAAAACTACATAGCACAGTACAAAACTACATAGCATCAGACTACATTATTCGTCGTCTGACGCTGCTGCAGTGGACTAAGAGCTCGCTAAACTGCACTTGCTGCGTCGGACAAGGCGCGTTGGGTAAATTACACTACTACATAACAATATGGCAAAACTACATACCAATAGTACACAGTTACAAAACAACAGTACACAACTACATACGGTCAGACTGCAGTAGTCGCCGTAAGAGGCGATAGATCATTTCATATTTTTGAACGAAAATGTCTTGAGAGACTCAGTTGAGGTCTGCCAGCCAATCATTTAAATGATAGGGGAAATGTATAACTGTGTATATTAAGTGTTTAACTTCAGATGTTTGCTATTCAGGTGGCAGCATGACATCTCTAACGTCAGCGCCTCCCACGCCGACGCCGTCGTCGTCGCTCTCGACGTCGGACCTGTCGGAGCGGCCGGCGCGCGTGTCCCACGGGAAGCCGAACCTGGCGCCGAAGCCGCCGACCCTGCCCGACACCAGGCCTTCGCCGCCGCCGAAGAAACTCATCATAAACGGGAAAGGCGCCGCTAGGACGCAGAGCATGAGGGTGCCTAGGTGAGTTCTGTAGGCCTAACATGCGCACTGCGACAAAATTTTGTCGACTCTCGTTCGCGCATCCTTCTATCCCGCTCATCGCTCAGTCAGGTGAGCGAGACGCAACTTGCGCCCACAAAATACGAGTGTCGACAAATTAACTCGCGGCGCGCATGTTAGCCCGGCTGGACTGATTTTTGATGGCAACACAAAGTATATTATATTTAGGTTGGCAACATGGATTGTTTCTCTTCCGCGACCGACGCTAGGGATGCAAACGATACATCGATTTTTTCAAACATCGATGTATCGTTCATAAACATCGATGTTTTAACATCGATGTTGAAACCTAAAACATCGACGATACATCGTTCTTCATGAGCGATGTTTTATGAACGATATTTTATCATAGTGCTATCTTCCGTTGAAATTGAATTTTACTAAACCACTAGAAAAATCCACCAGCCACTAGAAGTAATTTTTTGCCACTAAATGGACAGTCAAAACAACCAGTTTTAGTAGAAAATCCACTAAGTTGGCAACACTGCCTAACTGGCAACTTCGGTACCTACCCAGTGAGCGGTTATTCTCAGAAGATGGAGCTACAATCACCCAGGAGAGAAACTTGCTTACTGGGCACCAGGTTGTCAAAATTGTTATTTTTAAATTCTTTAATGAAGAAATAAATATAAAAATATGTTTAATTACTACTTTTACTTTTTTCTATTAAAACAGTAAGTGTGAAAACAAATATAAAAATGTTTTATTTCTGTTAAAAAATATATTTATTCGATATATAAATGGTGATAAAAAACATCGAAAAAAAATCGATATATCGTTCATAAACTTCGATGTTTTCGACATCGATGTTTCAGTTTTGAAAATATCGATGTTCTAATATCGATGTTTTTTAAGAGCGATGTTGCATCCCTAACCGACGCCATTATCTCAAACCAATGTTAACTAATTTGTAATACGTAACTTCTGTATTGAAGAATAACTTATTTTTATTAAGTACCTACAGCCCATTTTAAAATAGTCGAAGGCTCGTTTGATTGCTCCGAACAAGGATGATCAAGAAACTTTTTAATTTAGAAATAAGAGTAGCGGTTAAAGGCCTCTCAGATAGGCAATTTTCATAAATTTTTCAATTGGTGTATCATTTACTCTCTCTCAATCTACAATTCCGAACAACTACGACTTTTGAAGATTCGTCGAATATTTTTTGCAAAAAAAAATTGATTTATATTTAATATATTTTTCGACTATACAAAAGAACAAGCTACGTGGCCGACTTAGGTTGAATGATTTTAAGCGCATTTTTAAAAGTCACAAAATGATTGGTAGACTCAACTGATTATGTGTATTAATAAGTTACCGATTGTTATCTGTTTTGTTTCCCGAATAAATAAATAAATAAAATATATAGAAGCACGTCTTTTAAAGTTAAAATGATGTAAATGTGTACAGGTACACCCTGTATTTTACTCTATAGTTATATTATTTGCTCTTTTGTCAGATTTTAAAAACACAAGTGCTTAAACTACTTTGTTACGGTGTCGGGTCAATGTATGAGATGTATGTATGTATTATTTGGCCAGGTCCCCGCCGGTGTCGCCGCCGTCTCCGCAGGCCGGGAACGGCCGGCCGCTGAACCTGCCGCCCACGCCGGTCAACCCGCCGATAGGCACCAAGAATCCAGCTTCGCATTTCGGTGAGTCACATAACCTTTGTTAAACCTTTACCTTTTGATACAGTAAAGTGGACTCCATTTTCCGCACTTAGGCTGCCTGTCCATTTAAGCGGAGCGATGCGGCGGAGCGGAGAAACGGACAAATATTAGCCAATAGTATTACACAAAAATTCTACTGGCTAAAATAAATAAATACTATTGGCTAATATTTGTCCGTTTCTCCGCTCCGCCGCATCGCTCCGCTTAAATGGACAGGCAGCCTTAGACTCTCTTTCGGTCCATTGTACGTGATGTTTTTGATACAGTATCAGCTTAAACACCGTTCAATTTTAGTCGTTTTAATCCCGAAGCCCCTTTAGCATGTTAGATCAACAAAATAAGCAAAATAAAAATCGGCTCTTCCATACATTAATGTCCGGTGAATATTCTTTTTTGTATGGAACAGCTGACTTTTATATTGCTTATTTTGATGATCTAACATGCTAAAGGGACTTTATTCGTGTTACCTATTATGAGGGCTTCGGGATTAAATCGACTAAAATTTAACGGTGTATATTGTTGTATAATTGTTGTATAATCAAGTTCTAGCGGCTCGTTCCTACTATCTACTCCCGTGATTGTGGGTATCTAAGGATTTTCCAACTTGGGGCATCGTCGAAGGGCGGTCGTAGTGGCTCGTGCCCCCTAGCTACGCCCATAGTTGTGGGTACAGCCTCCCCCGCCAATCCCCTCTCCCTCTCTTAGACTGGATACTGCTGATCCTAAGTTGATAGAAGAAAGTATGACGTCTCAAGTAAATTTAAGGTTATGGGCATGCCCACAACGGTGGATCCGCGCTTGTTTATAAGTAGTATAGAAGTACAGTAGAACTCCAATTATCCGAATTAATGGGGACCGGGACCCATTCGGATAGTGAAATATTCGGATAATCGGAGTTTTTTTTTAAATTGCTGTTGTAGAGAAAAAAAGCTACGTTTTGATATTGCACTATTTTTTTTATTGAATAAATGAAAAAAACATGATATTTTCACATGTTTTAAATATACTGACTTCGCGGAGGGAAGGACAATAGTGAGCGAACGCGCAAACACTGGCTTCGCGGGGGGAAGAATAATAGTGCACTTAAACTTTTTTTGGACAATTTTTTTCTGAAAGTGATTCGGATAATCGGCGATTCGGATAGTCGAAGTTTGGATAATTGGAGTTCTACTGTATTGTGTTCATGGTTGCAGGCACGCTCCGCGCGCCCCGCGGGCTGCGCCCTCCCGGCGTGTGCCCGCCGCCGCCGCCCACGGCCGCGCCGCCGCCGCCGCCCGCCAGGCACGCCTCGCTCGCCGCGCCGCCGCCGCCGCCGCCGCACCACAGGCAGAACGTGAGTATAGAGCAGCGGTCGTCACACTTTACTGTTCAAGGGCCACATATAACTGTAGCGACACATTGTATACAGAATGCTGACCGCACATTTTTATGTAGCCACGCGGCGCAGCGCGCCCGGCACCTGAGTCGCACATTATACCGGGTACGGTCAGGTTCTCAGTTCTCAGGTTCTAAATTCTCAGTTTAATTCATACTTACATTCATATTTTAATATTTCTGGAGTCAGATCAGAGACATTGTTGTATCAGAACTATATCTAAATTTGTGTAAACCAGTGACTTTTTGGACAATATAGACAGTGAGTTAAATGATCGGAATTTAATTAATCACCTCTCGCCATACCTCACACATCAACCTACACATAACCTCAGTTCATAGGTTACATTGGTAACTAGGACACTTACAGCAGTTACGACAGTGGTAAAAAGACTCATAACCCACATAACAATGTGAGCACTAGGGCCTGGGCCGCAGTATATGTTTCAAGAGCTTTTAATTGAAAAGAAATCTACTTTATCGCGGGCCGCACAAATAACGTCCGCGGACCGCAGTACTACAATACACCACATAAATCGTGGGGCGCAAAAAAAAAAAAAAATTGCGCGCGCTTACCCGATGATCAAACCCGATCCTGACCCGGAAATCAAACCCAGGTCTTCGAAATCCCGTGAGACGGGACTGTTCCCGTACTTAAATCACTATACTCTGATTCATAATCATGTAAAGTAAACTGATAGATGAAAATGACAAGTTTCTATGCATTTTGACATTTTGAATGTGTCAAATTGAGTGGTAAGTGATTCAATATAGGCCAATAAACAAAAAAAAAAAAAAAAGTGGTAAGTGATAATGGGGATGACACATTGACATCTCATACTTTACATTATTATGAATCAGAGTATAGACCAACAGGGCGTCAGTAACATACTGGGTGTATCAGTGGACATTTACGTCCCTTTAACTACGTGTTCTACCAACCATTCTGAACAATGTTCTATGACTTTTCGAAATTCACAGATTTTTTTTATTGACCCATGGGAAATTATGTCGGGGGAGTCCGACACCGCTCCCCATCTCGTGACCGAACATGTTTCAACCGAATTTCCAAAAGTCATAGAATAAATGTTGCTCAGAACAAGATAGACCCTGTTTAAATCTATTCAATATTAATGCATTCGCTTTGTCATCCACAGAGCATACACAGCATGAACGGCGGCACAGAGGAAGGCCCGGCGCCCGCGCCGCCGGTGCGCGGCTCGTCCATGCGCGCGGCGGACCTGGAGGCGCGCTTCGCGGAGCTGTTCCACGCGCCCAGCAAGTTCCCGCTGCCTGACCCCTTCCTGCGCATCGCGAAGGGATACAGCAGCGCAACGGTGGCTGGTAAGTACGCGTGACAGGGACAGACGGAACAATTTTGAGTTCACGTCGATGTCAGTAAAATCGGGCGCTTGAATCGAAATTATCTACTCTATACGAGGTGTATCTGTGAACATTTACATCGCTAACCACGTGTTCTATCAACCATTCTGACCAAATTTCAACAACTTTTCGAAATTCTATTGAAAATATTTTCGACTCCCCTTACAAGATGACCAAGTCACGTGACCGACTTTGTATGGAAAAATTAAATTGTTTATGCGAATTTTCACAAATCAGAACAAATGTAGTTCAGAATGGTTCGTAGAAGACGTGGTTGAAGAGATGTGAATGTACACTGATACACCCTGTATAGCGTGATTTTCCGATTCGATTTTCAGAGGAAAAATCTATGGTATAATGCCCCGATTCGTATGGAATGACAGATTTATACCATAGATTTACTGTCGGATAAAGAATATCTTTTATCACAGCTTACTCGCTTCTCGAGGGCATTATATTGATGGAAGCAAACATAAGAAATTCACCCACCCATACAAAAAAAGCAACAGTTTTTTTTTTATGCCCCTATGTTCCTTGGGAAGATATGATAGTTATCATCAGTAAAGTGTCCTCGTGAAGTAAGACGTTTAAAAAAGCATAAATTATAATGTTGTAACTTCGTCGTCTATCGTCGTCATAAATTATATCGATTTTGGGTAGTAAGTACCTACACGTCAGTTTTGAATAATTGTCGACAATGTTATGTGGCATAATATGAATCAATTTCGGGTAATGTCTATTCTATAGAATGTTCTAACTAAGGCACATACATTTATTTTGGGTAGTACGTATTCTTACAATCAATACACGTCACTTCAATCAAATTCTTACGGAGTCTTATTAGAAACGTTTTAACCTTACAAATTTACTACTGTTCCTAAGTAAGCAAGCAAGGGGAGACTTCCTAGTCCTCCTGGACTAGAAGACTAAAATAGAAGGTCGTTGTCCAATAAAATAACGAAAGATGTCGCGGATGCTACCTGTAATCGTATTAATATGATTCTGTGATGAAATATTTTTAATCAGGGTCTCAGTTTTGGGGGTAGATAGTTTAGATTAAAATGCAAGGAAACTGGTGCCTTTACATTACGAGCTTATAGCTACTATTACTGATATGTGTGCCTTGATACATCTCGCTTTAGGAAATTTACTAGAATACTCTATAAATTGGGATGACCATACTTCAAATACCATACTTGAGACCCATACATACCACTGAATCGTGGCCCAAGCGTAGGTACTCCAGACACCAAAGCGATGGCTTTGGACGAAATCGGGAAGATTACGATGAGTAAGAAATTTCCATAGAGTAATTACCTACGTAATAATTATAAAGTTATTAGGAATATTTCCCAACGTTTAACGTGGGTACAGTAGATAGCTAGCAAAACTACTAAGCTATATCAGATCTAAATCAAGTTCCATATTGTTAGTTTGTGGAAATTATGCGGAACCAATAGTTAAAATGATCTATTTGGATCCTGTTACTTCTATCGGGTATTTTGTAGCAATTAAATGGATGCGTGCTGTGGGCATTCAATTAGTTAATAGATTGATGATGATACAGATCGATAATGATGAGTGCCTTATTAGGATAAAAAAAGTTTGACAGATGTTGAAAAAGAAAATTAAGTTTGATAAATGGATTTATTACCTGTTGTAATTTTCTAAAACAATTTAATTATATAGCATAGCATGCATTTAGCTTTCTATGTAGTTTAAATGTAAACAATTAGAGCTTTCTTCTCTACTATTCCAAATATTTTCTATTACGTCTGCTTGTTTTCATATTGAAGTAAATAGAGAAATTGAACATTTTGTTTGCATTTATTTTGTTGACCTAACGATTAGGTACGTATGTATGGTTAAACAAAATTATGAATATGATTTTGATTTAGTAGGATGAGTTTTTTTTTTCGAGTATGTAGTTTGAGCTAATAGTCTTTAAATTGTAAAATTGTAGAAGTTATTGGGGGTTTGGGCAAATGAAAAAATATAGACGTAAGCAAATGGTATGTGCCTAACTTTTGGGATAGGAGCCAAATTACTGAACACTATTTGTACTGTGTAAATTATCTATAGAGAATTTCCTAAAGTAGGAATATAGTGTTCATTCAAAGATATCGTCAAGTTGATAATTTCGACGAACTATTACACGTTATAGTAACTCAGATACTAACTGGTATTTGTGTAATATTTCCGATACAGAGTATTAATTATGTCGACTGATATACGAGTTTGATTAACTGGCTAATAACTTAAGACATGGTGAAGTCGGTTATCGCGTAATACCGAGAGCAAAGCGCACACAGACACGCTCTGTATAGTCATATCTAAAATATGTATTAATTAGGGTTTAATTTAAAATAGGTACAAGTTATAAGATGTTGACATAATAATTTTAGTTTATACGAGTATATGTAGACTAAGCCGTAAGTCAATAAAAATATTCTTATTATAATAAATACCAAATTCCTGTCATGGAAATATTTCTTTATTAAATTGTTAATAAAATTTTATTTTGTTAAAATATTCCGGTGCATGATTGCATGTGAAAGGATTTTAATAGATCTATAGACCAGGTACTCAAATATTGACCTTACTATTTCTATTCTGTCGACCAATCATTCAGACACTAATCACTTACTTTTTGTTAAATTTTGATATTTTAAGTTTTTCTCTATAACTTTTCACCTTCTTTTAGAATGATGTTTTCTAAGTAACGTTTATATTAGTACATTTTACAAATCAAGTACAGAGTATCAGGAACAACCGTGAAATTGAGTGATTGCATTTAAAATTTGTCATTCCAAAGCCTCGATTCTAATTATTTTTAACTTTCTGTTGTATCATGATGGTACAACATGTTCAGTGTTTTCAGTAAGCCATGGACGTTTATCATTACCCTGCTATTCATGCTAATATGAGTGTGCCCATCTCACAATGATAACAAATATCATAAATACATCTCATTGGTGATTTCACACAATAAAAAAAAACACGTTTTTCACACAAAAAAGGCATAAATCACGGTCGGGGTACATTGGCATTTAAAGTCATTTAAACCAAATTGAATAAATCTATGTTCATTTACATGCTAAATAATATAAATTTATATTAATATTCAATGTGTATTTAATATTTAAACGATGACATATCTATAGTATATTAGATCATAGTGTTATGTTGAGTCATTATTTAATTATATGTAGTAGTTAGTTGTACCTTCATAAACAGGCGCACATCATGCGTATCATTTTCTTCAATATTATTTTGCTGTCCATTATAACATGATATTTTATTCACATAAAAATTCGAAGGTCACAAGAACTAGAAACATTTTGTTCTAGTTTTACTACGTTATATTACCAAATATTAGAAACTTAAATATTCATAGAAATTAACAAAAAGTTTAATTCATTTCAACGAACAAATAAAGGAAATGATACGCGTTGTATCCGCCTAGCATTGCACGACGTAGGAATGTTGTAATACGAAGTTTTAAAAGGTATGTAGATGGAAACTGTTGTGATCTTTATAATATAGCGAGGTGCCATTTACTGCAAACTTATGTACTTTATAGTATCTGTGACGGCTTATGATATCCACTTTGTTTCACCTATGTTTTTAATTAAATTCAGTTTTTCACTAAAATGCTTGACTGCTCTCACAAACTACGATAAAAGACAAAATGTATGCACCATACAGTATTCATATTTTTGCAGTTAAGGAATTTAGTGAAATGCTCTTATATGCTTTTATATTGAAGCAACCGGTATTGTGATAGTGATGTCTACGATGCTTAATATTTATATTATTTTTTAAATAATAAAAGATTAATAATAGTTTGTTGTAATTTCATTGTTCAACCTAACAACGTGTAGTGTTGTCGCTTATGTGTATCGTTTAAATGTTTGTTGCTGGTGTCAATTCAAATATTTCTCATGTTATTTGAATCTCATGAAACAAGGGGCTTATTCATCATTTCCGGATGATTGATTAATTTGGTAAATTTTCATTTCAAATATCCAAAAGATTTGTTGAACTAAACCTCGTGTCAGCAATTTAGGGTGGAGCCTTCCTGACGGGCCCCTCGCGCCGTCGGATTGCATTGCTTTTGTACGGAACCGCGGGCGCCTGCGCAGCGAAGTGTCGCTTTATTATAAATGGGATTTAAAAAATATACGGTCGAATTGAGAACACTCGTTTTTTTGAAGTCAGTTAAAATCGTTGTCATATCAGCTTAACATTGTGCTTGAATGTGATTCAAATCACAAATTGCCACATTTCCATATCCTATATTTTCACGCACTGTAGTTTTTGGGAAATATTAGTAAAAGTTTCTTTTAATAACTAGAATATCTATCTAGAATTATTGTATGGGCGTGAGTTATTATAGCGACTTGCAGTATGATACGATATAAACACATATCGCATGTTTTTACTTGGGTAAGTTTCTTTTTATATTATTATATGCATGGTATTTTTTATCATTTAGCCAAAATGCACTTTTAGATATAGCATGAGCGAGCATATTTAAACATTGTCACGCATGTCGTTCGTACGCAGCATGAATAAGGTGAAGCGAGCATGAAAACACTGAAGCTGGATATCAAACTTCGAAAACCATTTGCTAACGAAAAGTACTCATTACTTATCTACATCATCAGGAATCCATTGTAATATATTTCGACAGAAATCATTTAGGTGAGAGTTTATAACGACTACTGAAAACCAACTGTATATACACTGTAATAATACCTACTAAAAGTATTGTTTTTAAGAATTTAGTGATAATTTTCCTGTGCATAGCTACTCGTGTAGACACAGCGAGCCAACATTTCAAACGCATGTGCAGTGAAATTTTCGCAAGTACAAGTCGTTTCATAAAAGCTGGCGATACAAATTAATTCACCAAAAATGTAGCGAAATTAAATTATATCAATCGTCGACTGCGATGAAACGAGCTGTATCGAATTTTGTATCATAGATTGGATATACCTAGTGTGACTTATGTATTTGGGTGTGCAGCGAGCAAGGCGCAGGCGCCGCCGCCGCCGCTGAAGGTGCCGCTGGAGGGCTGGTCGGGCACGTCGAGCGCCTGCTAGCGAGCGCGGGGGGCGCGGGGGGCGGCGCCCTGCCCCCCGGCCCCCGCGCCGCACCCCGCCGCGCACACGGCGCTGCTGCCCCCCGACGCGCACCCCGCGCACGCGCTGCTGTCCGTCGCCCACGCGCTGCTAGGACCCGCCAGCGCCATCGCGCAACCCGCAGTCTCCGCCCCCCAGCGACCCCCCCTCGGCGTCCTCCCCATCGACGAGCTCACCATGCCCGCCGACGACGTCAGCGACCTGCGCGACGTCGTCGACGCCATCAACCGCCTCTGCGACACGATGAAGACCTCCCAGTACGACGACGTCGCGGACGACCCTATCGAAACCGAGGACGAGTCCGAGGTGACCTTCCGCCCGATCGTGACCGAGTTTCCGTACGTGCGGGACGTTCGAAGCGCGCGGGAGGTTTCCGCGTCCCCCGAGGTCGCCGATCCGGTGATAGAGATGTCGGACCTCGCGGCCGAGATTCTGGAGTGCCTCGACGTAGCGAGCCCCGAGGAGGTCTCGATTCAGACTATAGAGATTCAGGAGCGCTGGAGCGACTCGATGATGTCGCTGCCGGTGGAGACGGTCGCGTCGGACACGGAGCCGGCGGCGCAGTGCGAGCCCGCCAGCGAGATGTACTACACGGCGTCGTCGGAGGTGTCGCTGCTGTCGGACACGGAGGCGCCGGAGCGCGCGGCGGACGACGACTCGCTGGAGGGCAGGACGCGACGAGCGCAAGGAGGTCGTGATCGCGGGCCACGTGGCCGGCCATGCGCGAGCGCTTCGAGAGCATGACGCGCACCAACACGCCCTGCCCCGACCTCGTGCGCTCCTCCTCGCCTTCCCTCGACGTCTTCAGGAACATCACGCCGTCGCCCGACAGGTTAGGATAAATGTGTTCCTCTATCGTAAAGGTTCTTTAGCATAAATGAGTGAATCGAAGGGAGCTTGTCTTGTTTTAGGTCATCTTCGAATCACGTCACGAAACATTTAGGCAATGTATCTTCCCGTTTTCTGACAATTTTAGTAGCATTTTTATACAAGTCATAGTTAGAAAAAACGTAATTTTAAATTGTGACGTGATTCGGAATGGCCTTTTGTCACATGAGCTAATAAATCTGGATTAATGGAGGCCAGTCATAATGTTAATATCGGCGTAAATCCTACTTTTCCAAATGAGAGTATTCAGCCGATTTTACCAAACTTTCTTCGTGTAAGTGTCCATTTTGTTGTGATGTATCATTATACCAAATTGGTCCCTTGGCCTCCAGTACAGAGTCAAAGCTTATGACATCTTGAATAAATGATTTTGATTCACCTGTCACTAAGGTGGGCAATAACTTGTCAGATGAATGTTAGTGAAAAGTGTGCGATGAAATTTAGTAAATGGGACTTCTAAAAAATGAAAGCTTGGACTCTGAACAGATAGAACCCTCATGTGCCTTACCTGGCGAGCAATGGACTGAAACCAAACTGCCTACATTAGCTTGGATTTGGAGAAGTCAGCTGCTGAACATAGGCTTCCACGAATTCCTTTCTCTAATTAATTCTAGACAGTCTAGGCCCCAATTGTTGACTCCAAGCTCTTGGCTGAATATACTATTGACTAGTTTAAAAAAAAAAGATTAATAAGCAATCGACTGTAATCTTACCCAGTGATGTCGCGATTGTTAATCATTAGACAGCAGCAACACTAGTATTTACATGTCAATGTCATTACGCCATAAATCTTTAAGTTCCAAACGCCAACCATACCCACAGTTTACGTAGAACTCGAAAGTTATTTGGCTTGCGGTTCTGGCGATCCTTTATTCATAGCCTATCCTATAAATGATCTAGGTTAGCAATATGTGCATTTAAGTGAGCAATACCTATCTGTATTCAAAATTATATTCAGTATTTGTATCGTATAAATATTTTGCTATAAGTCGAGTAACACCAGTGATTCGTAAATGTAGAAACAAACGTGCCAATGTTTCATACTTAGCTGAGGGTTGTGATTATTTTTGTAGCTTTGTCTTAAGCGGGTTGCAGAACGAAAGCTAAGTTAGCTTGCATTGTTTGTTTTGTATTGCAATTTTAGTAATGGTACAGATAGTCACATGCTAGGTTATTATAATTTATGTTAAAAAATGCCAATTGGCATTTGGATTAACATACATCGAGAAAATTATACATTAAAGGTGGTTCACACTTTTAACAACAGCTTCTTTGCAAAACTTGACAGCTTTCTTGACGTTATTAAAAATGTCAAATCAGTTGTTTAAATGTTAAAAAGCTGTTTTAAAAGTCGGTGAACTCCCACTATAGTTGAGTTGGTTGAAGAAATTTGACAGATTTCGCCCAACATGTGGGCGAATGGGGCTACCGCATGTGAAAAATCTGGTCCATTTACATGGCGATTGGTTTTTTTTATGTGAGATGTCAAAATGCCAACTACCTACGACGTTAAAGTTGGACCTCAGTCTAACAGTACGCCATCTATCGGATTTTTCACAAGCGATAGCCCCCATTATGAGAAACTGCCTCAGTTGTTAACCAATGTTAGCTTGGCATTCGGCTTGCAACCCACATTATGCAATTCGAACAGGTACATATCGAGAAAGAATGTTTTACTTAGTTTAGTCGACGTGTAGTCATTTTCGAGCTCGTGATTGATCGTAACGAATCATACAATTATGGAACTTTATTCTACATCGTATTTATTGTGATCTTGGAAGCTCAAATTTTGTAGGTTTCTTACTGAAAGTATTATAAAAAAAAATAACAGCGATTTGTAACAAGTATACCTTATTATTATATTCAGACCAAGTAGGGTAATGTGTTATAGTTTAGCTTTAGAAATCTAATAAAGAATAATCTATAATCATTGCCAATCGGGTTAAATTTAAACATTTTGAAATTATTATTATGAAGAGTGCATTAATGTTACGTTTTTGAAAGTTGCCATAAATAGTTTTAAGTGTAATGTTAAAATTTGTTGTCAAATTACTTTAATATCAAGCTTTGTTTACTTTGAAATTAATCTGTTGTGAATTTTTTACCAAAAGATTTAATTGGGTTATACATATACAATTCATTATGGTGATACTAGTTAAATACATTTTTTATTTCTAAGCCTGTTGTATTGTAATATTTAGTGAATGTACTTATGTAAGGGTTCGGTATTATAGCATTTAACAGTCTAGCGGTAATTGTATGTATTATAAACGTGTTATGTGTACAGACGAGACCTTTTATTATTGTAATTCAATATACGGCTTTATTAATAACAAGTTTATTTCAAAACTGCATTACATCGTCACTTACCTCTAGTGATACACTGACGGACTGGACCATGGCTGCTCAACTGTTTGACAGTCGGGCAAAGATACAATATTGGAGCGAAAGAAGTGTATTTAAGGTGTTAATTGAATTTATAAACACTGGTTAATCGTTCACTGGTGTTGAGCAGCCTTGGGTATAGACTATGTGAGTATGTATGGCGAGGAGGCGGACCGACTGGCTACTGTTTCTGCGCGCGCCGTTTCATGACGCTACGATATTTATTTCGTAGTTTAAATGTTCGGTGTTAATTACATGGAATTATGAGACAAAGATTTCATTCAAACAAGGCATAGTTCTCATCCTCAAGATGTTAAATACCTACGAGTGTAATGTAATATGGTATCAAGATATTTCGCCAGGAGGCGTTGCATTGCAAGATACGTGTTAATCTACAATCTGGATGATGTTATCACAAAGTGGTATATATAGGTAAGAAATCAAAAGCAAACTTTTATGTTCAGAGCATTTAATCAGTAAAGTAGTCAAAATTCTACAAGAGTAGGCAAACGTCACAACTTCACGTGGAAACGCTTAAGAAAAATTTCAAGGCAGATAAACATTAACTTTTCGCTATAATCCTTACGCACTTAACACCAGAAAATTTAAGAACGGAGTTTCGCTACTGAAAATCTGCTGCCGACAGTCTATGTGAGAGCTCGGTGAAAGGTAGGAGTGTAGAATGAGTGATGCTAAGGGACAGGGGGCCGCCAATCCAACAACGCTAGTTGTGACAGCCTGTCGCCTGCAGCCGCAGGGAACTGCCGGCCCAGCTCGCGCCCGCGGCGACTCGCGTCACCTGTCCCCGGCCCGCCTTACCTGCCGTCCGCACCGCCACCGAGCGACGACCGACAAGCGAACGAACAACGCCTACCTTCGCTCGGGCGGGCCGAGGTCACGCTATCGGTAGCGCGGCTGCATGACGCCCAGGCCGGGCACGCCGGGCACGCCCACGCCGCCCGGGAACATGGACATGGGCATCATGCCGCCCATGCCTCCCATGCCGCCCATGCCGCCCATACCGCCCGGCAGCAGCATCCCTGCACACAACAAGCGCGTTAGCCCCGGCGCGGCGCGGCGTGGCGCCAACAGGGGACCACTGGTCCAACACACGGCCGGGCCGTTGTGACTGTCGAGCAATCGCCTGTCGTGAACCCCCCGCGCCCGCGCCCGCGCCGTCTCCGCGGCCGCGTGTATGCGAAGTGTGGCGACGATTTAAGGTGCAGTATAAGCAAAGGAACACAGGTAGGTAGGATAAATAATTCACATGAAAAATCACACTTTCAAAATACTCGGCGATGTAATCGTATCCGTAGTCATGCATGTTCAGTGTGATCCGAGATGGTTGCTCGAAGAATCCAATTCAGCCAACGACTATTAACTCTTCGTTTCATGCACATTGTAAAGCGACAAAACTACTGTACGTAAATATAATATTAGTGTACCCACCCGTAAAACCGACAAAAAGTCACATTTTATATGACACTACGAGAAAATCGAGACAGTAATAAGATAAGAGCTACTACAATAAGCAAATCCATTAAGGAATGTGAATAAAATTACCGCTCATTTTCTTTCCGATCCTCCGATCGTGCGGATGGCACATCAAAATCACAATTTTACTCTTGACAGTGTTTGTCTAGGGACGGTCGATCGCAAGGGGCGGTGAGAGACCCGGCGTGTTAGTGGGTGTGGGAGTGTGAGTATCGGACAAGCTGTTAAGTGTTTATATACTGAGACAGAGACATGTCCGCTGCGGCGAGACATACTGGCACCCACCGGCTACGGCGCGCCGCGGCGTGCAGCAGACACTAGCCAAATAAGTAGAGAGCCCGTCCGCGCTCTTAAAACACAATCCATCAGCTTATTTATAGACACCATTAATATAAGTCCACTAAAACTATTCACACTCGAGATGGGTTCGGAGATGTCGTGGAAAATAGACAGGTACTCTGATCTAATAATGTTTATTTAGAAACAAAAACACGATATTTTCCACGCCGATATGTGACAAGTTTAAATCTAGTGTTACAAACACGGAAAAGTGTAAATGTTACCAATACTGAGCAAAACTTATAAGTACTGAAACTTAGAACCTTAGAATGTAAAAGTAGAACTAAAACATACCTCTAAGTAGGCTTCTTTAAATTTCATTAAATGCAACTTAATACTGTCATTAATGCAAATTATTATTTACTATTAACGTGACGTAATGTTATAAAAATATGGATGCGTACATCACGTCCATAGTGTCCTATCGTCAAATGAGTCTAACAGCAGTCTTGAACTATACTTTAACATGTAACATTGCATAGACTATTTCTCTATACTCGTCTTTGGCTTTTACGTACAAAAATTTAACGATTAGTCTTATAGACTTGGACCATACTGACATCAAAAATACAATATTACACTTGAGTACAAAGAAGTGTAAGAAGAAATCTGTGCAACATGTAAGGTAACAAGAATAACCTGACAATACAATCCTAACAGATTCTCTATTATTTAAACTTAATTAGGTAGATCCAAAATTACATAAAAAAAGGGTCATTATTAATATTACACTGTAGAGCCCTATCATACCAACGTAACAGTGTTGTCTTTTTACCTAGGCTTATGCTATTTATTATGTCACTGATGTGAAGTTTGATTTTGCTGCAGTCAACAACTTCGATTAACAATGTAGAACTAAGTATATGCCTGGACAGAGCAAAAACTAGAAATAAACATTCAGGGCACTTACTTTTACAAGTTGACCTGTACGTTATGTATGGGGAAAGATTGTACATTAATTAACATTGATATTGCAAATATGTAATATCTCGCCCATTGGTTTCTATTGTTTGATGTTACGTTACAAACAGGGATTGAAAAAAATGTTCAGATTAGTCTTTGTATTATAAAGACTTTTTTTATGAGATTTAAACATAGCCATATTGGGGTTCAGTCTTAGAATATGCGACACATTTTCTAGTTTTATATTGTTGTTCGAAGGAAATAATGAAAAATGTCTCTAAAATATTTAGCAAATCAATTCAAACATCACATCGGTCGAGTGTCATGAATGAAGTGGTTCAGCTGTCGATAGTTGGAAATTGGCAAGTGGCAAAGAAATACTTCTTCAAAGAATATAAATGTGTGAAAGATATCATGTGTTTGCATTGAGATAATCACTGCTAGAATGAAAACATTGATCCATTCAATATAGGTAAGTTGGTATGGGAATGGAAGCAAAACATGATAATGAAATTGATGCAATGGATAACCAAAAGCAAAGAACTCAAACTCAAATCTGGTAACCCAGTACATAGAAACTGTTCATTAGGTTTGAATTGCTGGACGTGGAAGTTAGAGAATCGGTAATTAGCAAAATAAAAAGTGACATGATATTTTGATTTGTCATCACTTACTCTGAATTCAACCTAAATTCTGATTTTTAATCATGTGGAGTAAACTGACAGATGTCAATGTGTCATCCCCATACATTATCACTCAATTTGACAGATCCAAAATGTCAAAATGTATAGAAACTTGACATTTGCATCTGTCAGTTTACTCCACATGATTAAAAATTACGAGTATACAGAAAAACTCGTGACATAGGACATTCCAAATACCGACAGCCATGTATGTGTGTAGCACCGACGCCGCCAGCCTAGCGGTAGTAGTACTGAGCGAGCGCCTGGTACGTGGAGGTGGGCGTGTGCGTGTAGTGGGTGGGTGCGTGGGTGGAGGCGATGTACTGACCGGGCTGCAGCGGGCGCATGAGGTTGAACTGCGGCATGACGGGCAGCATGCCCATGACGGGCGGCATGGACACGGGCACGCCCACGCGCACGGGCTGGTGCTGCAGCTGCTGCAGCTGCGGCAGCATGACGGGCTGCATGAGCGGCCGCCGCAGCGCCGCCGCCGCCGCCTGCTGCTGCCGCGCCGCCGCCGCCACCGCCGCCGACATGTGCGCCGCCACCTGCATGCCGAACATCTGATGTACGACGTGACGACCGCCCCGCTCATTGGGCGTCGCTTGCCTGCTCGCGGATCGATCTACTTTTTTTTATACTTGTAGCACGTTCGTGGATGCGAGGATCATTTGTTTTCCGATTTTGAAAATAATTCAACAACTCCCGTCTGAATCGTCTATTTTACCAACTAAAATGAAAACAGGTTTAAATAAACTTTTAATGAATAAACGAATATGATAAATGCCTATGTGTGTACTCTTGAGGAATGAGTACAGAGCCTCCCTTATTGAAATCAAGTAAAAAAAGGTCATTCTTCGACATATAACTTTCCTGACAGTCCTTAAATCCAATATGCCTCCGAAATTGACATCAGAATCTTAAAATTATGGCTTAATTTTAAGATTCTGATAAATCTGAATAATTTAACTAACATGTTAAGATTAATTTGATGCTAATTTTATAGAAATAATGAAATTGAGGACTGCCACAAAACGTTAAGACCTCAAAGAATAAACCAACATTGGTGTTTACCCATGTGTTCTGTTTTTGTAACACACTATCTCCGCTATCCACAAATGTGCTACTTTCCTTGGAATTTGGAAGTGTAAACTCTGTCACCTTCCTGGCTTTGTATATCCGTATTAAAATCTTATAATTAGAATAGAAAAATAATTACAAAAAAAATTAACAACAAGATTCCCAGATAAAAAAAACATAGACCACCTTTGCAAACTGTACAAAAATATCTACTCAACAATGACAAGAAGCGTCGTAAGTTAACAACATGCTACATTAATGATGGTTCCATGTAAAACAGAGATGACAACGTCAACACCGCCATGAAAGTAGTTGTTTCAAATACCCACGATTTAGGAGAGGCATACGTCCAATGAACTAATTGAAAAATAACAAAAAGCAGGGCTGTCCACCACCCAGATAAAGCGATCAGCAAGCAACTTGTATAAAAAATCAAGCATTCAACGTTGATAGAACCCATGTGCCATTGTTCCATAGTAACACACATTCGAGCCACTGACTTAACTATATGAGTACAAACTTCAATTTTATCGTCATCCCGTTCTAACACGCTATGTTAAAAGGGGCTAGACGAGTTTTGTCCCGGTATTGTTATATACTGAACGAGCGACCCCACACTAGCGTCTTTTGAGCGATGGAGTCTTGCCGGCAAACTCCCCCCCACATTAGAGTTTTAAGAAAACGCTAGTATGAGATCACTCTTTTGGCACATAATACACTGTTTGCCATGAGTCATTTAGTATAACACAAACACATCATTGAAGTTCGACTTTTTGAATAAGTACCTGCAGATTACTATACCAATTTACAAAATGAGGCAGGTGCTAGCAAATAACATAAGCACAGTTAGAATGAGTAAATATGAAATAAATAAAAATATTACTTAGGTATCCCAAAATTTGATTCTGACTGTGTTTTAATTAAATGCTAGCATCCCTTGTTAATTTTTTTTAAGAATTGAATAAAATAATGCAAATATAGGTAGGTCAAGGCTATTTACTTATTCAGAGTATACAGGCGGTTGTAAGCGCATAGAGGACCAACAACGAAACAAAATAATCTTAGCTCTCGTGTCTTTCATATCGCGTTTTTGTTTGCAAGTAACATTAATATATTTTTTCCATTTGGACAGTTTCATTGTTAATCTTCGAAGTGTCTTTATTTCCTGTCTACTCTCAATGAGCATTAAGAGCAACTTAGGTCGGGTTCGGTAATCAGATTGCTGTGTAATGTAATGATTTGCGAAATCTATAAGAGTGTAGTCTAATTGAAAAAGGGAATGTATTATGTGACCAATTTTTTGCCAATATTTTAATCCTCCAGCTAGTAAACACCACTTGAGTTGTATTGGCACATGTCAAAACACGAAGAAACGTGTACAGTCACATGCACTAATAAGTATACTATACTACCTCATTCAAATATGAACCTTATAGTCCTGGCATAAGAGTCGAGGTGTTTACGTTTTATTTGCAGGCGACCAAACAAGCGTCCCTAAACGTCCGAACCCGACCCAACTGCCTCTGTGCATTCCTACGAACTCGTCTACCACCGACAAAGTAAGAAGTAAAGCGGATGGGAGAAGCTCGGTCCGGACAGCCCTGCGAGTGTGGGGTGTACGTACCTCTGCCTGGCTGGTGCTGGGCGTGATGACGGGCGCGGGCGCGGGCGCGTCGGGCTTGGGGCGCGGGCGGTAGCGCGGCGCGCGCGCGCGGATCTCCTCCAGCGACACGTCCTCGGGCGGGTGCACGATCTTGGAGCCCGCGCCCGTCGCCGTCACCAGCGGGCAGGCGTTGGCGGCCGGCGGCTTCACGTCGCCGTTCTCTTTGGGCTCCGAGCTGGTCGTCGTGCACGTGGTCGGCGGCGCGCTTATTGTCGCGTTGCTGTGGATAGTGTTGTGTGCTGACTTGTTGTTGTGTAATGATTTCTGTCTGTATTGCAAATTCTATATCTCTTTGAACGCCATGGGGGTCACTGGTGACCGGCAAACGATACTTTTTCTGTTGCGTCTAGTAATGTGGCAGTCGAAGGCTTAAGGGTGGCCACTAAATGTTAATTTATCTCACTTCAGGTTTATTTCAAAGCTAAATGACTATCACGGCTTCGAGAACGTCATGCAATAAAAAAAACCAAGTTTCAAAGGCAAATTTTTTAGACACAAGTATGGACAACTTTTGAATGAAAATCAAAAAGCAACCTGTCGAATTATAAATAGAAAAATCTATGAAATGTATATCACTGCTTTGCCCTTGGGTTCATTTTATATTTTTTTTTTATGTGATGCAACACCAGTGTAATAAGAATATTTGCCTCCAAAACAACATCTTGGTCCTTTTTAGAGTAGCATGCAGCACCATTGGAAACTAGTCTTTTGGCAGACCAGGTTGGAATGCATAATTGAATGGTAACCACTTACATTTCCTTGAAAACATAAGAACATAATATTACATGTATATTTATGAATAGAGTACTATATGAACAAGTTTTCCAGGTAGTATAACTAACTGGAAAACTATTTTGTATGTAAACAGTAAAAAATTATATACCTATAAGCAGGGAACGTAGGTTTACTAGGTGTTGAAGTAGGTATACTAGCAGCCGGGAATAGAGGCCGCATGCCCGGCATCATCATTCTGTAAAAAAAAGAGAATGAATAGAATTAGCATTTAGACTCTTTGGACTTATAACCCTTTTGTAGGGAATAAGGAATGTTATTCTTGCAACTTAACAAAGATAATTTTAAACCCTTACCTAGGTGCTTGCATGAAGGGCGGCATCATAGCACCCATGGGCATGTGGCCAGGATACATCCCGGGAGGAACGGGTCCCATAGGGGTGGGCAATATACCCGGTGTCACTGATGATGGGCCTGGACCCAACTGAAAATTAAAAAGACAAATTGGGTCATGTTGCATTTAAAAAATAAATAAATTTAATAATGTTAACTCAACAACAATATGAATTAGTTTGTCTTTTATAATAAATAATACTTACTAATGCTGGAGAAACTTTTTTCTTGGCTGCTGGTTCGTCGTCATCACTATCAGACCCTTTGCCACCACCTATAGAGAATATTTGTTTAAACATTGTTCTTGTTTATACCAAATTGTGTCTTAAAACTATTCAACAGCTAACATCCTTTGAATATTGATGAAATAACACTACAGGGATAAACATGTGCAATTATTTGGTAATTTTTAAATAAACATCCCATAACCAACACAGTAATTACTAAACATCCAATACTCCTAACTATGGCTAGTGATTTACAGTAAATATGGTTTTGTACATACATTTTGTTCCAAAAATCTATTGTGGAACCATAAAAATCCTTTATTTATACCTGATTTCTGCTTCTCATGTTCTCTTATATCTTCGGGTGGAATACCTTCCATACCATAGATTTCTATTTCTATATTTGACCTATTTGGTAATGAATTTGGTACTTTGTCTATGGCTTCTTTGTGAACCTGTAATGAAGGTAGAAATTAATTAAATATGATGTTTACACAACTGGAATGCTTATGGATGATGAATGAATAATAATTTTGATGGTTATTTACGTACTAATTAATATTAGGAGCAGAATAAGGCGCGCCAAAGTGGCTAAAGATATAACTACGCAAGTTAAAAGAGGAGCGCATGTTGATCGTGGGCGGGCGGGGCGCGTGCCAAGTGGAGGGCTGCGGCCACGCTAACGTACCTGCATGCAGTGTATTGACAAGCCGGGGCCTGTGTACAACTTCTTGTGGCAAATGTGACATTTAAAATGCTTCGCTTTCTGGTGTTGGATCAAGATCTTTTCGTCGTCAAATTCCCTATTACAATACCTGGGAGAAATGCTAAGGAAATATACACTTTTATAATTGTACAAAATAGTAATTAAATAAAATTATTTTAGGCGAGTGACCTAATTTCGAAGGTCACGCTAATTCTGTAATACAGTTATTGGAAAAGGATACCAGCACCAAGGTTTCGATGCCTTCTTCTTCTTACGGCCCATTGTGACAAGGTTAACACTAAAACTAACACAAATCTAACACGAAGTACAAATAAATGGTTTACACGAATTAAAGATAAAATATCACAGTTTTATCAAACCAATCAACTAAATAATGGCAATATGCAGCGACGCAAATCGTTAAAGCAACGCAAAATGGCGGCGATGCGCAACTGTCAGATCATTAAAGGAAAAAAAACGCGAACGAAACGAATCGGCCAACAAAACGATGCGAATTAGCATAGACAAAAAAGAGATGATGTCATAAATCGGTAACAATCGTAATAAAATGTGTTTTACCGGTTTTTAGCTGCGTGAATAAATTTATTTTCTATAATAAATTGACGACAGATTGAAATTAAATAGATTTATTTGTATTTAATACCTACATTGTATTTAAAATTACATTAAAATTTAAATCATGTTATGGCGTTAAGTATTATAGCGACATCTATCGTTCGTCAGTTATTTTAGATTTTAGCAATGAGTTATATATATAGAGCAGAAATACCTACAAAAAAAACGTGCCGGTTTAGAACATAAAATGGCGGACTGACAGCTATTTTAGTGCTGCTCTGTTGATAATGCTTTATCGATATCATAATTTGTCAAGTCGATACTGACTGGGGGTCTAATTTGAAGTGAAAGCGCAAATAAAGCATTGAGTATTGAAGTAATTTTGAGACTCAACCAAACGATTGAGAACGTCATTTCGTAATTTGAAGTGACCATTCTTTCGTTTGAGACCGTTGGAAGTTGTTTTGACAGAACTCGTCTCAAATCCTAATTTGAAAGCCTAAAATGACATTCGTAAAATTGATTGATTAGAAGCTTAAGTTACTGGTTAAATGAAAATCAAAGTATAAATAGATAGGTACTCTTTATTGCACAAAGTTTACAAGTCTTCTTGAAGTAGGTAATAATTATGCTCTTAATATGTAATAGATAATATAGATCTTTTTATTGCAAAATTAAACTTAACTAGTGTTGCGGCAACACCAGGATCATAGCGGCAACACCAGGATCATAGAACCAATCATTCCAATCAACGAATTTTATCGCATGATATGCGTCCGCTCTCATTGGTACTTCATAACGTGATATCGCACAAGCGGACCAATGGGAGGCGCCGATGACGTCGCGGAAATCGACTCAACGGACATCCGGATCGCCACTGCATACAAGGAACACCTAACGCGCACATCTAACTCGTAATTTTAATTATTTTAATAGTTTGGTCTGTGACCGCTAAATAAGTATTTCTTTACTCTCTAATACCGAGTTTTCTTTCCTTCACCTCGTCCACTACAACTAGGTATACAGATATGTATTCAATTTACAATTATGGTGGTAGTAGGTAGTAGAGCTTGTAGTGATATTATCTTCCTGAGTTCAGTTCGTCGCAGTTTGTAGAAAGAGATCTGTAAGTAAGAAAATTATGGTATTATTGATAAGATTATAATGATATTATCTACTCTTAATAATAGAGGTAGGGCAATGGTAGCTCAGTGAATAAAAACGGGAGGTCGTAGCAGTAGGTATGTAATACCGGTATCATTAATAACAATCTCAAATTGACGAGTTTACGATATGTGATCAAAATCAAATTATTACAATACTCCCCAAAGTGAAATTCATCGCTTAGCATAAAAGGTTTATCTTCATCGTAAAATATTATCGATGTTTTTACTACAACCCTAGTATAAAACTCACGAATTTTTATAACATAAAAATATTCAAAATGAAGCATAATAGTGGACTGAAAACACACGGATAGAATCACACGGGGAAACAAAAGTGTAAAACATTCAAAGTTTCTATAAATATAATGAACATTTTATAATAATTAGAAAAAAATATAACATACCGGTGCAATGTTAATCTTTGCTGATTTTCGCTTTTCCTTGAGCCACATCCTATAACACTACACTTGGGCATAATGATTAAATGTTTCTTCAATATCCTGTGTAATGTGGACAACGAGTTCTCAAAAGAAAAGAAATTATTAGTTATTTTTGTCGGAAGAAACGGTGAGTTGACACTTCATGTACTTCAGAAAACTGTAACTAAACATGGCTTTTTGGCCGCATTAGGCATTAACGTGGTTGTCAAATGACAATTTTTCCGATTATAGAGCTGAATGAAATAGTGTCATCTCTTTCCACTTATGAAATCAAGGCTGAGTTAGATAGAGAGAACAATAGTTTTGAGAACTCCACGTCGACACGCATGGTATTTGTATAACTGATTTCTGTATAGGACAATAGGCCCGGTCCATATATTTAAGTCAATGGATTTTAGAAATGTCAAATTTGTTTTTTTTTTGTTTTTGGCTTGTACTGTGTTCAAAATACTATTAATTCTGCCAATGCCAAGTAATTATAGAAACATTTCTAGCCACCACATCACACATATTTTATTAGAATACCAAACGCGAAATGTGGATGAAACCGTTTTGCATATTTTTCGTTACTTCGTGATAGTTCGCCATTTTGATGCATGTTAATATATTATATAGTAATGTTAATTAACATTTTTTCTTGGAAAAAATACCTAACTTTTAGAATTTGCCTAAGAAAGCTAGCTTTGCTATAGAAGCTTCTATGGCTTGTTGTGAAGCGGAGACTTGGTGGATTTCACACCGCTCCTTTGAGTATATAGCCACTGGAGATGCCATACCGGGCGTTTCCCCTCCGGCAAAGTACATTGGTCAACTTTCGGAACTGGTCAACTAAGTTATACAAAACTACTTGGATGTCGCTACATCGCCATTTTGCATCGCTCCGTGTCGCGTGACGTTTCTCTTAAAAATGGTGAATTGTGCAGTATTTTCATGTAAAAGGCGACCTGACAGCTAAAATTCGCAACAAGATCGCGTTTCCTATCATAAGTAATGACTTTTATTAATTATTAAATGTGTATTAAACTAGAAAATCTATTTTAATAAAAAACCGTTACGATACGTAAACGACAGAAAAATTTAATAATGATATCGTGGTATCGGTCCTAGTGATGGGACCAATTAAAATCAACTCGACATTTGAATGAATCATTCACTCACTGCAGTTAGTTTCAAAATCCGTTCTTTTCATTATATTTTGAATAAAATAGTATAGACGTATATTATAATATTAAAACATTGTAAAGTGAATTAGAGAAATTACTGTCCTTTCTTCTGGTCATACGATGTTGGAATTTATTCTAAAAATAAAAGAATTGGTGGCTATAAAATATTTCGAGGTAAAAGGAATAAAATATGTGGTCCGGGAGTATCATGCATGATAACGGAGTAGATAGTAAACCATAATTGGAGCTCGCTAATTTTAATATAGAAAAGTATACGAATGTTCGTTTATCCAATATTTCAAAAAAATTAGACCCCCAGAAATATATTCGACACGTGTACAATAAACTTATTCATTTTGAAAATCAATATAAATGCGTAATAAGGAATTTTTGTAATATTTCAATAAATCATTCTAATTAAAAATATATTGTTTCATTTACTCTCCCTTTGTTTGTCCAAATGTTTAACCCCAAACTAGCGCACATTTGTAATTTTTTACGTTTTAGTATGTATTGCACAACTTCACCATTTTTTAGGGTTCCGTAGTCTACTCGTAATGTCTGTCCGTCTGTCTGTCTGCTCGTTCTCCGCCGTTTCTGCACCGATTGCCACTGAAAATTGGTAAAGAGATGTATACTGATAATCCAAAAATTGGTTTTTAACATTATTGAAAAATAATTATTTTTCACCCCCTTTCCATACAGCGAAAAGTTAATTCGAAAAATAAATTCGACTTACCCCATCGTCTGGTCGGTATCGTTAAAAAGGTATCTTTAAATACAACAAAAATTGCCTTGACATAATGTGGATCAAACCCCCCAGTTTCGAGATATATTAATACAAAGTTAAAATTAGAGCTTCCTCTCCCCCCCCCCCAACTTTTGAAATACTATTAAAATAATTCTGAAAAAAATATGCTCTATACCTCCAAGTAAGTACCTACGTACAGCCACACATCACAGTAAATACTGTCATACACATTAAGTTGAATATCAGTTGAGGAAATTTGACAGAGTGTGGTAACCTGATGTGTGGCTGACTGTACTTTTAACGAAAACTTTAGCGGACTCTGTATCATACATTACATAGTATTTTTAATTCAACTTAACCAACTTATGACGTGCAGTTGCCCTAACTAAATGGTAATGTATGGAAATAACTACCTAACTTAACTATGAAAATAAGGTTTAAGGCCCATCTTTTGGATACGGAACACCTTCATGTGCGTGTCCGACACGCTCTTGGCCGGTTTTATTTTACAAACTGACTAAATAAATATTTATTTATCTTCAATGTGCAGAATTTTACACTTACAATTTTATATATAAGTTCATTCACCAAACTGATTTGACTCATTCTTTGTGTCCCATCACTGTCTTTTTCGTATGTATGCTGCATAGTTACGTGAAATCTTTATTTGTGAGCGTGTATTTTTTGATGTGTTAAATTTTTCTGTAGTGTGCGTTTATCGTGACAGCAAAATTTGTGACTGTTGAGTATTAAAATTTTTGGTGGTGTGCTGTACGTGTTTACCTCGTCCCCCGCAAAAAATGGTGAAAAAAATTGTTAGAAGCGCGGACGTTAGGGCATCTCCAGTGGCTGTCTGCTCTAAGCACCGCTCCGATTCAGTGGAAACGCAGCCTACCATCCCTATCTAATTATACCAATTTTGCAAATAAATATTATTTATTGTTATTAATTGTGGGAGAACTACGCCTTGGCATGATTGGGCCGGCTCGACCGGAGTGGTACCACTGCCCCACAGAAAATTGGCGTGAAGCAGCACCTGTGCTGTTTCCCCGAGTGAGTGAGGGTGCCGGAGGCCCACCCGGGGGGAAGGGGATAAAAGATTGGCAGCGCACTTGTGAGTCCGCTGGTGTTGCAGGTGTCCATTTTTCAAATCCTGTATCGTGGTTCAAGCTGATCTCGGGCCTAAGGCCGTCGCTTTGGATGCAGCTGGGGATGACACACTAAGGTAGGTAGGATATGAGTCGGTATAGCTGGAGGCACGAAAGTATAGCGATGACCGTTATTTTGCGCACTTGTAAAAAATAAGACTTTCTATCAAAATTGGTTTCTGCGCACTCAAGGTCATAACTACACTTTCAAATACAAATACAAAATTCTTTATTCGCTATTTCTTGCCTCGGACTATACCTACCTAATTTTCAAAATTTAAGTACCTATTTAGAGTAATTGATAGGCTCCAGAATTTTATTAGGCACAAAATAAACGGAGTATTTTGATACAAACAGACGCTTATCTTGTAACAACAGTTGTATTATAGCGCCTTAGAAGCAGACACTAAATGCGCATTACCAGTATTTGAAGTGGAATTAGAAGATCAAGCTATCGAGAAATCTTTGACAAGCCTGTGGAAGAGGCGTGAATCGGCCGCGCCGTAGTGTGGCCACTGCAATGAAAATAATTTTGCATAAGAGTTTATTTAATTTAGATCATATCGTCAGCCAGTCGATGTACAGTGGCGGACACATCAAGCTTTACAAAACTGTCAAATTTCCTCAATCGATTTCGAACTCAATGTGTAACAATATAAGGTTTATAATCGAATGAAGAAATTTGACAGTTTTGTAAAGCTTGAAGTGTCCGCCACTGTACACTACTAGATATTAGGCCTTTTCAAATGTTCAGTCACCACTTTGATCGATCATTAGCTACTCGCTATGCTTTGCTAATTCTTTGCAAAAAATCTGTGTGGCTACTCGTTCTATAGGAACCTACAGAGCTGAATGTTGGTCCATTTTTATACCATTTATAAAGATGTAAATTCTATAAACAACAACCAGGCTTTTAGGTAAGTAATACGAAAAGACGAATTACAAGTGCGATGTAATCGACGACATATAGGTATATCAGGTACTGAAACGAAGCGAGGGCGGGTCATTATGAACAATACATTGTAATTTACTTACATAAGTAGGTAGATAGGTATTGCAGCCATGTCTGGCTCGGAAGATAAGTAGTTTTTGTTTAGTAAGATTCCTTCGAGAAACTCAAGAGTATGGTTGGAGGTAAGTACACTACAGTTTTCAAATACCCTTTTCACGGCTTTTTATTAAGTTGCTATACCTAGGTTTACAAATAACTAAACATAGTCGCACAAAATGTAGCAAGTTCTGCACTCAGCAACACCGTCCACGAACCTTCGCATGACTCTCATGAGCCGGGGCGTGGACCAACAGCGCATTCTCATTGGTCACGATCTAAGAAATTCTGTAGGTAGATCCAACTCCAGACCGTAAGTCTCACTGTCACAAAAGATTATTTTTATCGCTCATGTTTTTGCAGAACAAATAAAAGTTACACAAATAGTAACAAGTTCAACAGCCTGCAATACTAGACACGAGCCTCCGCATGACTCCCATGTACTGGGGGCGTGAAGGAACCAGCCATTCTGATTGGCTGAGCAGTCTCTCGGCATACGTCATCATGTTTGAGGCTAAGAATTCATGGAGCGGTTTCTACTCGCGCTTACAGAAGTTGGACCGCTTGCAAGCTGCAATGTGTTTCACTGAGTCTGTGAGGGTAAGGAAGTCCCAATCAGGAGGGAAGAGGAGTTCAAAGAGCGCACTTGTGACTTCACTGCTGTTGGGGGTGTTAATGGACAGCGATAAATGTTTACCATCAGGCGACTCGGCTTCTCTTCTCAGTAGCGAAGTGTTGTGGTTGCAGTCCGCTCCGGGCGGCAGAAGGAGAAAGAAAGAGGGTGGGTCGTCCGCCCCAGGCGGCTTGTACTCATGCTACTGGCTCTTCTGCTACCTATCACACAAAAAAATCGCCTTGCTAAATTACCTACCTAACATTTCCATAATCATTGGAATAGCAATGGAATAACAGCCAAGATTGGGACGACGTCCTGTAGACCACCCGCCTGCGTTAGTCCGACGATATTGTAATGGTAGCGGTGAAACCACCGATGAGGCTGGCAGGGGACCGTAGAGAGTGGCGTGATAGAGAAGAGGCCTATTACTCTGCATTAGGTGGATGTGGGCTGATATCATGATGATGATGTTTTCTACAAGTGGTGGGTTTCCGCAACCGCTCCGTGACTTGGTGGCCTTACAGCGGATTAGTGTTATCATCACTCATAGCAATGGTTTATTTTAGAGTAACTATAATAAAGTATTCCTGAAGTGCCAGCACGAAGGAGTGACGTGTAACGTCTGCTCTTGAGATAACTCTCGAGAGTTCTTTACGCCTTCGATGGATCATGGAGTTGGTTGGGAAATGCCATGCCTTTTGTTCTGTTATGTTGATTGGTTATCAGCACATCACGCATTTGTGAATCTGAAAACGATGACATCGGAATTTAAGATAACTACTAAATATTTTGTTTTTTTTCCTAATACAGAGCAAGCGTGGTCTCTAGAACTAAAAATGGTTGTGGACACAGTACCCACAAACTAAGGTACAACTCCCCCTCCCCCACCCTATTACACTGGTAATTAGGTGAGTAAGGTCTCTCAGTAAGAGAACAGTCTGGAATACCAGCTGTACACGGACATAATATAAGACTGTTGTTGATGAAATTGGTTGATCGATTGGATGAACCAAAAAAAAAAATTACGTTCAAAATCAATTTTAAGCATGAACTTAAGCTGTTGGTCCTGCACCCGATCTCTCTCCGGTCGTGTGAAACTGGTAACTGTCTTATCGAAATTTTTAAGGTAAAGGAATAGAGAGTCCATCTGTGTGTGCTCTTACACTTCAGCACTATAAAACTATTTAAGATCTCAGTTCTCGTAGATTTTAATGAACGTTGGTTTTCAATCGGTTGGCATCAGGTGATGCACTTGCTCGTTTACCACCTCAAGCATTATAAAAGTTTGTAAGTAAGTAAATCAGTGATAAAAAAGTTGTTTTCACGCTGTTTGTCTGTGCTTGCTTTTACCCTGTTTTTCTGTTTTTATTATTCTCTTTGCTAATTTCTTTATTATTTTGAAGCCCGGCTCATTTGTGTCGTGTATGTTTAACAAATATGTTTTTTATCTTTATCTTAATAGGTAGGTAAGTATTATGGTATTGTGTTCCACTGCCACTCATATCATAAAGTAGGTTATGGAAGCCCTTTTTCGTTATAAAACATGGGAATTCCGTTATTACCCAGAAATCAGTTTTCAAGACTTTCTTGATTCTCTCACTCACATTATAGGATACCTACTCATACCTCAGTTGACTATAACTCTTGTCCCATAATTGTCTTCAGTAAGTAAGTAGGTATAACATCTCTCTCTACACTATCAAAATTGGACTTTGTACTAAGGAAGTCGTATCGTTCAAAAGGATTTACGTCGCACTTACCTACCCTAGGTATTTAAGTTAGTTTGAAGTGCTAAATGTGCCTACTGTCATGATAAGGCAATAATAATAAGTAAGTACCTACCTATCTATCTAGCTATTGTCATGACTAAACGAACTTTTCTATACTTATTGTCTTGGTTCTGGATCTGTATCTGGGGTACGCCCTCGGCTGACGTCATAACAAAAGTATCTGCCAATATACTGTCCCGGGAAAAGATCACCGTAATAGAAAACAAGTCATCGCACTAAATTAAGCCTAATCCCATCAAAGTATCTTTACTTTAAGAAGCTTGCCTAAACTCAAACTCAAAATATTTAGCTATGTTCGAAAAATGGAATCATAGGTAGGTAAGGTAGGTAGGCTAAACTTTTTGCTCGACCCGCCGGGAGTCGTACCCAGGACCCCAAGGTCACGGACCGGTATTTTAACCATCAATTGTATCTCAATGTTACATTGTAACAGGCACCTACTTAATCTACCTACTAGTGTGCCACTACTCAATATTTATCCCTTATTTACATAAGTTTGTATAAGTAGGGAATAGTGCCCTAGTTTGGGAGTTAGTAATATTGTCGTGAATTTGGCGGATTTATAGCCCAAAGTAAAAAGGTATTAAGTTGTAGTATCCATACTAATATTATAAATGCGAAAGTTACTCTGTCTGTCTGTCTGCTACTCTTTCACGCCAAAACTACTCAACGGATTTAAATGAAATTTGGTATAGGGGAACCTGTTGTACCTTGACACCCTTTGTACCTAGAGCCCCCTACGTTTTTGAAATGTTTGCGCTCTTTTTAATGTCTCTTTGTCTATGATATAGTGAACTTTCACAAGACTAATCAACATGAAATTAGTTGCAGGCGGCCGTTGTATCGAGTTTGCATGGGAGATCACTTTAACGTTTTCGCGGCATAAAAGTAAAATATTAAATATTTTTTATTTCTTTCATTACTTCTGTTATTTCCTACATATTTTTTCAAAACCATTTGATTGAAACAAGTACTTTATCTAAGTTTATAATGTAGTATGCTTATTTGAGTTCGTCATAACCCCCAAATTTTTATGTGCGAATAAACATGAAAGGGTAGGGATGTTGTACCTTGATCATAGGAAAACAGTTGTACCTTGATCATATGGTCAAGGTACAAATGTACTCTGTTAATTCTGTTTAGGAACGCACAAATTTATAATTTTGTTGTTTTTTGTACAGGTAAAATGTCTCGTAGCAAAAAACCACATCAAACGAACCCCTGTTCCAAAAACAGCACTTTCTAGTGCTATTAAATTAGTTAAAGAAAAAAAAATATCATTAAGAGGGGCTGCCAAACATTTTAACTTGTCAAGATGTACTTTAAAGAGGCATTATGTACTTCAAAGTTTTTTAAAGACATGTGAATCTGAAAATAATAAAAATATTTGCTATTTGTCGAGAAATATGGATTTTATTTGATGAGTTCTAGCTATGATCTAGGTACATCACCCCCGTTGTACCTTGATCCACATTCCAATTTTTTTTCAGATTATGTTAAACCTATCAAAACGATGATCTATGCTTGTATATAATTTATATTATGATCCACATTAGTTCTTCTAACAGCTAAAGTTGTTTTAATTGCTATAGTTACAACTGTTTTTTTTTTAAAAATCGTTGAATGAAAAAGTGACCGAGGTACAACAGGTTCCCTTACAGATAATCTAGACCCTGAGAAAGGACATAGGCTACTTTTTATTGCGAAAAGGGGGTCGGAAGGGGTTGAAAGGGGGGTAAAAAGTTACTTTCCCACGCGGACGGAGTCGCGGGCGGCCGCTAGTGTTTAATAAATTAAGCGAAAAATCGCTGTGTGAATTAAAACAAGGCGAGATAAATGTTGTTTACACATCGACTGCTTGCTTATGAATTTATACAATTTGTTTTGAGAGGATGACTGAGGCTACAAGTGCAAACAACATGCCTGACTTATGAGTAGGTAGATACCACAGTAGATGCGGTAGGGGACTGCAGTCCTCGCATGATAACACTCAATTGTAATGGATGGAGTGCAGTGTTATCATCATCATCATCATCAGCCTGTTGCAGTCCACTACTGGATGTAAGCCTCTTCAAATGCTCGCCACTTTGATCGATCTTCGGCTACTCGCATCCAGCTTCAGCCAGTCCTCTTGCGCAGATCGTTACTCCATCTGGCCTGAGGCCGTCCTAACTACGTTTACCAAGACGCGGTCTCCACATCAAAACTCGTTTACCCCAACGGTTGTCAGTTCTGCGGCAGATAAGGCCAGCCCACTGCTGCTTCAGCTTACTAATCCGGTGAGATATCGATAACTTTGGTTCCCTGCCGGGTCACCAGCCGGTGCAGTGTTATGCAGACATAGAATTAAAGATGCTGCCACCATGCCAGTGCTCTTCCTCCCATTCGGATAGTAGGCGAGAAGAGGAAATTTAACGGCAAAAAAATTGGGAACTTACAAACGCTTGCGGCTTTTTTTATATGAATTGTAATCTTTATAAATTGAGACTATCACATACTTGTTCTATAGGTAAAACCAGGAACAACGAAGCCTTTAGTTAGTGCTTCCTGCTGCGCTCCTCCTAGGCCCTAGGGTTTTCAGCCGCCTAGATGGAAGGCATGTGATTCCATTTTAGTGAATAAACAGGAACCTTATAAGAAGGCAAACGAGCAATCGGGTCACCTGTTAGTAAGTGATCACCGTCGCCTCCATGGACCTCATGGTGTATGTACCCTACCTACTATATACTTAAAATGTTTACGTTATGTACCCAAAGACTTTACGGTACCTAATAAGGATGACGTTGGTTTACTTGCATTTATAAATATCGTAAGATTTTAAACCTTTACGTGCACAAACTGTATACTTATTTAGTTTATGGTTAACAAAAAGTAAAAAGTCATCCTGATGTCAAGTTTGCGCTGTGGTTTGGCGTAAGATGAATAATTTAACTTTTACATTTTACTTTGATTGTAACCACGATTACAATGAGGATTAAAGTAACAACTGGATTACGGCACAGCTTCGAGCAGCAAGCAAATGTCCGGCGGAGAGAGCTTCAACTACGAATTACAAGGCACTTCGGCTGAAAATGTAGACAGTGAAGACTCATGTAAGTGCATACTTTACTAATTTAAAATGTTCAAGTCTCTACTGGTGTTGAAGGTGTCTGACTGGGCGGCGGCGATCGCTTTCCATCAGGTGATCCGTCTGCTCGTCTGCCACATATCATATAAAAAAGCTTAATAGGCTATTAACACATGCATGTGCTAGCGTCATAAAATAGATCTCTGCGTGAGACTGAGTTAGTGTTCACGAGAGATACGATACGATATAGTTACTGCCTAGCATGTAGGTCAATGAACTCTCCTATATCTACCTATCTAATCCTTCTGTTTCTATTTAGGTATTTTGTGTTAAGGGCGTTTTCCCGTAAAGTGGAATGATTGTTCTCTCTGTAAACACCCGTTAAGTGCGGTTTCCAGCAAAACGGAGCGTAGGTAGACCTATGTTTAAGCAAATAGAAAGTTACCTATATACTTCAACACCCAGACACAGAAAAACACAAATTGGTTCATGACACGAATGTCCAGAGTGAGAATCGCTTCCAAACCTGCGTCTCAAAAAAATTCGCAATTGGGCTAAACTAAATTAGACCCCATTAAACGGTGTAACTCGTTGCCATCCCAGTGTTTCCTCTGTCCTACAATTTGGACTCCTTCAAAAGAAGCGTGAAGAAGCATCTCGCGGGCCAGTATGGCAGTGCCAACGGATGTGATGCCGTGCCATCGCGTCCGTTGTAACCGCGGGCTCTCCTCTTGCTTATCATCAGGCTGAGGTGAGCCAATATAATATAATGACGCCCCGTTGGTCTAGTGGTTTAAGTACCGGGCCGTGATCTCGGGGTCCCGGGTTCGATTCCCGGGTCGAGCAAAAAGTATGTTTCGAATTTTTCGAACATAGCTCGGGTTTGTGATCACCAATCCGCATTAGGCAAGCGTGGTGATTAGGCCTAATCCCATCATAGTAGCGATAACTTGATTTCTATGATGGAGGCCTTTGCCCTGCAGTGGGACAGTATGTAGGCTGATACTTTACTTTACTTTTATAAAAAAAATACGTAAGATGATTTAATAATACTAGTGGCCCGCCCTCACTTCGCTTCGGGACCGTAATTCAGAAATGAACCAATAGATGGCGCTGTGTGATGGCGCAATTGCATCGCGCAAGCGTTTCGTGTTTTCGGTTTACCTATAAACCTTGTCGTTGTCTATAGAAGTTATCTCTTTATAATAGTATAGATTTTATAGGTATTGGAGACTCAGTTTCCTAGGAAACGTTGAAGCAATATGCTGACATCAATAACACTTAAAGACTCCTAACGTTTAAACATGATTAGATTAAGTGACAAATGCAATAGAAAGCTTTCTTCAAACAAAGTAATCGCACAAAGGGCGGATTAGGTTATCTTTATAGTACCTTAGGCCTTTAATAGCAACGAATCTGGCTCCTCACGTGTGGTGGGTACACTGGTACCCGGTTTCAGGATATCAGAACTCTTCATTAATCTGTTTATTGCTTCAGTGCAGTAAGTAATATACCTACATGGTGCAAATCTGTCTCTGTTTCTGTGTGAGTAGTCTGAGATCACTCACGCGCGCATAAATGCGAAAGTAACTCTTTCTGTCTGTTACTCTTTCACGCCAAAACAACTTGGTATACAGATGGTCTAGACCCTGAGAAAGGACATAGGCTACTTTTTATTGCGAAAAAGGGGTTGTAAGGGGTTAAAAGTGGGGTAAAAAGTTACTTTTCCACGCGAACGAAGTCGCGGGCGGCCGCTAGTAAGTAAATAAGTAAGTGTGCTTGAGAAGTCTGAGATCAGTCACGCGCGTACGTTAAGTGTGCGTGAGTAGTCTGGAACTGGAGTTCGCCACTCTAGCTTAAGCCACCAGCTTATTATGTTGGAATACAGGGTGCCCCGACGCTGGTCTTCTGCGGACATCTAACAGTTATGACCATCGGGATTCACAAATCAGAAACAGAAATCGCTGCACAATACATATTATAACAACAACAAATAAACAAACTACTTAGTGTTTGTTCAGTGTCTGGGTGTAGATATGTATTTAAGTAGGTACATAATATCCTCTGTAGTCTGATATCTGTAACACAAGTGCCTAAGCTACTTAGTACGGAGTCAGGTCAATGTATGAGATGTTGTGTGAATTAAATCCTACTACTATTATAAAGGCGAAAGTTTGTTTGGATGTATGGATGTTTGTTACTCTTTCACGTAAAAACTACTGAATGGATTTGAATGAAACTTTACCACAATATAGTACATCAGAATAACACATAGGCTACAATTTATAAAAATATATTGTGTGGATTGTCCAAAATATGACGGTAAGTGTCAATAATTAACTCCACGCGTACGAAGTCGCGGGCGGCCGCTAGTAATTTATAAATTCGTTCAATTAATTCGTGTGATGAACGCTTGTGTTCTTTGTAACACCGTGCTTAAGCTACGTACCTTAGTACGGAGTCAGATGAATCTATGAGATGTTGGTGAATATAAAAAATGCTAGTACTTAGTCGAGAAAAATAGACTAAATTTATTAAACGAACGCGTTTTGCTGACCAGTAATAACAATCAAATGACACAATAAAGGCATGCAGGTAATGTCATGGTCAGCGGTTATGTCGATCACTCGAATCATAAGTTATTAAATATTTTATAGCCGATATCAGGTCACCTACTTTCAAATGAGGTCTCGAGGGAAACACACTGGACTGTTTACAATGTTCACTTGAAATCAATACTTGGAGCTTAGTGATTAAGTACGAGTATGTTAGGAATTATCTAAACTTGTGAGGATTGGCAGAAAGTGCTGTGTTTGACTTGTTGTTCATCGATTGCCACGAGTCTTTGCGTTTATAGAACCCTAATTAAAAAATAATAATCAACTTTTCATACAAACTCGGTCACGTGAAATCTTCATTTGTATAAAGTCATAGAATTTTTTTTTCAGAATGGTTTGTAGAAGATGTGGTTAAAGGGATTTATTTATTTTAAACTTTATTGCACATTTTTTTTACAATAGGCGAACTTAATGCCAAGAGATATTTTATCTACCTTACTCATACTGAGAGAAAAATGATGTTAAATGTTTGCTTGGATGAGAGTGGCCGAAAATCGGGAGCAGTCAGTGGCGTGCATTAGGGGAGACCTATGATGATGGCCACGCGTACCGTCATAATAAGCTTATGCAGGCTGCGTCAGTTCAAGTTACCCACCTACAGTGCAAAATTAGCACTTGTGTCTCTGACATAAGGACGTTCCAAAGTTCAAAAAGGGTAACTTAATGTGACGTCATTGTAGGACCAAGTGAAAAGGACCCGACTGCAAACACAAAGTCAAAGTCCGATTGAAAACCTGTCAAAAACCTGTCGGGTGAATACACTGAAGATGTCCCAAATATGGTAGTTCGTCTCACGTCTTGAATTTAATGAGTTTTGCACACGAAATGAGACGCAGCTAGTGATGTGGCACGCTTTGCCTTTTATTCCGGACATTGAGTGACATCGGATAAAAATTGCATTCGAATGACAAAAATACTTCGACATAAAATTTTGGAGTCAGCTTCGCCATCAGACTATGGTGATGACGACACCAGACGAGTGCAGTGACGTAGCGTAGACGTGGGCGAGAACCATCACTGGAAACTCCGTCCTACCCCCTCCTCCCCATAGCAGTAGCGTGGGTAGGTATCGGACTCAGGGGAGGAAAACTATTTTGAAGCCCTCTGATCTTCATCGGCTCTCCCCTAATAAAAAACTTTAATTTACCGCCCCATAAACGTAAAAATAGCCGCCCCTCTAAAGTGCAGTAGCGTAGTGGTATTGCTACTACCCTCTATTCCTCCTCGACTCCTTTCCCCTCAGGATGAAGCAAAGATTTTACCGCCCCATAGAATGTGCCGCCCGGGGCGGACCACCCGCAACCACTACGCTACGCTATTGAATCTCATCACTAACTATATGCGTGCGTCAGATGTAGAATGCTGTGGCGTTTATGTGTTGTAGGAAGTAGTAAAGGACTTGTAATTATAAAGGCAGTGATTTCTGAGGCAGCCCGCGTATTATATTTTGCGGGGAACCCCTTACAAAAATAACCGTCAAAGGTTTGTAACTTTCGTAAGTCGGGATTCAGTCATACCTTAATTAATATGATTATAGAAAAGCTTGGAAAAGGATACCAGCACCAAGGATTTTGCTTAAACGGGTTACACTCCGGGTCTTGAGGACCCATTCATGCCGAAGCGAGGCTCTCCTACGGTCTTTGACAAAAGTTGTTTAGTACCACTGGTAATGGTCATTAGCACATCTAGAGGGTCTGAACAACTCAGTATCGTAGGAAAATTCCATGTTCCGCTTTCTTTTATTAATTTCATTTGCAAAAACCGTCATTGGACAGTCAGTTATATGATTTGCAATATTTAGACTATCTTTTAAAATATACATTTCCACTTATCGTTAATCTTTAGTCCGAAGTCAGTCTCAAACGCACTTCAAGATGTTTTATCTATATCTCAACAAATCGAGACCAGTGCCGGATTACGTACATTATTATTACATGTAGGTACCTATAAAGATAAGTGCTCGTAAATAATGCCTGTAATAAAATATCCCTACAAAAATTGACACGGGCAATTCTGACAAAGTAAATAAAGAGTTATTATGTCGGATTCCCCTTATTATTACAGACTAAAACTCCTGGGCATCCTCTCATCGTCAATGGTGGAGGAGCGTGTACCGTGTGACCGTAACGGACATGAAGCCTTGTGCACGATCTCCATCTACAGTGGGCGAGGCAAGATTTTGATGTGGGCAAGACTGATTTTGCGAAGCTCTTTTCAAAAATTGTTTGAGGCGCGAGGCCCCCTGTACCGCGAGGCCGTGGCGGTGGCCCACATCGCCCACGCCTTGCGCCGCCTCTGCCCAGACGGGCAGATGGGTCCTGCCCCCCGGATGGGCTGGGAGGGATGGGGGAACTTTAGGGACAACCGAGGTGTTAGGTGAACCCAACTGTCTACTGGCTAGGCTAGGTTTGCATTTGCGTAAACCAGTCTTAACAAGTGGACAGTTCTGCGTATGCGCAAATCCGGCACTGATCGTGACGTGTTCTCAAACGTATGATAAACTCAATAAATCATCATCTCACACATAATAGACTCATGTTATCATCATGCGTGCCCAGAATGAAAGGATAAGTATTTCAAAGGTTTTTCAGTAATAGTAAGTATTAATTCCGAGAATAAAACCTGCTAAAAGGGTCGCCGCCAAAAAAGGCTCCATTCACAAAAGAGCGCTATATTACGTTATTCTTTTTCTGAATATAAAACCAATTAAAAAGTCCCAACAGCGCGGCGCTGTCATTACTAATTTATTATTACCTACCTCAGCTAAAGTTAAAAGAAGAGATACGATTATACGATATTTTGAATTCCTAAAATAATTTTCAACCATAATCCATAGTTTTTATTTTTAAAAATTCCGGAAATGCTAATATATACTTAGCGCTCTTTTGCAAATGGAGCCTTCACGGGCGGCGACACTTTCAACGAGAGTAGTAACTTAGTATTTAGTTATGATCGAAGCTACTATTGCTCCAATTAGTAATTTAAGTAGGTACCTACGTAAGTAATACGTATCAAATGAGAAATGCGTCATATTTTGAGCATCAAATACCATGTCATGAATATTTATGAATAAAGTAATTTTTCACCGAATGTTCTAGCTTCTAATAGCTAATGAATTATTTAGAAACTCAAATGCTTAGAAGCTTAATTTGTACATACTTGAATGCTATTGAATTATTAAAAGAATTGACATGTACAAACTGCCTCACGAAGTGTTTCCTAAACGATAAAATTTCCTCAATTGATATTAAATCAAATGTGTATGACATTAACATGAGAATCGGAAAGAAAATTGACAGATTGTAGCAGGGAAAACCGAATGTAGGGCAGTCAAATAGGTGCCTTGACCTTAGGTAAATTACGTGACGCGTTATCATTCAGAGTAATTGAGTCTAGTTCAAGAAATACTTACGTATTACTAAATTTTACCTATTATGGCGATGGTAGGTAAATGTAAAATTATGATAAACTTACCTTACATAATTACATATTTCTTATCTAGGTATCCATCGTGACTTGGATATGTCAAATGTGCATAACGGCTGGTCACATAAAATCTACCTAACTCACTCATCCAGTGGTGGATTTACACATTAGCAGGCTATTGTGACACCCCTACTGTTTTTGAAACAGATTATGGGACGGAAAAGATTTTTGTAGGGAGTCAAACAAACGCCATACGGGAAAGAGCCCGTGCAAGTACCGATGGCGTCTCCCACGTTTCAACGAGAACAAGAAGGCGGAAAGGACCATGGGAAGATGTTGGCACAAAATAAATATTGACACAGAAGGCTGATTGCCCACTAAGAGCTAAAAATATGTCATGTACTCACGCATGCGCACTAACGGCCTTTTCGACCACATTAATCCTAACTTATGACATAAGATTGTCAAACTGTCGAGGTCTATGGTAGAGGCCGCGCGCTTACGTACTCATGCCGGGCAACAACCCTAGCATATGTCAACGAACTCTTCTAAATTCAAAATCAGGGCTAAGTCAGACTTCTGTGTCAAAGTCTTTATTTTGTGGTGTTGGTCTTGGCAAATTCTATACGATTTTTGGTCAAACTCCCAATTTCCACTCCAAATATCAACGTTTTGGGTTTTTTTTCTAGGAAGCTATCTAAGTCTTTTACAGATCAACAACTTACTTATAACTCATTTTCGTTCCTAATATGTACTTATTTTTGATGTCGTTATATTTTATGATGATTTAATTTTGATAGTCACTGAGACGGTGAAGCCTATTGTTTATTATCACAAGCATACCAAATTCTAAATGTCTACATTTGAAACATCAGATAGGTATGTATAAACCTAAAGTAGGTATTTATCGTCTCACCACATGCGTGCAAAAAACTCATAATGGAAACATAACCTTTATTTAAGATAATCTAAAGTTAATATAGTTTATAAAATATCATACAAAGTGGTACCTAAGCATTTGGGGAAAAACCTTGTGGTAACATTTACATAAATTTACTTTACATAGTTTTGTTCTAAAGACGTATGAATAGCAAAGATGTACAATAAATTATTTCGGACCTGGGTTATACAAAACCACAAAATAAAATATTTTAAACACAAATTATGTAATATACTTACAATACAAATTAGAATCATACGAAAAATATCGACATCAAAATATTTTATAAGGTCAAGTGGGTCACAATGTTATAAGTTACAATGCATTTTGACGAAAGAGCCACGTTTCAGCATGAAGGGGCTGGCTTGACCGGAGTGATACCACCGCTTCACAGTTGCCACCGCACTTATGAAACTCAAATACAATACGTAGGTAGGTATATATTAAGTCCACCCAGACACTGAATAAACACAAGTGTTCATCACAAACAAACAACAAACAAACAATAATTTATTTTGCTTAAATACGTGTGATACAGAAAGGTCTTAATTAACAGTATCTAGTATGAATGTCTAGTATGAATGTACACGAATGTTTGTCCAGGGTGGGGATCGAACCCACGACCTTTGGCGTATGAGGCAGGGTCACTATTAAATACGCCAACTGGCCAGTCAATTAGATATGATTTTTAAGAAGGGCTTCCGTACAAATAACATGTTTATTTTGCCGATCTTTTCTAATGACAGGAACATGACGTAGACGTACAATATTAAAATGCCTAACATTGCATAGATCTACTTAATTTTAATGGAATCTTTCGTGCGAGAGTCCGACTTACAGCATAATATTAATAAACTATTGTTTACGGATCATTAATATCGATGAGATAAAAATCTCGCGAGCTAATTTAACGGTTTTTTGGCGACACATTAAAAAAAGAGAGGAGTGCTGACTGCTGAGAGCACTTCTGACGTTTGCGCATAGAAACGTCAGATAGTATCATAGTATTAGTATTAGCAGGTTGCTATCTGATATCACTTGATGTGATAGATGAATGGCGTCTGCACACTGTTGTTATCTTATTTTCAAATCACGAACACACACTTACATTGTAAAAGTGCGCCCTAGGAGTCAACCCTACGATCGCCCGTTTCGTTTACGCGTAAACTGAGCTACCGATATGCTCAGGATGTGTGCTTTGAGTTTGAGTAGGACAGTCATTGGCGGATGTACCATATACTTAGCCAAGCACTAGGAGGTCGGCTGTAGATTCCAGGGGCGGACTTAGTGGAAAGTAAATAACAATGATTGTGAACTAGTACCTACCTATATGTTTGGGTATCGAATTCCAAACACCAAAAGGGACGGCAATGTTTTTAACAGGCGGTTAATGTGTAAAAGAATTAAGCCTATAATGCGAGCAAGCGGACCTACCTACAAGTCAACCTGCCGAGTAGCTGCTCTGCAGTAACTCGCACTATTTGGACGTTACATACGAGTAGTAACTCGCATAAGCGAGCTAGAAAGTAGCTGTCTACTGACTAGGCAGCAGCTTGCTCTGTGTAAACAAGTCTTACCGCTGACGAGTGAGTAAGCCTTCTTTAGCAAGTGTGTGCATGTGTACAGTTCCAAAGTCCTATCACCTTCCACCATGCCTACAAAGAGGGGCGGTCGATAAATGTAAAGATTGACAGGTTTTTTACATCCGATAACGTGAGAGGAGCGTCTCTTTGCGTCCAGATAAATGATCTTATCGCTCGTCCACGGTACATTGCGTGATATCCATCTCATCTGCTTGTGTCTGTACGTAGGGTATTGTTGTAGCTGATTCGATTGTAAAAATATAGATGTTATGAAGATACCTACCATAAACTGAATAAAAACTAACTTTTATAAAAAATATTATTAGTAAAATTGGTAAAAAAATATTATTAGTAAAATTGGTACGATGGGGTGGGCTTAGTAGAAGTAGCCTATTCACTCTAGCTTTAAAAAATGGAGGTTGTAGGTACTCATTGGACCATAAGAGTGACGTAATTGAATGTATGTGAGTCGAGGAATGCGAACGGCCGAAATATGAATGGGTCGTAGAAAAAGGGTGGAGATTCAACAACGAATAATGGGGATGAGTGGAAGAACAAATCCTCCGGTACATAGTGCGGCGACCTCAGATGATCACGTTATAAACGAATAAATAGGACGTCCAATGCACGATGAACTGATGACAAGTTGAGCAGGGCTGCCAGTAAACAAATCGCAACATTTGTAATACCACTATGTCCCCCATTCATAAACCAACATAGGGATTCTCGTCACGACGGTCAATTTTATTTTGTACGTGTCACTTTGATCATTTGACGTTGGCAGGCAGAGTTAAATGTGCTCGTGATAGCACGATAGCAGCCACCACAAACAAAAAAGAAACAACGTAGAACATGATATTTCAGTATTAGTCGATATTGAAACTCAAGTCCAACACTAGTAGCTATATGACGCGTTCCAAGGTCAAAATGACACATCAAAGGCATGCGGCATATTTACCACATCTATCTACTGTAAGGAGAAGGCGTCGAAGCACCAAGTCTCTGGCGAGAACGAAAGGCAGATCCTCTTGCAAAAGCGCTCTGAGCAAGAATGGAGAGGACATTGTGGGAGAGCCATGCTTCGGCATGAATGGGCCGGCTCGACCGGAGTGATACCACTGCCTCACAGAAAACCGGCGTGAAGCAGCTCCTGTGCTGTGTTTCACCGAGTGAGTGAGGGTAGGGTGTAGGGGGGGGGGGAAGGGGGGTAAGTTAAGCAGCGCACTTGTGACTCCACTGGTGTTGCATGTGTCCATGGGCGGCGGCAATTGCTTATAGTCTGTTTCAATTATGATGTCCCTCTGGACATTTCGAAGAACGTAACTCTGCATGTTACGGTGTACTAACGCGCGAGATCTATAGATCAATCAAATATTTATATCTTTTTGTACTTGGTAGTAATCGTCATTAGGAATATATACAAGTATACAAAAATCCCTACAATTATAGTCTGTTTCAATATATTCAATTATGAAGTCCCTTTTTGTATTTGGTTGTTAATCGTCATTTGAAAATTATACAATAATCCAAAAACATCCTACAATTGATTCACAGCAAAATTAACATATTGTTTTTAATATAACGCTCAAAATAATGTAAACTTCAAAATAAAACGATAGTTATTTTTGCGCGATTGCGGTTACGTACTATAGTTTTGTGATTGACTTTTGAACATAGTGACGCACCTCAAGTAAGTATTCGGCATGTTCCAGAGATACAAAATTCTATATTTGCCGATTTAAAAAAATCGTGTTCATTAATCATCATCTGCCATTTTGAGTGTCACTTCAATCACTACGAGGAGAGTGCAGAATGTTCTGTGTGGGTAACTGTGAAACAAGTCGCATCGGCTGATGCAATCCAAAGATTTTAATTAGTATCTAGTGGTTTTTAGTGTACAAATTTGGTGTTACTTTGTGCAGTGAAGTGCCGCAGGGTGATATTAATATAAGAATCATTGAATTGTGTCGTTTTTAACACTGCTATTGTGTGTCGAGTGAGTTGTCACGTGAACAATTTGCTTTGACCTAATAGAGTCTTAAAACCTACGGCTTTGTTAAAAATAGTCTCCACAGAATCCTTAGGACATTAAAACGCTAAACACCGGCGTTTTATTGAGTGACTGTGACTTCGACTGACTTCGACTGTAGACTACACTTTATCAAACTACACTTGAAACAATAGCGATGACCTTGAGTGCGCAGAAACCAATTCTAGCAGAAATTCATCTGTTCTACAAGTGCGCAAACTAACGGTCATCGCTATTGTTAAATGCCGCGGATTATACAATAAGACGTACGTGTTTTTCTTAAGTTAGTTTGTTGTTTTGTTGTTGAGTGTCGTTTATTGTTTTGTTTGTAATGCCAAATAAAGTCTAAAAGTGTTCTTTCGACAATCTCTAAAAAACCTTAGTTGTTGAAAGTTACTTTGATTAAAATTGGTTACAAATCGATAATCGATGCCGCTGAATATCGATTTCTTTTCGATCTTTCCAAAGGGACATCATAATTGAAATAGACTATACCATCAGGTGATCCGCCTGCTGAACATAAAAAAAACACGGTGAACTGTGCTCGACGTTTTCTTCATCCTTCATCCATCCATTATTTATACGCCAAGCGTACGAGGCAGCGTCACTTACTTGTTAAACCTAGCATGCATGTCTTATCATTTGTTTTCTGTTTCCCGATCGATGCAAGATGTAACCAATGCGCAACGTACCTAGGTAGGTACCTACAGTTTAAACGTTATCAGACTGAGTCCATTAAAAATTTGAACAATTCTTATGTATTTTCTGCGTTACCTTGGCACCTTCTGGTGAAAAAAATTGCTACGTTTTATACCCAAATGTCCGGCGAAACTGATGTACTGTCAGGCTTTTCGATGTTCGACCGGACTTAACCTTACCCAAAGTCCGTCCTCTTTGCATTTTATTATTCAAATTAAGATATAAATAGACATGCATCTATTTTATTTATAAATTGTAAATTATAACAAGCCAGATGCATTCGTTTTAAAAGTATGTAAACAAAAAACCTGTTTTATAATTTGAACGTGTGAAAACACGCGGTTGACATGTGGTGCCTCTTAAATTAATATTTTACAAATGGACATGATCGTTATAAATGAATTAGTTTTATTGTTCTCATCTATCAAATTTCGCTCCAGATATACCTAATAAGTATACTTACATAATATTAATACATATATTCGGCATTAGAGACTTTTAAAATGTATCTTATGAACATATGGCTTGTTTAATAAGTATCTAAATAAAATATAAATTCACACAACATTTCATACATTGACCTGACTCCGTGCTAAGTAGGTACAACAACAGAGGCAACACAAAATAATACTTGAATACATATGACACTCAGACACTGAACAAACACAAGTGTTCATCACACGAATGTTTGTCCAGGGTGGGGAATTGGGGATCGAACCCACGAGTTTTGGCGTATGAGGCAGACTCACTACCAAATGCGCCATCCGGCCAGTCATATCTGGGTGACTGGTTGCTGTATTAACTCTCTCATCTTAGGGTGTAATTCCTGATTGCCTTCGGGGTCCGCTTAGACCAGATTCAGAATTTGTGGGGATCTGGTAATTACAATGAAGCGACTGCCGTCTGATCTTTGCAACCTTTTCACAGGGGCTTTTTTTTGTTTTCCCGGGGGAAACCATTATGGCCTTCACCTTGCCACATGTGGGGGACAAGTTGGTGTGTGGGACTCTAGCCCTAACCAAACCCCTGCGGCCCTGGGGTGTCCATCTCAGCGCAATCGCGGTCGGATACCCCACAGCCGGGACTGGACCGTACCGCTAATCGCGCTCGCCACTTTGAGCCAAATTGTTTGGCGCAATGCAGCCCTTCCAAATGCACGACCTACCAGGACACCCAGTAGGATTTTTAGGTAGGATACTGAGCAAGCCACTCCCCAGTAGTGGGCATGCTCACGTAGTACTCCGAAGCCTGTTTAGTTGCCTCTTACGACAGGCTGGGAATACCTTGGCAGTATTCTTAACGCCCCTAGCCACAGGGCACTTCACGGGGGACCCAGACCAACTGAATCATGTTTAGATAAGTACAGGTTTCAGAAACTATCTGAAACCCACAGGATTCCTTGAAATATTTTCCCTCACAGCTGAGCTAATGGTAGAAATACGCACATATTATTATGCTATCTTTTAAAAATCCAGAGGTGTATGCTCGAATTCGAACTATGATCCCTCGCATCAAAGACCTACTACCATCGCTCTTGGGTGCCATAATAACTATACATACCTACATACAATTTGTAAGTAAATAGGTTGATACAATGACAACCTACTTATTTATTAAAGGTGATGCTGATACCCATATAAGTTACAAGTCTTCAAGCTACTTTGGGGTCAAGTTCGATGTAGGTATGTGAAGTTGTCCGATATTATTATGTATGTAAGTGTAAGAAGGACCTTCGTATTTATTTATCTTACAAGTTTATGATTTGTTCTATGGAAAATATTTTATTGAACTAGTCGATGTTAAAAAATTAAATTAGTTGATACCATGGAAATTTTATTACAATCAAGATAACGAAACCTGAAACTAATTTCATTTTTCTATAGCACAGGCGTCTTGCGCAGTCGAGTGCAAGTATGCGCTAATAACGATAATGCGTTCGTTGCAAGCGATAATTCGTAGTAGGGCCGTAGGTTCGGAGCGTGCGGTCTGCCGGTCGCGTGCTTAAAAACAACGCAGGCCCAATGTTCCGTGACAGTCGGCACAAACTCGCAGGCGCGCTCACCTGACGCCTCGCGTGACGAGACGCGCACTTCGCGTACCTGACAAAAAAAAAAAATCGAACGTTCCTAACACAAAAAAAAATATAGGCCAAATATAATTATAAAAAAAAACAAGTGTCAAAAACAGTGATCCGCTAGCTTCCAAAAAGCGCGCGCTTTGTTGACTTTTCTTTTTTTTTAATCCCGCAGTGAAAATGGGTCTCAAGCCAGATGATGACAAACGGCCTAGCAAACTGGCCATCATGGATGAGGATGTATCGGACACACCACGTGAGTATTTTTATTTTCTCCGCTAAGAATAATGAATATTTATATAAACAATTAGTGTAGGTATGTCATTAAACAGATCTTCATTGATACGCTGTAGAGGCTCAGCTTAGCATATCTTATTAGCTCTCACCTATTGTTAAGTCTTATTAGGTGTATTTTATATTTAAAGTACCATTCTACATTAGCTTGTTTTGTAAATAGTGACACTACCTACTTAGTTTGAAATAGGTAGGTACAATGCGATACAAAAATATGAAACAAAAAATTGGTAGGTAGGTGAATATACTTCGTAGGTACCTCAAAAACGTTTCCTAATATCATATACATATTATTAAGTACATTTTTATAAATTAAGCTGGTCAACAATGATAATATTATTCCCTTTCTGCTACCTACCTATAGTGTATAAATTATTACGATAACTGTAATTTTTCTATTAACTTAGTTACATACTTAAAGTCATTGATCAAGTATTTATTGTCCTTTTCTGTTATCACCCATCGCATTATAAACTTTTTGTTATTTACTTTCTCGTTTTAATTAAGGAATTTTCGTGATATGAACTAGGTAGGTATTATTTTTCTGAATTTATGCTTTCATTCGTAGCCGAAATTGTCATTTCAATTCCAATGAATAGTTTACATATAATTTTGTTCCACAATAATAAAATTGAATTAAGCCAAATGTAAGTAAGTAAGTAGGTACCATGAGACATGCAAAGTAATTATGAAAATGCAAAAATTTAATTTTAATTCAGTCTTCGAGGTTGTTAACGAGCACCCTATAAGTTTTACCTGAAGAATACTAATTAAAGACTAAAAGAAAATTAAATGTACCTAAGTACTTAGATTAAAGTAGACAGAACAAATTAAAATTGCAAATAAATGGGAAACTGACTCGTTACTAATGCATTATCTCATTCAATTTAGGTTAGTCAAATACTTACCACGAAGTTTTTGTCTGCGCAAATAACAATTCATATAATAAAATGTAAGTATAAAAACCCACAGCAATGACAAGTAAATAGTCCAGGCAATAAAATTTAGATTAATGTTTTTACATCCTGCCTGACCAGATAAAGTTTCTTCCCATATTAATGCTTACGCAAAGCAAAGCTTAGGATAAGGGTCTGTCCATACAAAACGATACCTTAACTACAACAGATCTTTCTAATACTCCTATATTTCAATGACGGCGTAACAAAATTAAGGATTAAATAGAACTTGAAAAACATCAAAGCTAATCAAATAGGTAGGTACATTATTTCCTACTTTTTCATATCTGATATGTTAAGACTTGTTTTGTTCAAACTCTCGGCGTCAAAAAAATCGCACATATTAACGTGCTCATATCGGCTTCATATAAAAATTAAACATTTTATTCAAATAATTTTTACGTAACATGGCTTTTATATACTCGTTTATTAATCCAGTATTTTCATGTAAAAGGCGATCTGACAGCTAAAATTCGCAACAAGATCGCGTTTCCTATCATAAGTAATGACTTTTATTAATTATTAAATGTGTATTAAACTAGAAAATCTATTTTAATAAAAAACCGTTACGATACGTAACGACAGAACAATTTATAATGATATCGTGGTATCGGTCCTAGTGATGGGACCAATTAAAATCAACTCGACAATTTGAATGAATCATTCAGCTCACTGCAGTTAGTTTCAAAAATCCGTTCTTTCATTATATTTTGAATAAAATAGTATAGACGTATATTATAATATTAAAACATTGTAAAGTGAATTAGAGAAATTACTGTCCTTTCTTCTGGTCATACGATGTTGGAATTTATTCTAAAAATAAAAAGAATTGGTGGCTATAAAATATTTCGAGGTAAAAGGATAAAATATGTGGTCCGGGAGTATCATGCATGATAACGGAGTAGATAGTAAACCATAATTGGAGCTCGCTACATTTAATATAGAAAAGTATACGAATGTTCGTTTATCCAATATTTCAAAAAAATTAGACCCCTTAGAAATGTATTCGACACGTGTACAATAAACTTATTCATTTTGAAAATCAATATAAATGCGTAATAAGGATTTTGTGTAATATTTCAATAAATCATTCTAATTAAAAATATATAGTTTCATTTACTCTCCCTTTGTTTGTCCAAATGTTATGGGGTTTTAACCCCAAACTAGCGCACATTTGTAATTTTTTACGTTTAGTATGTATTGCACAACTTCACCATTTTTAGGGGTTCCGTAGTCTACTCGTCATGTCTGTCCGTCTGTCTGTCTGTCTGTCCTGGCTCGTTCTCCGCCGTTTCTGCACCGATTGCCACTGAAAGATGGTAAAGAGATGTATACTGATAATCCAAAAATTGGTTTTTAACATTATTGAAAAATAATTATTTTTCACCCCCCTTTCCATACAGCGAAAAGTTAATTCGAAAAATAAATTCGACTTACCCCATCGTCTGGTCGGTATCGTTAAAAAGGTATCTTTAAATACAACAAAAATTGCCTTGACATAATGTGGATCAAACCCCCCAGTTTCGAGATATATTAATACAAAGTTAAAATTAGAGCTTCCTCTCCCCCCCCCCCCAACTTTTGAAATACTATTAAAATAATTCTGAAAAAAAATGCTCTATACCTCCAAGTAAGTACCTACGTACAGCCACACATCACAGTAAATACTGTCATACACATTAAGTTGAATATCAGTTGAGGAAATTTGACAGATTGTGGTAACCTGATGTGTGGCTGACTGTACTTTTAACGAAAACTTTAGCGGACTCTGTATCATACATAGTATTTTTAATACAACTTGACCAACTTATGACGTGCAGTTGCCCTAACTAAATGGTAATGTATGGAAATAACTACCTAACTTAACTATGAAAATAAGGTTTAAGGCCCATCTTTTGGATACGGAACACTTTCATGTGCGTGTCCGACACGCTCTTGGCCGGTTTTATTTTACAAACTGACTAAATAAATATTTATTTATCTTACAAGTTTATGATTTGATCTATGGAAAATATTTTATTGAACTAATCGATGTTAAAAATTAATTAGTTGATACCATGGAAATTTTATTACAATCAAGATAACGAAACCTGAACTAATTTCATTTTTCTATGCACAGGCGTCTTGCGCAGTCGAGTGCAAGTATGCGCTAATAACGATAATGCGTTCGTTGCAAGCGATAATTCGTAGTAGGGCCGTAGGTTCGGAGCGTGCGGTCTGCCGGTCGCGTGCTTAAAAACAACGCAGGCCCAATGTTCCGTGACAGTCGGCACAAACTCGCAGGCGCGCTCACCTGACGCCTCGCGTGACGAGACGCGCACTTCGCGTACCTGACAAAAAAAAATATCGAACGTTCCTAACACAAAAAAAAATATAGGCCAAATATAATTATAAAAAAAAACAAGTGTCAAAAACAGTGATCCGCTAGCTTCCAAAAAGCGCGCGCTTTGTTGACTTTTCTTTTTTTTAAATCCCGCAGTGAAAATGGGTCTCAAGCCAGATGATGACAAACGGCCTAGCAAACTGGCCATCATGGATGAGGATGTATCGGACACACCACGTGAGTATTTTTATTTTCTCCGCTAAGAATAATGAATATTTATATAAACAATTAGTGTAGGTATGTCATTAAACAGATCTTCATTGATACGCTGTAGAGGCTCAGCTTAGCATATCTTATTAGCTCTCACCTATTGTTAAGTCTTATTAGGTGTATTTTATATTTAAAGTACCATTCTACATTAGCTTGTTTTGTAAATAGTGACATCTACTATAGTTTGAAATAGGTAGGTACAATGCGATACAAAAATTATTAAACAAAAATTGGTAGGGTAGGTGAATATACTTCGTATGTACCTCAAAAACGTTTCCTAATTAACGTTTCCATATTATTAAGTACATTTTTATAAATTAAGCTGGTCAAACAATGATATTATTATACCCTGTCTGCTACCTACCTACTGGGTGTATTAATCACGATAACTGTAATTTTTCTATTAACTTAGTTACATACTTAAAGTCATTGATCAAGTATTTATTGTCCTTTTCTGTTATCACAAATCGCATATAAACTTTTTGTTATTTACTTTCTCGTTTTAATTAAGTAATTTTCGTGATATGAACTAGGTGGGTATTTTATTCTTTCTGAATTTAAGCTTTCATTCGTAGCCGAAATTGTCATTTTAATTTCAATGAATATTTTACATAGGTATAATTTTGTTCCACAAATAAAAATTGAAATTAGCCAAATGTAAGTAAGTAAGTAGGTACCATGAGACATGCAAAGTAATTATGAAAATGCAAAAAAATAATTTTAATTCAGTCTTCGAGGTTGTTAACGAGCACCCTACAAGTTTTACCTGAAGAATATTAATTAAAGACTAAAAGAAAAATAATATGTACCTACTTAGATTAAAGCAGACAAAACAAATTATAATTGCAAATTTGGGAAACTGACTCGTTACTAATGCATTATCTCATTCAATTTAGGTTAGTCAAATACTTACCACGAAGTTTTTGTCTGCGCAAATAACAATTCATATAATAAAATGTATAAAACCCACAGCAATGACAAGTAAATAGTCCAGGCAATAAAATTTAGATTCATGTTTTTACATCCTGGTTGACCTGACCAGATAAAGTTTCTTCCCATATTAATGCTTACGCAAAGCAAAGCTTAGGATAAGGGTCTGTCCATATAAACGATATAGCTGGAGGCACGAAAGTATAGCGATGACCGTTATTTTGCGCACTTGTAAAAAGGAAGACTTTCTATCAAAATTGGCTTCTGCGCACTCAAGGTCATAACTACACTTTCTTGCCTCGGACTTATACCTTAACTACAACAGATCTTTCTAATAATATCCTATATTTCAATGACGACGTAACAAAATTAAGATTTAAATAGAACGTGAAAAATATTAAAGCTATTCAAATAGGTAGGTAGGTACATTTATTTCCTACATTTTCATATCAGATATGTTAAGAGCTTGTTTTGTTCAAACTCTCGGCGTCAAAAAAATCGCACATATGAACGTGCTCATATTACGGTTTCATATATTAAAAATTAAACATTTTATTCAAATTTTTTTACGTAACATGGCTTTTATATACTCGTTTATTAATCCAGCATTTTCATTTCAACCCTGACGGGCTCAGCAAAGAGAATGCGAAAGTATTTAACTTGCTAGTAGGTATAAGTTAAGTTATCATAGCATTTTATCTTAGTTAAATACTATAAAAGTAGTCTACGTTAAAATAAACCGCCTACAGATAAACTAACATAACAGTTTGCCAAAGTGATTAAATTATTACACTCAGCAGAAAAACAACTTTAAAACTTATCCACTTTCCCCATTTTATTTACGTACAGACATTAAGTCCAAAAGGTACCTATCACAGAATACCCATATTACTTATGTCTTTTCGGGTTACATACAGGCTGTATCTGTGAACATTTACATCCCTTTAACCACGTGTTCTACCAACCATTCTAAACAACATTTGTTCTATGACTTTTAAAAATTCGCATAAAAAATTACATCTTTCCATACAAAGTCAGTCACGTGACTTGGTCATTTTGTATGGGGAGTCGACAAAATTTTCGAAGAATTTGGAAAAGTTGTTGAACAAATGTTGTTCAGAATGGTTGATAGAACACGTGGTTAAAGGGATGTAAATGTTCACAGATACACCCTGTATAAGCTGTGGCCTTACGTCATACTTTAGCCTTTTCTCTTTCTAATAGATACTTTAACTTTAGCCTTTTCTCTTATTGTTGATATGTCACAGATTCCAATTAAATTCTTCACACTATTGTCATGTGGAACTAATAATAATATTATCATACCGCTTCTGACTCTTAAGAAATTTAAATAAAGCATCTTGTTTCAGTTTCTTCAGATTTGTGATATTCACACACAAACCAATCAAACGGATATTTAATCAGTTCAGAAGTTGAACATTCCCTTATCCAAGCAAATATTAAATGATGCGATTGAATCTTTTTTTTTATAAGTACGACTGTAGGCCAACGTTTGACCACAATCGCACCTGATGGAAAGTGACGATGATGTCTATGACACGCGTTTGCCTAGAAGATGCCTGTTCACTCTTGCCTTAAAGATGTCCAGGTTACCTATAGTGGTAGGGAAAAACAGACCTCGGCAGGGAGTTCCACTCCTTAGCTGTCCGTCCGTATGATAAATGTGGAAGTGAATCGCTTCGTACGTGCAGGGGGCAAATCTACCACATAAGCATAATAAATTAATAAGCTTTATTATTACAAGCAAGCGGTGAGGAATAATTTGAGACACCATCCTGTTCCCAAACTAAGGTATTTTTAAGATTTGGTTCCCTTGTGCTTTGAAAATCATAAACAACGAAGGAAAACTTAGTTTCGTAATATTAATTCTAATCTTGGCCAATAGATGTCGCTGGACCAAGATTACATCGCGCAAGAGTTTTGTATTTTCGGTTTCCCTTTAAGGCTTTTCGTTATCTATAGACTTTTCCTTTTTTATAGTATTAGATAGATTGGCCAAATCTAATATACTTGTAATTACTTCGAATAAAAGCTAAGTTATTTACAAACTTATAAAGACAAATCTTACAAAAAGGTACTAATTGAAGCATGTTGAGAGTAAGTTAATGGTCTTTACTGTGAATTGAATAGTTTAGCACGTGAATGAAAATGATTGTGTAAACAGGTGGTTTGGCCTAGAGGTACAGACGGCGTCAGCTCGAGTTACTCCCTCGCAGTGCAAAAATAGCACTTGTCTCTCAGACAATAGGGTCTTAAAGTTCTAATAAGGGTAACTCCACATGTCGCGTCTGTAATACTCAGAAACGTTGAAGACTTTATTTGGTAGGATATAAAATTCGACAATAGATTGTTAATTGTTCATCTAATTGACAAGTGGAGATTCCTAATAGGTACAAATTTAGGACCCAATTTAAAATAATACCTAATAATAGAATGTTTAAAGAAGTGGTCTAGGAAAGTAATAAAGTGAAAAGTAAAATATCATCCATCATAGAAACCAAGTCATCGGCACTTTATTATAGGACTAGTGGCCCGCCCTCACTTCGCTTCGGAACCGTAATTCAGAAACGAACCAATAGATGGCGCTGTGTCCGATTACATCGCGCAAGCGTTTCGTGTTTTCGGTTTACCTATAAGCCTTGTCGTTGTCTATAGAAGTTATCTCTTTATAAATAGTACCTATAGAAGATAGAATAGAAGTAGTATAGATTAAGCTTAATCTCCACGCTTGCTTATTACATGCGTAAATATTGCGTGTTAAACGGGATTGGAATGAGTTTTAGCCTTTAGGGCCTAAGGATAACAATCGGGTTAAGTGTAAGAACTAAAAAATAAACGGAGCGATTTTTCGAATATTCAAATATCAGAAGAGATAAGAACGATGCAATGTAGGCTTCTGTAAAACAACAATATGTATTTTAGTATACAGTAACAATGTGCGCAGGCTTCAAGCTAAGCAAGTACCTAGGTGTTTGTTTGTACAACTTTATTCAAAGAAATTATTTTACGTCAATAAAGGAACTTTCCACGAATGTTTTGAAGTCAATTTGAAAACAATAAGTTAGTATCACTTGTATTTGCATGTTACACTTAGTAATTAGATATGAATCCCCCAATGTAGTCTACTTATGCCAAGTTGACTACTTTGGGGGACATCAAAGATAAGTATATTGTTTTATTAGCCATGTCATCGCATTATTTTCATGGGAAGAAAAAATAAGATATTCCTTTTCTAAAAGATATCATCGGCCACACTTCTGACTCCTCTGGTGTTGCAAATGTATATGGGAGGTAATCGCTTACCATCAGGTAATCCGTCTGCTCGAATACATACTCCCTATCTTATATAAAAAATCTGCCAGTCACAAGTTTATTTTTATTAGTGTCAAGATTTACGAAGTCTGTACAGGCCGGACACCGTCTTATTTGGCCGGACACGCAACCCTAATCCTGTCCGGCTTTATCCTGACGCTGAGCAACCCTAGTACGTTGTTCCACGAGTATACAAGTATGGAAGTAGCTAGCACAGTAGCTAGGCTGGGCGAGCGCGTATTCAAGCCGCATGCTTATTATTGGTAGACCAGGTACAGGTACTTACAGGTATTTTTCTACGACACAGTAAAGTTCCCGGGTCGAGCAAATTCGAACATAGCTCGGGTTTGTGATCACCAATCCTGCATTAGGCAAGCGTGGTGATTAAGCCTAATCCCATCATAGTAGCGATGACTTGATTTCTGTGATGAGGCCTTTGCCCTGCAGTAGGAACAGTATATTTTAAGGCTTTTTACAGTAAAGTTACATAACCAATATTATTGAAAAACATATAGTTTTATAAATAAGACCCACTCAATGGCAAGTAGCGTCCCCACGTGCGCACGCGCTCCAGTTGCGAAACCTCAATTACACGTAAGTATTCGATGTGTCGTTCGACAATCGACTCGATAACAACTTGCGAAACGATCTCTTGTTTGTGATATTCGATTATTTTTCAATGGAAAATGCATGTCAAGGATCTGTTTAGATGTAGAAAGCGTATGACTATGTCACGCACGTCTGTGTCGAGGCGATCGATCATGTTACCTATGTCTTGTGTCATTCATTAATATGGACTGGTCAATGGATAATGAAATTGGGAGTGATGGTAGTTCAGTGGAATGAACGTGGCCCTCCAAACGGAAGGTTGTTGTTCTAAATCCGAGTATCTGGATTTATTTTTATTTTTTCAGACCTATCGTAAACCAGTATTTAGTTGGTCTGGTTCCCTTGTTTAAAGATTGCGAAGGTCAAACAGCAGTCGCTTAATTATAATTACCAAAATCTTCGTATTATTTTTGAATCATGATCGTCATTTTTGCAAATGTTCAATAAGCGAAAAATATGGTCACTTACAGCGAAAGTCATTTCGGATTTTTTTCAATCCTATCGTAACAATGATTCGGTTAGTCTGGTTCCCCTGTTTAAAGATTGTGAACGTCAGACAGCGGTGGCTTCATTGTAATTACCAAAACCTTCGTAATGTGTTTGAAGCAGTCGTCATTTTTGCAAATTTTCACAGCATTACATTTTTTCACAGAATGTCATTTCGGAAAAGTCATGCTGTTTCCGTTAGTTGAAGCTATAAGTATAATGGTAACCTGCTATTATAAAATAGACAATTCTGGAAAACAACTCGACTAATAGAATAATCGTGATGAGACGATCCAGTTAAATGTATAGGTACGAGAACAAATAGGCTATACTTACCAGCACAACTGTAAGACATATACTCAATTCAATTCTAATTTCACATTGAATTTGCGAAGTGTGATGTTAAATGCTCATAATATCTTTTTAAAATTCCTTTGTTTGTACATCACATACTTGAATTGTTATGTCAAAACCGAATTTTCGATATTATCTTCATTCCTAACATTGAAGATCGTGTGCAAAAGTTTCCTTGATAGAACAACATTAATAAAACCAAGAACAGTCATAATTAAAGCAATATTACAAAAAAAAACTACATGCAAATCTAGATCAATAACTATACGTACTACTACTACCTCGTAGAATAAGAAACAAACACATAAACAAATCTATTTTAAGCGCAACATTATTAATTTGATTGAAACAGGTTATTTTACCATTAAATGTGCGTGAAATTTAAATTATGTCCGGTCATCCACAGAAGTTGGTGGACAAAAAACTTTATGAACACTAAGCTGACAAAATTGACACAATACATCGGTTACACGTTTAGTTTGCTTATGTAATAATGAGGTTTTTATAGTGGTTAGTTCAATCGGCACGGTTTTTTTTTAATTTCGTCTGTAGGTACTTACTTATTGACTTTTTTATCAAAGATATTAAACATTATGTTGTTCAAAGACATGGTCCAAGCGATGTAAATTTTCACAGATATAACCTGTATGTAGGCATCTGTTAGCCGTAAGGCTACAAGTGGAAAAACTTGTTGATAATATACGTGCACTTACAATAACATCCAGATGAATTAAACACATCGTCGAATAGCGACTGCAGATCATCAAGAAACTGACCACGATATCACTAGTGATCGGAAATTTGGGCGTTTATGCTAAACTTGACATTATAAGTAGTTAGAAAGATTATATTATTATGCCTTTTTAAAACCGCGTGCCGAATCGTTCGAAGGTTCTTCTATTAGTAAGTATCTTTACCTAGTTACGTGTATTCAAGTAATTTCCGATCACTGCATCACGCTTTCGTGTGACCACAACTCGCGGCCTGAGGCAGGACGAGTGTACTTGCCAACGCTTACCAGAAAATTGACGACTAGAGGCAATAAGATTAGCAAAGCTACAAAAGGTCCCATTGGGTCGAATTGCTCCATGATTAAAGGCGTTGATCATAATTATTTTACGAGTAGAAAGCTACGTTAACCCCGAGCAACAGGTTGATGTCTACGGAATATTGTTTATTTAATAGTGCATGGTGCGAACAGAAAGCTTGTTCAAAATATAATGAGCACACAATATTATGGTAAATAGAACGTGTTACGATAACAAAGACAATAACTTGATCGCATGGATTACTAGTATAATGCACTCGATTGCAATTAAATGTGCATTTTTAAGTAGTTTTAACTACACGAGGTGTCTGCACGCGTTTATCTGATTCTACTCGGTTGATGTCAAGGGCTTCTTTAGATTCATCACAGTTCTATGGATTTGCATACTCTTCGTGATTTTCCTCACGATCTAGGCTTTTGTCTTATTCTGTCATGATTATGATTGACGTGTCAATTCTGACATTGTTCAGTTTTCGTATGTAAACAACAATAACGCCAAATTTCGACACCCTTATTACAAAATAGTAGTCTCAGATTCAAAAGTGATGCTATCACTTTTATAAATATGATACCAAAAGGGAGATATGTATGTTAAATCTCTGTTAGTAGGTATTGAACAAGTTTTAAAGAAATAAATGGGTTAGTAATAATGTATATAAGTATCTTAAGAAAATGTATCACATGTTACTTTTAATACAAACTAAGTATAAATTTAGGATTTTTTAAAAGTTTACTGATAAAATTATACTCCTTGTCATTATAACGTCGTAAGGCCCAGACAGCAGACACTAAGGAAATCAATTGTTTTTGCCTTTCAATAGGCTTTTGGGTCTTACGACCATAATATAATATTATTATGGCTTAAAGTACAAGTAAAATTAAAAGGATGTAACAACCTAAAGATGCGTAACGCGACCTTGGTTAGCCGATCTGATATCGAGGAAGTATTTCCACAGCGGCTTCGCAACCATCCGTCCTGCGGGGAAGATGCAATACTGAAGGCGACAACTAGCACTTTTAACTATCGTTGTTGCGTCGTTTAATTGTAGGTATAGTTAATGATACGCCGTACTGTGGACAGCAAAAGTGTACGGTTTGTTGATTTAGTGTAATCAGAAGGAAAAGTTGGAAAAAACGCAACCGCTGAGTTTCAGATTGGGGTGCGCAATAGAAATTTTGTGGTATCTCTCATAGAATATAATTGAACTTGGTTTTTCGCTGAATTTTATAATATGTTAATTTATGTGGGATATGGCTTGTTTCATATTATCTTCCATAATCCCCTAAGGCCAAGACTGCAGACAATAGAAAGTCATTAATTTTGGAATTAAAAGGATTTTCTGTCTTTATTTTTTTTTCTTTTTATTTTCATGATCAAAATTAATTTACGAATCATGCTTCGTCGAATGATCAGTGTGAAACAACAGTCGATAGTGTCGATACTCTATTAAGGCTTGCAAATCATAGATTGTTTTATTAGAAATCTTATGCGTGAGATCATGCAATGTCTAAGTACATCGTAAAATAAAAAATAAAAGGGATGAAAGGAGGAAAAAAGGAAGATAGTGAAAAGCCCAATGTAAATGTTTACAGATATTGCATATGTATAAGTTAAATGATACAAATCTTATCATGAGTCTGCTGGACCTGTTGATATTCTATCTACTTAGTTATAATACATACTTTATGTTTCCTGCGATAGTGTTAAGATTATCAATATTGTTTCGAAATCTAATGATACGATTGTGAGTGACAAGACAATGCTAGGATTAAATATAATGTGAGTTATACGATTTCAGTATAAAATCTTGTTCCTAAGTGAAACTCAATTTAATTTTTTTTCAAACACTAGTGATTCAATATACTTAGCGTAAATTAGGTTACATACTCTTAATTATTTACGCTATATTGAATTATTACATTTTCTGTGTTAGCTATTGTTTTCGAAATTGGCAGTCTTGTACTCGTACCAACTCCCATGCCTCCGAAGATAAGAAAGTATTACTTATATTTTTATACTAGTGGCCCGCCCTCACTTCGCTTCGGGACCGTAATTCAGAAATGAACCAATAGATGGCGCTGTGTCCAATTACATTGCGCAAGCGTTTCATGTTTTCGGTTTACCTATGAGCCTTGTCGTTGTCTATAGAAGTTATTTATTTATAAATGGTATAGATGAAGCATACGTTATGCCATTGGTCCTGCACCTGATCTTTCTCCATTTGGACTGTTTAATTGGCCGTTTAATCCTCCTAGTTCACTTCTCGTTAAGATTGCCAGAGCATAGCCGCAATAACTTTCTCTCTTTTGTTTGGTATTTCGGTAGTGAGTAGTAGGAAAATAAACATACTACTGATGGAAAAACCTGTCATCAATGTCAATATGTGAGGTCAACATACAGGTAACAATTTTAAATAGAAATATGCAGTAGTTAGGTACCCACTTCCTTATCTTCTATGAGGGTCTAAGTCAGAAGTTCCCAATCTTTTTCTGACCACTCCAGTTTATTGTCAAAAAAGATACTCTTAGACTGCTGCTCCAAACATGGCGTGATGCAGATACGCTTCGTTATACCTACATTATAGATATTTTTGTCTGTAACCACTCTTTTACGTACGTTCACACAAAATTGGGGAAGTAGATATATCCATCCAGTCTGACTAAATATACTCATAGTTTCAAAACTAACGGTGTCTACAGGGTGTAACTAAAAGGGGGTATCATCCCAAAGTGAACCGCTTCTGAAACAGTTTAAAAATCTCATTTCAGAGTATTTAACCGGCCAAGTTAATATTACGATTAGAATATTTAATTGAAATCCGATTCTTCGTGAAATCCATTTCAATTCGCACATCACTAATGAAGCAATCAGCTGATAGGGATATTAAACTTTGACCGCTCCTTTTTGAATAAGTTACCGCCCCTTGCATTCCTGACAATTGTTTGCATACAAAATTTTATAAATGAATTACGGGAAAATTGTTTATCTTTTTTTTAAATTATTTTTTATTAATTTGAAACTTTGCATATACCTCTAGAACCTACACAAGGTACACATTATTTCCCTTTATGGTTGATACCCCCTTTTTGTTACACCCTGTACAGATTACTCTCTTATAGATAACTTACAAGTATTTTTTGCCCTCATGAACCTCTGACGGTCCACGGATTACATTTTGGGAACCAATGGCCTTACTAAAGAGCCTTGGCAAACTAGCAAAATGATGACATTGACATTGAAATTGTCTCAAAAGTAATGAGTGTCCAGTTTATTATGTTGTCGAATAAAACGCAGGATATTGAGCGTTATTTTTATGCAAATAGCGCCTCAAGTACTTATAACCTTGGCTTATTATTTTATATGCAAGTATTACATAAAACTTTGTCAACATTGCCAAAAAAATTGCAAGTACATTAAATTTTATAGTAAGTAGTAGCGTCGTCGTATTTAGCGTCATCAATAAATGTTCAATTTGATATTAGATTTAATGTAAGTAGTTCTTCGGAATCTAAATAAATTAAGTAAATCTAATAATTAACGTGTTAATGATAATGAACACGAAGATTCCGACTATATACTGAATAGCTAGGACTTTACATACTTATATTTACGATGGTGTTAAATACATCGTTTTAAGAACATTTGATATGAGGCTATCAGTGCAAAAGTGGTGTAACACACATACTCGTAGGTATTCTTTTGGTGATTCTCGATTTGGTTTTGGTGTACTTAATTAATATACATTCGTTACATATGATCTTTTGCTTTAATATGTTTGTTGCGCCATCGTGCGTGTTAACAAATAATAATTCGAGATTAAAGTGCATAATCCTGACACGCGCAAGTGGACCTAAGTTAAGTAAATGACACAATAAAGACAGTGTTTTATTGGATGTATCTCCTTATTATAAGCAAAAAGTTATAGGGTAAATAAAATATGCTAAAAAAGTGTTAAAGATACACGAACCTTCGACAAAAATGGAAAGGTGTGCCTACTAAATATATTTCGACTCCTTTTGAAATTCAAGTCCGTAACAGCTGTAGTTATTTCATCAACATTCGAATAGGTGTTATCATGGGGCTCTATAATATTAAATATTATTTTAAATAACACTACAATATTTCTTTATCAGATCGTTGCTCTCGTTAACTTCCCATAAATGTTTATTGCGCGACCGCATGTGTTATATAATACCAGGTGATTGGATTCGCGGGCTATTGCTTTTTATTTGATTCAATGCTATTATGATCTTTATTTGAATCGTCGTAAGAACCGTCGAAATTTGATATGCAGCTGCAGATTGGAGTGATTGTTAAGTTCTTGATTAAATAATCCGTTTCAGAATTAGAACGAGACGAGCGTGTTGTATCTTAATCTAGACGATGGTGCAATTGCGGTTTTAAATTTAGTAACTTAAGGTCGTAAAAACCAAAAGCCTTTTGAAAGTCAAAATTAATTGATTGTCTATTGTGTCTGCTATCTGGAATTTAGGTTATTGTAAATGATAAATGTCTATCTTCTCTTAACAATATTTTGCTACCCTATTATAGTAATAGACGACGTTTCTCATCTTTATTACCTAAAGATTTCCTTGAAGAAGTCGTTGTTAATGATAAGACCTTTTATACTATGGCCTTTTATACTTATACTATGACCAGTTTTGATCTTTGTATCCTCAATTTAATTTGTCCATTTTAATGCAAGTTCTACCTAGGTTATTGCCTGTTTCCAATATATAGGTAGTTATTTTGGATAGAAACATTTTTCTTACAGATCTATCATGACATGTCTAATCTATGAATCAATCTGAATTATTTATCAGATATTTTAACTTTATAGCTACCTACTTAATACAAGTACCTAGGTAACATTCGCAATCTTAAACAGAATTTCCAATATCTATGAGTACCTAACTATGATGAAGAGGAAAGATTTATAATATTTGAATGTTTGTAAGGAAAACTTGATGGATTTGGAATATCCATTCAAACATAGTCGATTGCTTCGTGTAACATACTATAGTATTACATTTTACTACAAGAAATTTGTCTCTTAGTTTTTGCGTTGTCGCAACAGCCAATAATTGAATTCACACAACATCTCATATATTGACCCGACTCCATATTAACGTCGTAACGCCCAGACAGCAGACGCAATGGAAAATCAATTGTTTTATGCCTTTTAAAAGGCTTATGGGCCTTACGACGTTAAGTAGCTTTTAAGCACTTGTGTTACAGATATCAGACAACAGAGGAAACATAAACATTAATAATTAAATACATATACATATAACACCCAGACACTGAACAACCCAAGTGTTCGTCACACGAATGTTTGTCCAGGGTGGGTATCGAACCCACGACCTTTGGCGTTTGAGGCAGGGTCAATACCAAATTCACCATTGGACTAGTCCAGTCAGTTTTACGACAGCTGCATCTTCATTCGTTGTTCGAGAACGAATGATTACAAAATGAATGAAAGTTACACCTTATACCTAATTATTGTGCTAAAAGTGTTTTTCGCAATTTGGCTCAGACATTTTTGAGAAATTTGAATGCTAAGATCATTTTGGTTCTGACTGTACCTAAGTATTACTTTAGTGGTAATAAAAGTTTGATATTTATTACGTATATCCACGTGTAATGCTTTAGGTAGGCACTATTATGTTGGTCTAAGTGTGTGTATGCAACTTAGTTGAACAATTTATTCCGATTTTCAAACGAGGATGCTAACGATGTGTCTTTATCACCGGTACGGACGCGATCGGGTAAATGAACGCATCGTTTTTGCAGTACAATTAACATAATAATAAGTTAATTAATATTTTAGCATACACGTGCCGTGACTTTTGTGATGTACCTACAACTAATTTAACTTATAGAATTTTGTAAATTCTCATGCTCTAGAATTATAAAAGTTAGCACTCCACGTTGGAGAATGAAACGTCAATCCTAGTTGAAAGAATTGTATCAGATCGGAGCCCCAAGAGGATATATCTCGGACTTACCTATAGATCGTCGGCCAGTGGGACGGCTTGGGGGCAATTCGTCCCAAAAAAGGTCGTCCCAGAATTTCAAAACATTTTTGAAGGTTACTGATGTCCTAGCCCAACGTCACTAATATTTATTGTTTTGTAGAAATTAGTGACAATAATATTGGTTAGGTTAAGTTAGAACAGTGGGTCGTGGTGCGAGGGCTCCGTGCTATTTGCCCCACGACTAAGTATCTCCCGCGATGGACGATGAGGGAGAGTCCCAGGGGTTTTAGTCGGTAAACCCCCAAGTCGGTTTTTTGGGACGATTTGGCCCGTAACCCAGTAGGACGCCCATGCTATCGATTGGCGGGATATAGTGAACGCGTACCTCCAAGAATTGGAAGCAGGAGATTGATTGTGATTTTAGTTTGAAAGATATCGACAATCCTTTTGTCTATGACAGACACTCCGGTTATTATTAGATAGTGACCTCATTCCAACGCAAATATTCTAGAACAATTAATCCCTTAAGGAAACAAGCCTTGTAGACATGTGAAATGAACATTCTTTTAATGCCAGAGCAATAAAAGTCTACTTATATCAGACGATTGAAGGCAAGCCACTTTATGCATATATAATTACATTATGCGTCATTAAAATTGTCTTTTAAAAATGGGAGAGCAAAACCTACGTAAGTAAATCTAATCCTATAAACCGGCAGGATATTGTTTGGCAAAGAAATTTCAATATTTGTTTACGGAATATGTAGGTGGATCCACTTAGGATACCTATTACCTACTTACTTCTAAACTTAAGATGCACATGTAAGTAAATTACTAACTTCCTAGCCTTTACTTGCTAAGATACTAAATAAAAAGATCCCGATAAAATTATAAGAAATGGCTCAATTGTTAATTTTGATCACTTTGAGAGTTTGGATTAAGTACCTACTACCTACCTATTTGCGAATCACGCTTGCTCAATGCAAAACCGATCAGGATATCAATTTCAAGAAGAAAAATAAAATAACAAAAAGTACCAGTAACACTAAAAATGCATAACATGTCATAGATAATAATTAATGACAATGTGGTTTCAATGTTGAACGGTCAATAAAACATGTTTTATACGAGTAAGTATTACTTAGGTAGGTACATACATGTAAAATAATACATAAAGAAATTTAAGACATGAAGTGCATCATAAACTAAGTGTTAGTTGTCCTTTGGTTTATTTGCACAATGGGTTTGTACAAAAATTATATAGGTATATCATACTCGAGTATGATATTTTTGCGAGTGTCTGTTCGTCATGCATAATTTGGAGTGGTTGTAGCAAGATATTGCCGGTGTTCGCATTGAGAAAAGTGCTGAAATTACTTATTTCAGGATAAAAATTATACTGACGATGACGGAGACCCTTAAAATTAACACCGTAGTCAGTTTCGGAAAGAGTCCAGACTGAATGATATCCTAAGAAATAAATAAACTCACACAACGTCTCGTTCATTGACCGTACTAAGTAGCTAAAGGACTTGTGTTACAGATATCAGACAACAGAGGAATCAAAATACTATATACTAATGTACCTAAATAACCTTAATCTGATTATGCAAATAGAAAGTATCAGCAGGATTCTCATACAGATATTAGGCTTTTGGTCTTCAAGTACATTTATATAGTCGTATCTAATCAAACATCACAACCACACTAAACATAATTTGGTCCCGCAGCGCACAGGATTTGCTGTTGCTGTTTACATTTTTCCACGAGGAAATCTTTTAATTGCGGTTAAATCAGATTCGTCAATACGGAAGCGATGCGAACCCTGAAGAGATGCGTGGCGAGTAGCAAACGGTCTTGACTCACGAGGAAGAGCGAGAGGCCTTCGGGCGTCGCAGTCTATGGAATAATGAGCAAAGCGATGAATAACACTTTCTGCATAGCACGTAGAATAGAAATCAGGCTCACAGTGGTTCCCCTGGCTTGTTCTTTACATGCCAAGGTACTTTTGCTTGTAGGCACTATTGATCAGACTTAAGCAATTAGTGCAGTAGTTTTATCCGAGTATTTATCATCTCAGATACGTAATTCTCGTTTTCTATCGTGCCTTGTGACTCAAAATTCTTGACAAACATTTTAAGTAAAAGTAAAGTAGCCGCATTTATAGGGCCTGTCTCACTGTAGGCCAAAGGCCTCCATCACAGAAATCAAGTCATATCGTTACTATGATGGGATTAGGCTTAATCACTACGCTTGCCTAATGCGGATTGGTCATTGATGATTGAACTATTGGTAATTCTAATAATCACTTATTTTTCATCAGTTATTTCAGAGAAATTGTTATCCACATTTTCGTTTTATTTTATTTTTTATTTATTTCTCAATGTCCTCTAGTACGTTCAATAGAACATTAACAAACAAAGTATTTTATGACTTCTTCCAAGATTTTATACTTCCTGTCTGTTATTAAGAACCTTCGTAGATTCAAAGTCACTATGCTCTATTATAATAACAACTCTAAATAAATAGGAAGCGTATCATTTGGAAGGAATAACTTCATGCTGTCATATATTGCGATTGCAAAGTAGAACTTAAGTGCGGCAATCAAACTGCAATTGATCGAATCTTCACTAATTGCAGTTCGCGGATAACAACTGAACAATTTGCCAGTACTTACACTACATAGACTTATACGACGTATACGAGGTCTACATAGACTTATACGAGTATGACGTATTTAGATACCTATCTAAAGATACTTAGTTTATCGGAGACCGGAGTCGACAATCAGTTGATGCAGGTACGAGTACCAAATAACATCTTATATCGACCTCATCTCAAGGTTTTTTTTTCTAATTAGTATCTTGCAATCAGTCCGATCTCGAGTCCGAGACAGTCCGAGTCAACAAGTAGATGTGTTGTTCGAACAATATTCAGAACCAACTTGGATTTGGATGTAGGATTCTGAAAATAAGGTACCATGTTATTGCTACCATGGGCTTTGTTCTCCAACAGTTGGAAAACCATTGCACGCTAATAGAGCCACGCTTCGGCATGAACGGGCCGACTCGACCGGAGTGCTTACTTTGGGGATTGGGGGGAAAGGGTCAAAGGTTGGCAACGCACTTGAGACTCCACTGGTGTTGTGGGTGTCTGTGAGTGGCGGCAAGCGCTTACCATCAGCTATCCGTCTGCTTGTCTTCCCGTATAACATAAAAAAATACCTTGCCGTTCTGCAGGCAGCATTGTTACTCGTTTGAGCTCTGTCAGTTACTTGTATTTATTACTTTACTAACTTGTTATTTTAAATAAGTTACTTATCGTCGTATACACTAAGTTACTTAAGTAATTATACATATCTTTTAATTACGACAAATATGCCACAATAAAGTTCATAATTAATGTATCCTGTCACATAATAAGAATGACGTATCAGATTTCGTCGTTTTTTTTAATTTATTTATGATATTTGTTATAGAGTGCTTATAATTTTGAATAACTTGATTATAAAATGTAGTGTAGCTATAAATAGGGATGCTATTTCTGAATTGACCTTCATGAAGTGGACGTAATTCCTGTTTCGTATTCTAGAACATTTTTACTATCGAAAATTGTTGAGTCTTGAATCAGCTCGGGTACAAACTGGATCTATAAGTCAGAGAACGCAGTAGCAGGTAAAGTTTTCAATATTTTTTATCGATGTATGTTTTTGCCATATAGGTAAGTATACAGGATGTGCCTGTGAACATTCACATCCATCGTCCCTTTAACCAGGTGTTCTACCAATCATTCTGTACAACATTTGTTGTATGACTTTTGGTAATTCGCATTAAAAAAATAGGACCTGATGTGCGCTGTCTGTAGATTTTTTTAAAAGCATCCAATTTCTTATACAGTCTATTTTTTGAACTGAATTTCTTATACATGATAAAATGAAAAAATATTTTATATTTCATTTTTCCTGAGTTAATATGATAATAAGTATGGGAAATAATAATATCAGAAAACATCATAATGTCAACCTGATTTCAAAGTACTTTAGGACACAGGTACTCGTATCTTGGAAAGGCTTGGAAATTCTCAAATTGGCCTTATTTACGACTTTAGGTCGTCTATTTCAGGGTAAAAAAGGTTTCTACGCTTTAATTCTAAATGTAGATTTGTTTAGGTGAATGACTCAGCAGAATGCGAGCCTCTCGCGTGCCCGACGCAATGGCACCAGGCTAACCCACCAGGGTCGTATAATCAAAACATACTACTCACGTTATGGTCTAGAAATAGGGTTAATTGCTACAGCTGTAGAAAAGTTCACAAAACCCCCGCCTATCAATTGTTAAAGAACAATCAACCAAAATTGTTAAAGAACAATCAACCATCCAAAGGGTAATCCATCAACTTATTTACCTATACTTTATCTACAATTTACTAAGGATCAGAAAACACAAACCTATCCTATATCTGTGGGCATTTACATCCCTTTAACTACGTCTTCTACCAACCATTTTGAACAACATAAATGTTCTACAACTTTGCGAAATGCGTCGAAATTTTTTTCGACTACTTTTACAAAATGGCCAAGTCACGTGACAACATAACGTCACATTGTATTCAACAGTTATTTTTTTTAGCAAAATTCCAAAAATCATTGAACAAAATATGTTGTCTATAATGGTAAGTAGAACAAGTGGTGCTAAATTTTAATATTTACTGATACAACCTGTATTATTCTTTCATGCATCAGTCTTTTTCTTCTTCCTTGCCCTTTCCCTGTGTTTAAGGTCGGGTCTCCTTAAATTTGGACAGGATATCTTGGGTTTTCTGATGCAGCTGATTATAAAATTTACTGGGTAATACTTACCCATAATATACCAACACATTCTTTAGGATATTTTATACTTATTTTTACTGGAAATATTAACTCCTTTAATGGACTTTTTGAAATGAAATTGAAACCAACTGTTATGTGGTTCACTATCCAAAGCTATCAATGTTGTTTATTAAATCATCTCCTATTTATATTTCAGTGGTGTTTACTTACGCTGGAGGTTCTTCAATTGAACGAATGATCGCCATACACTTTTTAACCCGTTGCGTTGCGTGTTTGACTTTGATTATAAAGACTTCCAAAATTTTAGAAGGGATAATAATACGTAATCGACACAAAATATTTCGAGGTACGAACGAGTACTCAGAAGATGACAGTCCATACGTAGCGGCCATTGACCTCGCTAAAGAATTGACGGGTAAAAACCTGACCATTTTAAAGATTGTCTTATTGATTATTGTTTTTTGTTGGGTAGTAAATTGTTGTCTAAATTCGCAGTTGTAAAAAGTACTACATTACAGATACGGACAATTGAATGGTTGGTGATTGATAAACTAATAATGGTACATTCCCAAGGACCAATCGTGAATAGCTGTAGATTTATTTGCATAATAAAGCGAATGTACCGTAAAAAAGTGAACGTAATCTATTTATACATCTGTAAGTAGAAAAAGTAACCTATTGCGATTTTGCGTAAGTACTTGTACTACTGCGTTTTTTTCCATTCCTTTGTACACAAGAGCCTTTACGAGTTAATTTGTACGGAAGACACAAATAGCATATTAACGGCTATGACGTCAAATGATTCAAAATTGTGGTTGTTTACTTGGTTTTATTTTGACCCTTCTTGTGGTATTTATTCGTATTTCTATATTTAGAAAGGGTCAACATATTTACATAACTACCTAAGGCGCTAATTTAGCCGGATCTGATCGGATTTCATGCATGAGATAACCTGCAACAAAATTTAAATAATTTACCTACATTTTGCACAAAACTGATAATGAAGTAAGTAATTGTACTTATACAAACAAAAAATAAAGACTTATATCTGGCGATATTAAAAATACAGAAGTTTATTAGTTACCTAACTGAATCATTAATTTATCGAAACTAAAAAATCTACATTGCTTTGTTTTTAAACTTAGTGTTAGGAAAGTTTGTAAAAATTCAGAATTGCTTCTCTATAAAACAGCACACGCTGCAGTTTTTATATTCCCTTACAGGCATTAACTTGCTTCTTTTGGAGAAAATAAATCATTCCAGAAAAGTACGATGGTCCTGATGGGCGGTGAGCTAAAAAGCATCAAGCAATAAAATTTGGACACAAACCTGTTGAGGCACACGTGCAGTGATCTCCGGTAATGACCAATGTAATTGCGCTAGTGTTTCCAGAGAGTGGGATTTGGAAATCAGGATGAAAGATTTTAAAAAATTGCTATATTAAGAACGTCACCGTAGTCGGTAGAGTCGCTTGCATTCTTCTTCAAACTATGCCAGCACCTTCAATTCCACTTTTTACTTGGTCACTTATTGTTACATTGATACAAAGAACTAGTGTTGTTTTTTTATTTATTATTGGCGGCAAACGAGCATGCGGGTCGCGGGAGATCAGAAAAGTCGCTGATGTGTTGCCGGACTTTTAAGAAGGAGTAGATACGCTCTCACTTGAGGCCCCTAAGTGTTAAGTGTAAGTGGAAGGTGTTGAAGTAAAATTTTGAACGGCTCTGCAATGACTACTTAATCATACTACACATAGAAACAAACATACAAATATGTTAAAACATTTATGCAATTCAATAATGTAAGAGTAACCCTGTAATTGTTAATATTACAACGTAGTTAAAACCTTAAATTGGGAGCAGAACAATGTATGTGATGTCCCAATTTATTGTTCCCTGTAGATGACATAGGGTAAATCCTGACGATATTGTGGTCACCCATGCAGTCTTTTTACAGCGACGCATCAGGCAGGACATGAAATCAGACAATCTGCACAATGGGTGGTTTCGTTTGCAACCAAAATGATGGGTATTAAAGTAAGGGAATTTCTATGTTAATGAAGGTACTATACTTGTAATTAATTCTTGGAATTTTTGCAGCATCAACTGCATGTTTTTTGAAGGCAAAAAATCATTTATAGAATCTTTTTGGTTTAGAGGAATTTGACATTTTTTTCCGTCTGGTATCATCTTTGTCTATGAGTATTTGAACAGGTATCAGGAGAAACAGTAATTGGACGAATTCACTTTGCAGTAACAGCTAATTTAGCTTAGAAGATTTACTTAGCTCCCGATTAGCATACTCCCCATTAGCATACCTCGTCATTATGATGCTTTATTAAAGTCGTTAAAAACTCCTGCTTAAATGAGTATGGAATAAGTTTGTTACTCGTTTGAACAGAATTTGAACTAAATAACGTTCTGAGCACTTTTGGTCTGAAACAACGAACAGAATGACAGATCGTGCTGACTGGCATTGATTGTTTCGAATGCAGGAAGAAATAATACGTCATTTAAGAAGTAATGACACCATTTTCTAAAGAATTTTCCAAAACGAAGTCTTTGTCATTTCAAATATTTTAAAGCTAAGATTCTGCAGGCTTTAAATTATCAAGACAACAAAGACATTGTTAGTTTTAGCAGTTATTTAAAATTCAGAAGTCTTTACGGCTGCTCACCTTCTCAAAAAAGGAATTACTTCATACACGGTTTGCACGCAAAAAATGGTCATAATGTCAATAAAAACAATTTAAGTACTGGGAAATTTACACACTTGTATACCGGTCGCGTTATGTTTAATAACCATCAACAAAGTCCTAGCAAACATTTGAAGTAAACTGTTTGTTCTGCATTAGCAATCGCTGATTCACGCACGTGTCTGTCTGTTTGTCCCGGTACAGGTGCTGAAGAGCAAACAGTGCACCCAGGTTATTGCTTGGTGATTAATAACATTTCTCTTTTGAATTTTTGCAACTTTTGTACCTACTTCGAGAAAATATAGTTACAACTTTGTCCTTTTACCGTTTTTATAATTTCCTGAGGTAACCAATGCTAAGTATTTATTTTGAAAAGGATAAATATTTAATATAAAATATTACATAGGTACTACCAATACAAAATATTAAACCGAAATTGATGAGTTTTGATGATCTGAGATTATTTGTTTTACCTAACACTTCAAATATGTAGGTATACCTACGTAGGTTTTGTTGCAGGGTTAGCGGGGCGGGAAGCGATAAACATAAATGAGGTCTAATTAAAATTTACCTCAACAGGTTTAAGATTAGATCATAGAGCCAGATTCATGTCACTTTCATAAAAAGAATATAGAATCTGTGAAGTAAGTTTGCTTACAAATTCTTTCTATACACCTTACCCAACGAATGAATGCTTTGTCTTTAAAAATTCGACGCATACTCATGGCTTTCGCCTCATCCACATATTCCTTTGACGAGTCGAAACGTATGACATACTCATTCACCATTCCGCGACAGGTGACACATGGAAAGTGACACATTTTTATTTTCCAATTGCTCTTGCGCACGGCCATGTCTAAGTAACCTACCTTGATAGTCGAAAACGTGCGTTTAGGCACGTTCCATGGTCGAATAACATAAATGTAACATAGTTATAATATTACCTACATTGCTAAAGACATAATAGAAACGAATAGATAAGAAAGACGCAAGTGAAGAAACAATTCGACATATGTATCACTAGGTGAAATATCTTGGCAGATAACAGAAAAATATTGAATACATACATAACTAGTAATAAAATTGAAATGAGGAACGACATTGCGAAGGCTGTATTGAAAATGTCAATAAATGAATACGTCTTTTTTTCAATTTCAATGATTACAATCATAAATAGCAAAGACGTTAAGGAAAACTGTAAATATGGATATGAATAAGCATTATTATAAAGTAAATGTATTTAACATTGTGCTTATTATTGTTATCAATAAATTAGAATCACCAATTGTATTTAATGCATTAGAAAAATTATAAGAAGGGTCTTAAAGTACTAAGGAAAATGACAGATAAAATCTTGTTTTGATACGTGATTCAAATATACTCGTATACATTCAAATAGATAAGAGTAACTAAGTATATTGCTCTAGAATTTGTAGAGAGGTAGGTGGTAAGGGACACCTGCTACTTCATCCAGTTAAATATTAGGATTTCCATACTGCAGGTACTTATTGGCTCACTTTCAACCGCCCATGTCGTTAATGATAAGTACTTAGATAGATGATACACCTAATATACCTATTAACTGGTGTAAGAATTTCGATCTTCTGTTATAAATTTTAAACATCAATAGGATTCGTTGTACACATTAGCGTTTTTAATAGGGTTTGTTATACACACTAGCATCTACGCAACGCACAAAGGTCGCCGGCAAGACGCCGACGCTCAAAGGACGCTGGTGTGGGGTCACTCTTAGTAATTTTATTACCTACTAGTGGCCCGCCCTCACTTCGCTTCAGGACCGTAATTCAGAAATGAACCAATAGATGGCGCTGTCTCCAATTACATCGCGCAAGCGTTTCGTGTTTTCGGTTTACCGTATAAGCCTTGTCGTTGTCTATAGAAGTTATCTCTTTATAAATAGTATAGGAGATAGAAACTTTACTACCTATCTATTAATTTTATGATGAATTTACCAATTAAGAATCCAACAGCCTCCTTTTTGTAGAAACTTCACAGCTTTATAATTTTTATAAATTTTCATTCTAAATTATGTAGTTAAACAGTAATCGGTAACATCATGCAGTTTGCAAACTAAATTACAAACAGGATGGATGACTTGTGGATATCTAACTACCTACTGCTGTAATGATTCTTAACCACTATTAACTTGTACTTATCTGGACGAACGAACAATCAATGTTAGCTAGCTGGTAACAGTGCGTAGTGAGACATGACGTAACTTGACAGAAATAACACCCTATGAAAGAAATCCGTCGAAATTCCAATTTAACTGTCGAGGTCACGTCTCGACCCGAAGCACTTGAAGAAAATAATGAGACTAACTAGTTAATGAATACGGAATCATACGATAAAATTAATATCTGTCGTGATAAAAGTGATTTGACCGACTAGCATTTGAGCACACTTGTACCGAACGGTCAATAAGTAGACGTGCATTGTTTCTTGAAAGTCTCAAAAGGGCTTACGTTGGTAATCCCTTTAGCAAAGATAGGCTCGTCAAGTCAATACGAATGATATTTGCGTTGCATTTCACAATGTTTTTCACTTCCCAGTGTTAGTTATACTTGAGTAGCTCATGCGTGAAGATAAGGCTAAATAGTGAGTTAAATTTTTAAAACATTTAAATATTTAACACTTTTTTGTAATGTTAGTGACTTCCTCAATCGGTATACCTAAATTAACATACTCAGGTAGATACACGTAAAGATGAAGTTACGTCTCTACTCGTGTCGCAGCGGACGGTAGAGTACCTACTTACTTACTTAGGTACTTCTTTTATGATAAAAAAATAATTTAAAGTTAAGTATCAGCCCTATATTACCACGGCAGAGCAAAAAGGCCTTCATCGTAGAAATCAAGTCATCGGTATTAAATCGGGATTTGGCTCATTCACCACGCTTGTCTAATGCGAATTGGTGATCACAAACCCGAGCTATGTCCAAAAAATTAGAAACATACTTTTTGCTCGATCCGGGAATCGAACCCGAAATCACGGCCGGTACTGAAACCACTAGACCAACGGAGCAGGAGGTCTTAATGAGTTAAGCTGCTCAAAATATACAATAGTTTTAAAAGGTAACAGTTATATTTGACCTAAAGACTCATTGCACAGTTGGTTTCATATTCTTTTTTTATGAATTTGATAGTAAAGTACTTAGGTACTCTACCGCCTGCCACAAGTCTTTTCGTTTAGTAATCTGGACATAGCGGCCATACAAATGCAAGTTTCTCAGAGCAAGATGGACGCCGCGATGTTTATACTTTGGCTTCTCGTAACCATTGGCCGGTGAAGGTTCGGCCATTTCTTTGATTGTTTTTTCCTCAGTTCGCATCGGTTAGCGTGTCGGACAAGGTCGCCATTTGTTATGGACGTAATCATCCAGTTCTGTTTTTGATTTCCGATTTGGTATTGAATGGGATGAGAGCATAGAAGCTAGAAAATATGGTGTTGTTAACAAATTGTACATTTCAATTTAAGTTGAATAGGTAAGTGAGAAATATTTGAGTAGACGATTAAGATGAAATATGTCTCAATGTGCAGATACTTAATTTACTTATACCATTTATAAAGAGATAACTTCTATAGACAACCACAAGGCTACTTATATGTAACCCGAAAAAACGAAACACTCACCTATGTGATGTTATCGACACCCAGCGCCATCTATTGACGAAGATAATAACTAGCTAATAAGTCCAGAAACGTAGTGGAGGTGCGCCACTAGGTCTGTTATGAAACGAAATAGTAGAAGTATTATTTATTTACACAAATGTAGTTTTACATAATTCAGAGAAAACGTTTAGTTTGTAGGAATTATCAAGTAAATGGGCAATACAATAAATATTTTACAAAACAATAACCAATAAAAATGTGAACTAATTTCCCTTTCGTAATCATTGATAGTAGGCGTCTTGTAAATTCTAGTTTTAATTAGGTAGGTACTATAAATTAGAACCAAAGTAAGTTATTTTGCTTTGTTTGCGTTAACTAAGACAGATTTAATAACTTACCAACGTCATAGCATTGGTGTTATTTAAAGTACGTTAGTAGAACAAAGAATAAATTGTATTGAAACAAAAGAAGCGTGAATATCCTACTCGTATGTGAAAAAATATTGTGTATTAAGGGCCATAAAATAATATTTTAACATTTAAATTGCAAGGCGTGACTAACTTGCTATCGATAACGTGAAAATGTGGTTCTTTGAAAAGTAAATATTTTGTTACGGTTTTAATTAAGTATACGTATTCTTAGGAAAATGGTGACGAATAAATTCGATTTATCAACGGATCAATGACCGCATAGTACCTGCTTTCCAGTTAGTATAGGTACCTACCAGCTAGTTTCCGTCAATAAGTCACATAGAGGCTGGACACAGCGCTGCAGCATCCTGCTGAGGCTCAACCTTGTTGGCCTATGTTCCTTTATTTTGTCTGTGAAACAGCGAACGATCCAGACCATAGTCTTATATCGGAGGCTAAGATACATTTTGAGTCGTTGAGCCAGCGGAGTAAGAATGAAAGTATGAGACGTTAGGTTTCTTTTGGTATAAAGCCTGTCAACAAATGTATACCGTTTAGTTCTTAAATTGAAGATTATATGGGTGTAGATAAAATGCTTTATTGCCTATCCCGACTATCGTAGTTAACTACTTTCATAAATATACTCGTAGCACTAAAAGTAATAAGAAGGTCTACAATTTACTATCTTAGAATGAGTTAGGTAGTAGCCACGTCCGTGGTGGTAGCGAAATAATTTACTGGTTTACTTTTATAGCAATGAAAATGAACTGGCTTCGTAGGTTTAACTCATTAAGCTTGATTACGTATATAGTATTCTAATATTACCTAATAAAATTTAAAAGCCTTTATTATAAAAATACAGGCTATAAGGAGGATAACATTGTTGAATATGCTGTTTTAAACGACAATGAAACTAGAGGTTTTTCAAGAAGCGAATGAAATTTCCATATTCGAATAAAATTTTCCTTCCTTCATATGCAAAACCATAGACTAGTCAACTGTACCTTGGAAACTGAACCAGATTGTGATAGAATGTAAATAAGTTTTTTATTAAATTCATTTTGTTGATCAAATACCTACCTAAACAGTGCTTTTACATAACTGGAGACTGATGTATCTACATACTCGTGGGTCTGCTACAAACAAATACCTAATTGAGATAAAGTAATTGATATAGGACTTATGGATATTTCATAATGGAATGGCAGTTCATCCTCCAATTTCATTTAAAATTTAAATCAATTCATTATATTTTGACGATATGACTGTGAATCCATCCAATAGCCATAAAAAATGTAAGTAGGATAGTATTCTGTCAGGAAAGATACCAACTAATGTAGGTCAGCCAAGGATGGCGATCTTCTATAGTATAATGGCTCTGGGTTATTCCACTTGCGTTTCGTACGATCTACATCTGATATTTTTCGTGTGATAAGTAGCAGATGGTTCACCCCGGTGGACGGCAAGCGATTGCCGCCACCAGAGTGGTGTTAGCTATGCCATCCTCTAAACTTCCCTTTAAGAATTTCAGATTTCTCTGGGTGGATTGGAGTTCCCGGCATTCTAAGCTCTCTCACTAACTCGACGAAACAAGCGTTGTTGCTAGTTTTCTGTGAGGAAATTGGATGAAATGTCTCAAATAGCCACTCAGAGGTAACATGTACCTAATGGGTCATCATTGACATAATAGCGTGGAACTACAAAATTCATGAAAAATTGTTACAAATGTAGCTCTATCCTATTGGTTCCACGGTTTGACTTCGCTTTGATTTGAAACAGAAATGGTTCTGTAACATTTTGTGCAATAAAGAGTATCTATCTATGCCCCTCATTCATCCAATGGATCTTGTTTCTGTAGTATATAAACTCAACGATAATAATACACGTTTGTATCACTTAATTTATGTGCAATCTGTGCAGAGTAGTCCTCGAGGTCTGCGTAATGGCGGTCGGGATGTGCCCACTTCAGACTGTTACGGGCATACCGTCGGTGATGAGAAAAACGTCTCTGATATGGATTGACGTATTTACGTAGGTTTTGGTACCGTATACATACGATCATACAAACCGTAGATACAGCGTGAACTTGCGGAAAGTGACGTCGCCAGTGAAGGCATGGGACCACGAAAAAACGGAGCAGCCGACAAGGGCTAGGTCTATGGCATTTTCAAATTTAAAACCAGTTACAGTGGATTATATTCGGAAATAAAATGTAGGCAGTTATGGCATTTTAAGAATTTATAATATGCACTTATATCAGTTGTTTTTTTATTATAAAAGTAAGTCTATACATATAAGTATGTAGTTACCCAGAAATCCTTAATTGTAAAAATAATGTTGCGATACCATCCGTTCTGATGTTTGTACGGTCAATTCTAGTCGTGCCTAATAGAGAGAGCTCTTCTATTTTTCATACAAATTGTTTACGATGATACGCATACGCTACGGTTCCTATGAAAAGTTCGTGCTAGACGTACCTACTAATAATATTTTTTATACAAGTTGGTACTTGGTACGGAACCTCCCGTGCACAAGTCCGGTTATGTTCCTTCTCCTCAGTGAAGTTATCCATTTTTAGAAGGTCACATTACGGAGTTTGTAGCAGCTGTTATACAACAGTTGAAGCATGTTGTTAGCCTATTGCGGATCACGTGTTCGCTGGTTTTAATCTTATTTTTCACGCACGTGCCATAACAGATGATTTTGCATCACAGTCCTTTCTCTTCCTTCGTGTTAACATCGTATTAGGTTATTTAGAATGATTCATTGAAAAGTTAGACAGCATGACCAAGCATATAGAAGGTAGGAAAAATTATTTAACTATTAAATATTTTTTTGTACTAAAATTAATGGGATATGAGAAAAACAGGTCCTAATCAAAAGTTTTTGGAGGCATTTGTATGATACATAATAAGTTTAGGGGAAAACTCGCCCGAAAAAAACTCGCCTGAGAATTTCAAGATTTTTGTTCGTCACTGCTCTAACCTAACTTCATCAATTTTTTTTTTCGTTAATTAGAGCCTAGTCAGTATTATCATCACAAAAATATTGGTTAGGTTAGGTTAGAACAGTGACCAGTCAAAAAAAAAAAAATTGAAACTCGGGCAAGTTTTTCTCGTTTTCCCCTAATCCATTAAGGTGGTGTGGTTCTGTGATATACGTCACTAGTTTAAAATTATATGATTGAGTGAGTCAGGATCTATATTCTTTGTACTTACGAGTACTTTTGTGCATTTATTAAGCGTGAAATTATTTGACTGACTAATAAGTGTTTCATTTCTTTTTCCAGGTAAGTCATCTTGCTGGTTATATTTTTAACAATTTGTCTCGCCAATAAGTCGTTTGGATTCGTGAAGGTAAGTCAGAGTATGAAGCAATTAAACTTAAAGATGAAACGAATACCTACATACTACTAAAATGCTTCTTTAATATCATCACTAACTTTACTAAGCCGCCCTTATTAATTTTGATTGCGAGACTACCATAGTTTGGTTTTAGCCAAAAAAGTTTAACAATAAGGGCGGCATCTAAGGTAAGGTAAGCAACGAATCATCTACTTCTATACAATTTATAAAGAGATAACTTCTACAGACAACGACAAGGCTTATAGGTAAACCGAAAACACGAAACGCTTGCGAGATGTAATTGGACACAGTGCCATCTATTGGTTCATTTCTGAATTACGGTCCCGAAGCGACTAGTTTTATAATAAAATCATAGAATGATTGTTGTTCAGAAAGTTTGGTAGAAGACGTTGTTAAAGGGATGTAAATGTTCACAGACACACTCTGTACCTACTAATAATTTTGTAGTAAGTACTTTATTACGATTGACTACCTAAAAACCTAGGGTTTGCCAACCATCCGTGGTTATTACTGCGTAAATTGCTTGCCACAATTACTTTTATGTGTGTAAGCTAAGGAAATTATGGTTGAGAAATCGTACGTGCGTTATTGCCATACAATTGTATGGCTAGCATTCTAAAGCTCTCCCTACCTGTCAAAATATAACCGAGATAATGCATTTAATAAGTTTTTTTTATTCCAGCCAGACAGCGCTACATTTTGTAGGTACTATTAGCTCGCAAAATATCGTGAGGAAACCTGCACTTTATAGTTTCTGAAACGTGTAAACATGATCTAGTAGGTCTGGTTCCCCTGTTATAGGGTTAGGAATGTCAGACGGCTGTCGCTTCATTTTAATAACCAGACTCCCAAAATCTTTTTTTTCCTTTTTTTTATGTGATAGGTCGCAAACGAGCAGGCGGATCACCTGATGGTAAGCAATTGCCGCCGCCCATGAACACATGCAACAAGTGCGCTGCTAACCTTTTATCCCCTTTCCCCCCGATGGGCCTCCGGTATCCGGTACCCTCACTCACTCGGCGAAACACAGCACAGGAGCTGCTTCGCGCCGGTTTTCTGTGAGGCAGTGGTATCACTTTGGTCGAGCCGGCCCATTCATGCCGAAGCATGGCTCTCCCACAGTTGAAATCTTGAATGACGTTCTAAGCGTATCTCGTACCTCGGGCTACAAAGCGACGGGTTTGGACGCAATCGGGAATTGCTGAGATGAGAGAGAGAGACATAGCGCTACATTACCTACATACTTTATTTATGCACTTAACTTCTTAGTAGCAATTAGGTACAGACAGCCACACATCAGGTTACCACAACCTTTCAAATTAGCTCAATTGATATTCATCTTAATTTGTTTGACAGTAACAATCCATTTAAGGAATTTGACAGTTTTGTATAATATGATGTGAGATGTGCTGTACTTACCCAGTATTATCATTCCAAAAAAAAGTAACAACTTTAACGTCAACAACCATGTGATACAACATTACGTGAATAATGTTAATGTGTCACGATAGGACCCACTTAACTCCTGTAAAAATACAAAAAATCATTGAATTCTTTGATGTTACACAACTACTTAGCCATGATAAGTATTTACTTAAACATACGCCCCTATTCATTTAAAATAATTCGTTTGTCAAGTTAAAAAAATAAGGTATTAAAAAGCTAAAACTGCAAAATACTTACGTCTTTGAACTTTTATCTACTCAGCCAGTTATGTAAGCACTGTACTAGACAAATAATTATATAGGGACAGAAGGATGGCTGTCTACGTACATTGCGACAAAAACAAGCTACGCACCCATATATGCGGACTTACAGTAATCTCGGCGTTTCGGCGAAACACTAGCGCGATGCAATCAACACCCAACGCCATCTATTGGTAGACAGTGGAACTACTTTTCCGAAATGTAGTGAGGGCGGACCACTAGTCACTTATAAATTGTGGGATAGCCATGCTTCGGCATGAATGGGCCGGCTCGACCGGAGTAATACCATTAATACCACTGCCTCACAGAAAACTGGCGTGGAGCAGCTTCTGTGCTGTGTTTCGCCGAGTAGTGAGGGTACCGGAGGCCCATCGGGAGGGAAGGGGATAAAAGGTTAGCAGCGCACTTGATGCATGTGTTCGTGGGCGGCAGCAATTGCTTACCATCAGGTGATCCGCCTGCTGGTCTGCTACCTATCACATAAAAAAAAATGTGTGTGTTTGATGCCGTTTCTTAGAAGCGGATGTCTAATGTCTATCCGCTTTATTAGCCTAATATTGAGAAATTGCTAAAGAATATAAATTGATGTGATTTGGCCGCGGTCAGGCTGTGGTCACGCGCGTTTGCCGGTGCTTTACCCGAGGAAGTATGCCTAGCTATCTACAGGGGAAAACGGGTTCAACGATTCACTTTCCGTGTGAGGAAAAGCTAACAGTTATTATTTATGGCGATTCAAATTGATATCTGATAAGTGTGAATGGCACGCGAGCACAAAATACATATTGACACAGAAGGCTGACTGCCCACTAAGAGCTAAAAATATGTCATGTACTCACGCATGCGCACTAACGGGCAAAAACGCCTTTTCGACCACATTAATCCTAACTTATGACATAAGATTGTCAAACTGTCGAGGTCTATGGTAGAGGCCGCGATTATGTACTCATGCCGGGCAACAACCCTAGCATATGTCAACGAACTCTTCTAAATTCAAAATCAGGTCAAAGTCTAACTTCTGTGTGTAATTATTTTGTGACGCGAGTACCTAATATAATATAGAACAAATAATACTGATATTTTACTAATGGCCAGCCCTCATTTCGTGTCGGGGCATTAGGTCTAACCTGTACTTGACCTTAGATCCAAGTAAGTCGCTTTTTCGGTTAGCGTAAAAAGCTAATCATTCTCTAGGTATATTAGCAGCCGGATCGTATAATCTGGTTTATCGTTGAACCGCTGCATTTCAAAAAGGTGGATTAAGTAGGTATACGATCCGGCTGTGACGTATACGTATAGGTACAGTCGCCGTCAGATATATCGTAGCAGACAAGGTGACCAAATACATCTGAACAAATTAAAATGTCAATAAGTTCTATATGCTACAAGTAACCATTAATATCTAAACATTCAGTATATGCAGATATTAATGCAGTACAGAATGTTCAGATATTAATGGTTACTTGTAGCGTATAGAACTTTTTGACATTTTAATTTGTTCAGATATATTTGGTCACCTTGTCCGCTATACGATATATCTGACGGCGACTGTACTACATTGATTTTACATCTTTGCAAATAGTACAGATTACTACATCAGCTTTTGTTAACATCCCATTTGGCTGCAAACTGCAGTTGCTTCTTATTTTCAGCATTGTTGCCTAAGTAAGCAGCCTTATGAATACATTGACACAGTAGTACAAATATGATAATGAACTTCAAATTAGTGGAACACACGAGCATGTTGCGGTTTGCGCAAACGCATACAATATTTGTATGGCGCGTTCGTTAACTCATAGCAAATATTAAGTATAGAATATTTGGACAAGATTACCTATGGAAATACCTACACGCACACCTTGGGTGTTCCTTGCTATGATAACACGAAAAATACTTATAGTAACTAAAAATCACAAAATTAACATTTTAACGGAAAAGTTTTGTGCTACCTATGTTGTCATAACTTAAACATAAGTACTTATAACTATTAAGTTAATCTGTGGATTGAGTACCTACTTACCTGGTTTCTTTAAAAAAAGGATCGGTAGATATTCCTTTAGGAACACAAAATACACAACTAAAGTACTGGCTAGCCATTAACTATTTGAAAAGATAAACCATATTGTTTTCTCAGAATTTTCCACTTTCAACTTTTCTTTCAAATTTTAAGTTTCAATAAGCGTAGTGAATTGCTTCTTCATACACAATTTCAACTATGTATTTGCGTAAATCATTGCAGAGTCAACTTTCTCATTTTACTCAAATACTTATTCTAAATGTTAAAAACATTACAAAGCGTCCACTTTGTGTTAGGTAGGACATGCCTCCATCATAGAAATCAAGTCACCGCTGCTATGATGGGCCTAATCACCACGCTTGCCTAATGCGGATTGGTGATACTACCTACTACTCTTGGCCGGTTTTTTTGATATATTTGCTTGAATAAAAATCTAACTAGCTATGCCAGTCTCTTCACTTGTGTCAGCGAGTAAATGCATGCTATTGGTAAATTGCTGGATAGGTGATCCTATACCTAAATGTTATCATACCATCTTTTAGTACACCCTGTTCAAAAGCAAATAAACATTTCTATTAGGTATATTAGTATAAACAATTGCCCATTGCGTCCAAAGCTGTCACTTCGGAGCCTGGGGTAGGTATGCTTAGACCATGATTTAGGATTTGAGGACTATGGAAATTACAATGAAGCGAAGGCCGTCAGACTTTCGCAACCCTTTAACAGGGTAACCAGACGAACTGAATCATGCAGTGTAAACGTCACTATTACCTGCTAAATGCTCGTACTTAAGCTTGTCAGCTTTTTATCAGGCAGTGTTATCGGGCAGGTTTGTTTTGCCGATTTACCTACTTGCGTGTTTCCTGGTTACTCACACGTTAAGTGGACCGCGGCAACTACCTCGGTTTTGCTTAATTGCTGTAGTAAATCTTTTGAATTACCTGTGCAAACTTACTTGAAGTTGTAGAAACGTGATGATAAATTTTATGTAGACCAGTGCAGGGCTGAAGTGATGGTCGCTCTGTGGATATGAATGCGCCTTCCATACATGTGGTCGTCATTCGTGGATCGAAACCGAACCTGCATTATGAATTTTTCAACTCTATGTGCATACCTATTTCTACCTGCCTACCTAGCTTACTATATTAATTCGGCGGTGAGGGAAACGTGTTACCATGATTCAGTTGGTCTCTTGTTAAACGGTTACGGAGGCCAGACGGCAAGAGTTTAGAATTAAAATTCCGAGAGGGAGGGAGGAACTTTCTCACTAATGCGTCTGCTCTTACTGAACTCTACTTATATCAAACTAGGATTCATATTGCCTGTAAGTACTCTAAGATATTAATCGTGGGCAAGCCACTCTTCGGCATGAACCGAAGTGATACCCGGCCTCACAGAAGACCGGCATAAAGTAGTAGCTCTAAGCTGTGTTGTGTGCTAAGTCGAGTAAGTGAGTACCGGAGGCACAATAGGGTATTTTACGACTTTTTATTTATTTATTTATTGTAAAGTTTTTGAAGTATGAATCACAGCTCCATTTTTATTTTTTTTCTATCATCATTAGTTCCAAAGATATAGACTTGCAAAGTTCCCAATCAGAAAAGGAGAGCGATACTCTATTAATGACGTCACTAGGCTAGTGCTTCCTACAAGCGCAGTACAAAAATTTGTTTAAAAAAGAGACAGGTATATCAAAAGTTTGTTGCTCTATAACTTTCTTGTATCCAAACTTTTTAAAAATGTTTCTTCAGTAATTGTACACTTATACAGTAAATTATCGAGTCTAGGTATCGGATGTCGATATTTTAACGACGGTAAAATACCCTATTGGGGTAATTTTTTTTATGTGTTAGGTAGCAGACGAGCAAGCGGATCACCTGATGGTAAGCAGTTGCCGCCGCCCATGGACACATGCAACACCAGTGGAGTCACAATAAGTGGTAATGGTTATCAGCAGCGCACTTGTGACTTTACTGGTGTTGTAGGTGTCATTGGGCGGCCTTAATCGCTTACCATCAAATGATCCGTCAGCTCGTCTGCTACTTATCACATAAAGAAGGTACTAATCTCGATCGCCGACGGATTCAAACAGGCGAAATGGTCAGCAATGGCGGTCAAGGCCTTATAAAGGATTATCTTTAATCAAAGCGAAACAATGTTTCATAATTGACATTCAAACGTTTGCGTAGGACTAGATACTCGATCACTATTGACAAACAGGTCCTTACGAAATGTATTACATTGTTATCTACGTACATCTGTTTGCCGTTTTAATTTGTAATTAGCGGTACTAACAGGTTTCTTAATATAGAAAAGTTAGCTTGTAATAGATTTTAAATCATGAAGATCAAAGCACCTGTTAATTATAATGATCTATATACTTCTACTACTATTAGCCTAATGCTATTAGTTTTAAACAGTACCAATAGATGGCGTTGGGAGTAGATTAGAACGCAAATGTATTTCGCTTTTTTAGTTTACATTTAAGCGATGTCGTTGCATATAGAATTTATCTCTTTATAAATAGCATAGAAGATGATTATTCTAAACTTTATTCTACTTTTAATTTGAAACAGCTTTGATAGAGTTTTTTAAAAAATACTTACACAAAATAAATTGTATTCCCGAAACAAAAATATTGGATCAATCGATCCTATATTTGTATGGAAAGTTGTTTTTGTTACGGGTTCTTTTCCAACCCGTGACAATTATTCTGTGCCCGTGATCCAAATGCCTAACGGGTAATTAGGTATAGGTAGGCGTACTCGTATGTTTCAAATCAAATCAAATCAAAATCTCTTTATTCAATTTAAGTCCTTTACAGAACATTTATGAATGTCAAATTTAGAAAGAGTTAATGTGTACCAACAAAGTCTGTAGTGTATGTAAACGTACCTTTGCAACATACGTCTAATAGCTTTGGATCTATTCCATAGTCTTAATCCCAAAGTAGGTAATGCGGTAGTGTAGAGCCAAGTTCGCGCAACAAAAGAGCGGCACACATTTCGAACAACAGAGAACAGCAAAAACTTGCGCCTCGATGAGCTAAACGGGTCGTCTATTGTTCTAATAAGTTGTAAAAATATTAAGACTGACTGGAGATGACTGGCATAAAGGAGCACACCATCATAAGGATGATAAATGCGTGTAGGTACCTTACCTACTTTTTTATGGGAAAGGCAATTTTTATGGCAAACGAGCAAGCGCGCTGTCCACCTAAGTATATCGTCAATCCTACTATTTATAAAGAGGTTAATGCGAATGTAACGACAAGGCTTAAATT